>JAKZGU010001159.1:0-342243 GCA_022837005.1 Calonectria pteridis | reverse complement strand
TTATTTCCTTTTTAAATTTAATTACTAATTATTAATATAGTTATCTTATTTTATATCTTTTTATCTTATTAAGGGTTATAAAGTATATAATTACTATATTAATATTAATTTAATTATATTCTATATAATTTATTATATAATAAAATCCCTATAATTTATATTTAATAAATACTTATACTTATTATAGGATTAATAATATTTTAAGGTATTTTTTATTAATATTATTATATATTTTATATATATTTTTATTTACTTTTTTATTTTTTTTCTTAGCTTTTGGGATCTCTATAGGTATAGGCTTTAGTATAGGTATAAATTCTAGTATTCTAGCTATCTTAGGTTATTTTTAAAGTAGGGATTCTTAGCTTTAATAGGGAATATTATAGTCTTTAAGTTTTTTTTTATATTAGTAGCTTTCTCTTAAGATTAATAGATATACTCATGGATATTAGAAGAGTTAATAGAAAGGATCTTCTATATAATAAATATAGGGAACTTAATTATAATTATAATAAAGTCTCTTTTAGTAAAGTATCTTGGCCTTAAGTTATAATATTATTTAGGTTAGCATAGTGAGCTTTTTATTTATTAGGGTAAATCTTATTAGAAACTTAGTTTAATACCTCTTTAATTAGTACTTTGCTAATTTATGGTATCCTATGGTTTAGGTAGTTAATTAACTATTAATTAGTATAGGTAAGTCCTAGGGTAATTAGATAATATAGTTAAGATTATAGTTAGGGTAGTAGCTATTAGGGGTCTTCTTATTATAATAATAATTATTATTCTATTTATTCTAGCTAAATAAGGCCCCTTTTGGTATTTAGAAGAGGATTATATAATACCCTCAATCTTACTTCCTACTATGTTCATATTAGGCACCTAGCTGGCGCCTTAGGCCTTGATAACTGTAATTTCTTTAGTCAATTCAATATTCCAATATAATAATAATTTAAATAAAAGAATAGATTATAAGAAATTAAAAAGAAAAAAAAGAAATAAAAATATATATTATAGGCAAGTAATTTAAAGTTAAAGAAAGATAGTATTTTATTTTTAAATAAATATAATCCCTTCTTACTAAAAGAGAAGAAGTTTTAGTATTAAAATATTAAATTAATTAAAGGGATTATAGTTATTAAGGCCTAAGGTGCTAGCTAGATGCTTAGTATAAATATAGTAGAAAGTGAGATTAAAGGTATTATATGACCCTCTTCTAAATACTAAAAGGGGCCTTATTTAGCTAGAATAAATAAAATAATAATTATTATTATAATAAGAAGACCCCTAGTAGTTGCTACCTTAACTATGACCTTAACTATGTCATCTAGTTACCCTAGGACTTACCCATATTAGTTTATTAAGCTATTACTATTTTTTATTTTACTATTAGGGCTTACTAAATTAGCTTTATAAAGCTATTAAGAAAAGATCTTATAATTAAATAATTCTAAAGCTTTTTTTTATATAATTAAGCAAATATTTAATTAATAAAATAATCTTAGTCTTTAGATAATATTTTTAATTTAAATAAATACTATAATAATATTATCTTTCTATTAGAAAATAAATATTATAATAAACTAATAAATATTAATTATTTAGCCCTCTTTAAAATAAAGCTTTAACTTAATTAGGCCTTTAAAAATATTTATAATCTAATTACCTTTTAATAATAATAATAATAGGCTACTTTTATATTAAATTAAATAATAATTAATATCCTTAGTATATTCTTAATATTAACTAAATATAAATATTTTTTAATTAAGCTAAATTAATAATAAAATTATAATAATATAGCCTAGCTAATAAGACCTTAAAAGTAATTAAATATTTAAAATACTAAGGGACTAATTTATAATATCTTAGTTAATAATTAAAATAGCTTAATTAGCTTAATTAGTTCAATTCAATTCAATTCTAGGCCACACAATTCAATTCCATATGCCCTCAATTCAAAGGCTGAAAATCCTGATTGAAAATTGAATTGAACCCAGCCCTGCCCCAACTACAGAGGAGGCTGAAACCATCAAACTCAATCGTTGTCTTACCTTTCTCAAGACAAGGCAGTTTGATGCAGCTCTTTTGGAAGCTGATCGTATCTCTAACCCCTCTGAGAAAGCTCTTTTTCGCAAGGCTCAGGCACTTTACAGCCTTCAGAGGTATAGAGAATCATGCGAAGTGTTCAAGGCGCTGCTTCTCGAGTATCCAAACAACGCTACAGCCAAAACTGAACTCGCTCGAGCAGTGAAGAGGTGCATAGAGCAAGAGCATGGCAAATACTCGTTCAAGCAATTGTACCAGGAAGCAAAGAAGCTCAGGCCTCCACATTTGAATCATGCGACATTTGTCGGTCCTGTAGCCATTAAAGAATCCGACTCGCGAGGGCGCGGGCTGTTTACGAAAAAAGCGGTCAAAGCTGGCGATTTATTGTTATGTGAAAAGGCATTTGCTCATGCCTTTGTTGACAACGAGTCGTCTTTTGGCAGCGTTGGGACGACTGTTTTGATTTACGCAGAGGCCGGGGCTGTCACTATGGGCGGGCAATCAGAACTCACCAGCTTGATTGTCCAGAAGATGGCCCGCAATCCGTCTCTGGCTTCAATCATCACTGATCTTCACCACGGTTCATATGAAGCAGTGGATGTTTCGGAGGTGAATGGAGCGCCAGTCGTTGACACGTAAGAAAATTGATCCCTGTTTTGCGTCTCATTATTGATCTTGCATCGCAGTTTTCTTGTCGAGCGCATCATATCCCTCAACAGCTTTGGATGTCCTCTGACATCTCGAGAAGGCCGCTCGAAGCCCACGATTGATAACATCAACAAAAAGGCAGAGGAGAACGCTTTTCATTCTTGCGGACTCTGGCGGATGGCTTCATACATCAACCACGAATGTTACAGCAATGCTCGCCGCGCATTCATTGGTGATATGATGATAGTCCGAGCGACGCAGGATTTGCCAGCTGACACGGAGCTCACGTGGTGGTATCAGATACCAGAGCCAAACAACTACGAGAAACGTCAGAAGCGCTTTCAGCACTGGGGGTTTGAGTGCCACTGCGCCATGTGCCAAGACGAGAAAGATACTGGCAAGAGGGTCCTTCTGAAGCGGGCTCAAATAATGGCCGAGTTAAGCAGGCTTTTTCAATCAGGAAAGAAGGTTGACACCGCCAAAGTCGAGGGCGCGTTAGCAGGGTTGGATGAGACATATACCCGACCCGCCTCTGAAGTTCCTCGCATGGCCATTTGGGAGTATCAGTATCTGCTTGCTCATCAGTACTCGAGTCGAGACCAGTGGCAAAAGGCTGCCAAGTTGGCACTGGCCTCTCTGACATCGCTTGGTTACGTGATTGAGGGTGGAGAAATCCCGCGCACAACGGAGGGGCCGATGGTGGTTAAGAAATGGGGATTGATGGAGAATCGCCTCGCTGATTGTTGGCTGTTGCTTTCCGACGCCTATCGTTTTGAAGCACCCGCTCTAGAGGCACAGGCGATGGACTACGCCCGCATTTCGTACAAAATCTGTTTCGGGGAGGACGAGACTTTTCAGGCGTATCAGTGATGTTGTATCTGATACGGAATTTACAGAATTTACAGAAAAGAGCGCGAGGTTTTGATTAAACGTATCAGTGGTCCGATTTTTGGTGTGTTTTGTCTTTGCTCCATCGGTCGCATGTCTGCATGGTTCCTCTCAATTCGCTAGATTTCAATCATTTGCTGGCAAAGACACGCCGCCGCGTACGACGTTGTGGGCTCCTAATTAAACCTATTCGACCATTTATTTAGCCGATGCAGACGTCGCGCAAACCAGAAGCATGCACACACGCATGAAGTGCAAATCAAAAGTACCATGCTGTGTAGGAATTAGTACGTGGGGTGCCGGCGTGACTCACCCAAAAATATCCTGGGCGCAGCACCAGCATAATCAGCGCATTCACAAGCTAGATCTCGATAAGGAAGGCATAAAGAAAAACCGGCATTTTGATGCCATATATATTCCGCATCCACTCGGAAATAATCGTCTGTCTTGAATCCATTTTTAACATCAATCACAACATTCCTTTTTCATGATGACAAACCCTTCAAGCAACAGCCCCAGAGCGCGTCTTCGAGACGTGGTGCCTGGCGTTCATCTTGGTACCTGGGAACCTGGCCCAAAAAATGGCATCACCGATGTTCCCGGCGTGCTAGCCAACACTATAACAATCCGCGACGGAAATGTCAACACTGGCGTCACAACCATTCTTCCGCGGAGAGATTGGTTTCATCAGGCCTGCCACGCAGGCATCTTCCGTTTTAATGGCTCGGGCGAAATGACGGGTAGCCACTGGATTGAAGAGACTGGTCTGCTGCACTCTCCCATCATCATCACCAATAGTTTCGCTGTCGGCTCATGCTACACCGGCATTTACAAGTACGCTATCCAGGAATACGGACAAGGTGAAGGTGGGGTGGATTGGTTCCTTTTGCCTGTCGTGGCGGAGACATTTGATGGTCATATGAATGATCTCAGACAATTTGCCGTCACACCGGATCATGTCGTCAAAGGGATTACGAACGCATCCTCTGATCCTGTGCCGGAGGGAAATGTTGGCGGTGGAACCGGTATGCTCTGCCAAGGTTTTAAGGGCGGCACGGGAACTAGCAGCCGGCTAGTACCTGGGTCTAAAGACGATGGGGCGCATTCCTACACGGTGGGCGTTCTCGTCCAGGCCAATTACGGGCGTATGAAGCACCTGCGAATCTCCGGTGTGCCGGTCGGGCGAATCCTTGCTGAGCAGGCCGAGAAGAATGCCGCCTTGGCCGCTCGAAAGCAAGAGTACGAAGATGCAAAGGACAAAAAGGACGGCTCAATCATCATCATTATTGCCACCGACGCGCCTTTGCATCCGATACAGCTCCAGCGATTGGCCAAGCGTGCCACGGTTGGTCTCGCCCGAGTCGGAGGGTACGGACACAACCCGTCGGGCGATGTTTTCTTGGCGTTTTCTACAGGCAATGAAATCCCGGTGCAGACAGTTACGGGACAGAAACGAGCAGTTGATCCGTTTGAGCCGCGCAAATTGAACATCGACTACGTGGATGATCAGACCATCAATGGTCTCTTTGAGGCGGTCGCTGATGCGACCGAGGAAGCCATTTACAATACGCTCTGTATGGCGGAGACTATGACGGGGAATATGGGTCGGACTGTGGAGGCGCTGCCACTCGATAAACTCCGCGAAATTATGGCAAAATATCAAAATGCGGAAGCTCTATGTAACGAAGTCTAAATATCATAAATACATGAGAAAATTTTGCGAATAATACTACACATCTAAGCAAAATTTACGTCAGTGTTTTGTATATATTGACAGCCATAACCAAAGGTATGTCTTACCTTCCCTTTTTTTTTGGCTCCCCTTATCCAGCACTCAATTTATGATAACTAGCACCCACAAAAGTGGCTGACGGTGGCTGGACAAGGTCCCACTGCCGAGACCGGCGATTTACACCAGTCTTTGGGTAAAATGCTGTCCCCAACCTGTCTAGCCCCTTTATTTTCCCCATAGCCCAAAACAAATAACACCAATACCACCACAAGGGCCACTGCAAAAGCCCTACAACAGCCCTTCCAACAGCCCTTATAGCAGCCCTTACAGCGGCTCTTGCAGTAGCTCTTGCAATAGCCCTTGCAAAAGCCACTGCAAAAGCCACTGCAAAAGCCACTGCAAGGGCCGCTGCAAGGGCCGCTGCAAGGGCTGTTGGAAGGGCTGTTGCGAAAGCTACTGCAAGAGCCGCTGTGAGGGCCGCTGTACGGGTCGCTGTGAGAGCTGCCGCAAGGGCTGTTGCAGGGCTTTTGCAGTGGCTTTTGCAGTGGCCCTTGCGGCGGCTCTCGCGGCGGCTCTCGCGGCAGCCCTCGTAGCAGCCCTCGCAGCAGCCCTCACAGCGGCCCTCGCAATAGCCCTTCCAACAGCCCTTCCAACAGCCCTCGCAACAGCTGTCTCAATAGCTGCCGCAATAGCTGCCGCTGTGAGGGCTGCTGTGAGGGTCGCTGTGAGGGTCGCTGTGAGAGCTGNTGTGAGGGCCGCTGTACGGGTCGCTGTGAGAGCTGCCGCAAGGGCTATTGCAGGGCTTTTGCAGTGGCCCTTACAGCAGCTCTCACGGCGGCCCTCACAGCGGCAGCTATTGCGGCGTAGAACGCGTCAAAGGAGGCAGAAGAAGGTGTTAAGGTCAGCAAGAGGACAAAAGGCGTCTGTGTTTTCCTAGCAAATTGTACGTGCGCAGCCGACATCGGCTGTCTAAGGATTACTAAGGGCGCCTCAGCCACAAGTTGGGTGCTAGTTATCATAAAGTGAGTGCCAAATAATAGGAGCCTTATATAAATTCGCACCAAGCCTCCCAAGAAGAGCATGACACTTGGACCAGGCCCTCAGACCCCATTATCCCATTTTCCAGCGCCTGGTACTTCCCCGACGCTGACTTGATCCCGTGGATGCCAAGAAACACAAGGATGCACTAAAACAAGGTTATTTCGGTGCCTGGGGTAATGTGAGGGAAGTGTAGTGGCTGGCATTGTAATGCATTGGCTTCTCCGCACCGCGATCTAGCTGCCCTGTATTGAGCGAGTCAAGCGTAAATATTGCCAAGGCATTTCCGAGTCAGACAGACCAAGAGCGGTGCACGATCACCATTTAAAAGCTTGAACACCGGCATATTGCAATACTGAAAAAGGGACTCTTCTAGCTTTGCAGGAGAATTGTAGCACATGCGGCAGACGATTGGCATTCGAAAGATTCAGAAATTTGCATTGAAGAATTGGATAACCATCAGGCCTCGAGACCTAGATGTGATGCTATGTTGGCAGGGCGGACTTTGGGCTATCGTGACTCGTTTGTAACGATCTTTTGCACCAAGCTAGGGCCAACTTGGGGTTTTCAATGCGCCTACCCCTCATATTTCCCCATCTCAGACCGGGGTCTCATCTTGGCAAACTGTCATGAGCTGCAAGCAAAGACTAAGGAGAATAATATCTTCCCAGCTACGCCTACCGGGAAGTTTTAAGCGGAGGTGTATCTGGATATTCTCGAGAACGCGCGGATTCCCGGCTCAAAACGCTACGGTGTGTTCGAGGACTCGCGGATTCTCGGCCAATACCTGACAGCAATAAACGAGATACGAAAAGCTAGATATGCAATTAAAAACTTGAATTTTATTCATAATTTATACACTTTTAAAGAGATATGTTCAATCCCGTGCTGCCTTTGTGAATATGCTACTTTGAGACATCAGATTCTAGGGTAAGACCACGGGCCACGGCCAAAAGTTGGATTGGCTCCCAACGGAATACGCGCGAGCACTGCGGATTTGTGGGCTTACCATTTTGACATGTGTCTGATGAAATGGTTTAATGAATAATTTGAGCTTTATTTGGTCTAGCTATTGTCCTATTCTGTTTGCGCTGTGCTATCCGGAACCTCGCGCACGACGTAATCGATTGCAGTGGCAACATAATCGATATTCCCGGAATTTACTGGAATAAAAGATTAGCTTGGTACAAAAAAAGGATTGTGTTTGAATTGACATCCTGCAATGCACATTCTTCCAGTCTCAAACATGAAGATGTGGTATTTTTCCTTGAGCAACTGGGCCTGGGTCTTGGTGAGACCTGAATAGGAGAACATTCCCGTCTAATTTGGATGGTTAATTCATATTCAACATACTTGAGTTTCTTTCTAAGCCCACTCACCTGATTTTTAATGTGATTCCAATCACCCGGCGTACCCAGACTTTGCAGCCTTTCGAGCAGTGCCTGTCTCATTCTCACCACCCGCGAACTCATGGATTTGAGGTCGACTTTCCACTCCTCCACCAAGGTAGGACTGGAAAGCAGCTGGGCGACAACTCTAGCGCCATAGGATGGCGGGGTGCTAAAGTCACTGCGCTGGAGCTGGGTGAGATGGCTCAGGACACGAGCGCGGGTATCGGTGGAAGCGGTGATGATGTGCAAAGCGCCAATCCTCTGACCATAGAGTCCACAATTTTTCGAAAAGGATTGCGCGATACAAAGGTCGAATTTCCGAGAATTGATAAAAAGTCGCATCGCCCACGCGTCGTGATCAGCGTCTCCTGAAGCAAATCCTTGACTGGCCCAACATTAATGCCTCTCTCCCCGTTGATCCTTTGTCTTTACTTACTAGGCACTGTCAAAGAATGGAAAAAGCCTCTTTCTTTCACAAATATCTGCAATCGCCTCCCATTGAGCCTTGGTTGGATCGAGACCTGTCGGGTTATGTGCGCAAGCGTGAAGCACAATAACATCGCCGGGTTCAGCATCCTCTTCCAACGTCTTCATCATACCAGCAAAGTCAATGCTTTTTGTGATCTGGTTATAGTAGGGATAGTATTTCCGCGCTGTTTCATCGTTGGACGCGTGCTTCCAGATCAGATCATGGGGTCCCCAACTGGGATCGGAGAGCCAGACGGCACGCGGCTTGAGCTGGCTGGAGAGGAAGCGCGCCCCCAGAAAATTTGCGCCCGTCCCGGCGATGGCCTGTGCCGAGGCGATTCTAGGCTTGGTCTGTTCGGCAGACGGAGACTGTTTGCCAAGTAGAAAATCCTGGGCTAGCTGAAGGAACGGCTGGTATCCCAGAATGGGTAAGTAGTCGTGTGTATACAGCGGATCTGCCCTGACTTCGTTTTCGATCTGCTCGTTTCAGAAAGCAAATTCTCACGCACAATCGATACTGGAGTTAACGTACCTTTGTTATTGTTGGCAAAGCCCAAACTTGACCGCCATCATCTCTGTAGACACCCTGGCCAAGGTTGACCTTGTCCGGATGCTGATCGTTGGCTGCCTCCGATGCCACCTTGAAAGGCGCATCGGGCTCCAACAGTTCGATATTGCCGAAAAAGGACATTTTAGATCAAGATTGTGCAGCGTAGAAGTGCAGGTATGAAACCGAAACATGCGCAACGCTCGCTCGGCTGAGCAAATTTATAATCATCCTCTTCAAGAAGGCAACCCAACACCATCGGACATGACTACCCGCGTCCCATTTTGCGGGACAAAAATACCTGATGGTGATTTATCATCACTCTTGTCCAGTTCATGGGCTCATCTGAACGCGGATTGGTTGGGGCTAGATGCGGACTTGGACACCCGCTTTATCGCAGCCCCACAGTCCAAAAAACGGACATAAAGACCCGCAGCCTTTGTGGGCCGGCCATCAAATGGAGGTGATTATAGCGGTACAGCAGTGATTTATCGAATATGTCGTCGCGCGCAAGCTTTTTTCCTACCTCCCACGATCGCTTCTCTGAATCTGTCACATTGTCAGAGACAATGTTGAGCCAGCTATCTCCCAAACTTCCTGCCCAGGACCCCGAACACGGCGCTGGTGCTTCAACGGCCGTAGTGTCACGTCCTGAGAGAAGAGGACTTTTTGCTCAATTTTCTATTATAACTGAAGCAGTTTATGCGTCCGATTATTCTCCTCGGATCAAATGGTTAATGACCTTTGTTGTGGCGTTTGCGGCCTCAACCCCATCCGTTGGCAGCGCCATTCTTCTACGTCAGTGAACTGAACAATGGTACAACAAGTTCAAATGTTAATCAAAACCACAGCATCTCTTAGTCAAGTAGCTGAAGGATATGATGCCAGTCTTGTTGCAACAAATCTCTCCATTGCCCTGTTCATGCTGGCGATGGGAATCTTCCCTCTCTGGTGGTCATTCATCAGCGAGACGTACGGCCACCGAACAACCTACATTTCTTCATTCGCCTTGTTCTCCATTTTTTGCACTGTTTGCGCCGTTTCTACCAACCTGCCCATGTTTGTGGTTTTCAGAACCCTAAGCGGCGGAGCAGCCGCGTCCGCCCAGTCTGTAGGTGCTGGGACACTTGCGGACATCTGGGAACCCCAGAGAAGAGGAAAGGCCATGGGATTCTTCTATCTGGGCCCAATGTGCGGCCCGCTCTTTGCGCCAATCATCGGCGGAGCACTGGGTGAGAGATGGGGATGGAGAAGCACCCAATGGATGCTGGTTTGCTACGGTGGCTTGGCGTTGGTACTCATGGTAGCTACCTTGTCTGAGACCTCAAAAAGGGTACCAGAGAGAAATTTTGAACCTGAAACCTCGTCCAAGCGGCTTAAAAGTCAAAAAGTCAAGAGGGCCCTACATCTGGCTTTTGTCGAACCCCTCGCTGTTATCGCCTACCTTCGCTTTCCACCAGTGCTTTTGACCGTTGATTACTCAAGCCTTGCATTTGGTGCTTTTTATGTTCTGAACATAAGCCTTCAGGATTCATACGCCAAACCACCATATGAATTTTCCACGGCAAAGCTGGGGCTGGTTTATATTCCATCTTCCCTGGGATTCCTCGTGGCATCGTTATTTGGTGGGAAATGGTGCGATCGCGTCATGATCAGGGATGCAGAGAAGGCGAAAAGATGTGATGAGGACGGAAATTTGCAGTATAGACCAGAGGATAGAATGAGGGAGAACGCTTGGATTGCCGCCTTACTCTTCCCGGTGGGCATGATCTGGCATGGCTGGGCAATAGAAAAGCATCTCCATTGGATCGTTCCAGTAAGACATTTTCCCCAAACATGTTTTCCTCCACTAACCTTTTTAGATGATTGGATCATTATTTTTTGGCATCGGAGCTATGCTCATATTCAGCATGGCAAGTACCATGTTAACAGAGTTCTTGCCGCACAAACCGTCTGCAGGTGTGGCTGCCAACAATCTACTTCGCAACATTTTTTCTTGCACCGGAAGTGTTGCCGGCCAGCCGCTATTGGATCTGATTGGTAATGGATGGCTTTTTACCGCGATTGGAACTATTGCAGCCGTTAGCGCCTCGTTGATTTGGGCCATGCGAGTGTTTGGGCAGAAATGGAGAGATGCGATGGACGGGAAAATGGCTGGGTGAGTTTGAGACAACGCTGCAACTGACATCCCGTTGTAGTATTAGACATGCAACCGCTGGAAACAAAAGATATTGAAAATGCAAATATCTTAAAATCTTTCTTTTATTCTGGGCTTTGTGAAGAATGTGATGAAAATTATCTTAGCCGATCAATCCATGGCCTTGCTGCAATTTAGCTAGGCATGAATATGTATAGTCTTTTATTGGTCCCTACTCATGAAGGCTCATCGAGACCTTGAAAAAACATAAGTGTTTCTTGATCTGAATTTGAGAAACCCAACCAGTCAAATTGCTGGTCCATCTCAGCGTTGTCTTCCCCGAAGGTTGGCCATTGGCATTGCCCGCTGATCCAAGGATCTGAATTCTCCCAACCAGACGCCGATTCCCCGTGCGGACCGGCTTCATCAGTCAACATCTCCAAAATCTGTTTTGCAGACACCCACATGGAGGAGATTTCCCTAATTGCTTTGGCAAGCATGTCGCGCTTAGTAGACATGTCGCGCTTGAATTGGCACGAGTCGTCCATACGCTGATTGAGGACAATGATACTTGCAGCGTATGAGAGAGTGTGAACAATGCTCAATAAAAAGTGACTGTAGCTGTAAAACCTCGAAAATGACTTGATCAACGCCGTTATGGCGTCAACAGAGTCAAAACAAGCCTTTATGTGCTCTTGATACGGGGTCATTTTCGCCATTGGGGTTGTGGTAGGGGGGCGATGGAGTACTATTTTCATTGTGTGGAAGAAGATACTGAGTGGTTAGAAAGGAATAGGAGACTCAGTATAATTTTGATGATAACTTACTGCAGATGGATGACATATGCAGGCATTTGACCCCTGTACCATTGATTCCAATAAAGGGTTTGGGGCAGGTCATTTAGCCATTTATTCAGAGCGACATCCACTTTGTCGATCGCGGCCCGACGTGTGGAGTCGTCATGTTTACAACGTCGCCTTTCAAAAACCTCTGTGATCATGAAGTGGGCTATCCTGCAGAGCTCTACTTCTTGAATGAAGGTACAAATAACAGGAGGATCATCTTCCTCATAAGCACTTGAAAGATTCCCTTCTACATATCGCTTCTTCAGTTCGGTCCAGTTGAGCGGGAATGGTATTCTAGAGGTATCTGTTACGTCTGATTCATCGAGATAAAGAGCTGGAGGTCGACCAAAGTATAAGCTCAACTGTCTGTTCCCTTGATGTTAGTAGAGGACGGCATTTTAGTTCTCTTACGCACTTATCAGCAATGAATGCTCCACAATAGACACGTCTTAGAACGTCCTGTTCTGTCTTGAGATCCGTCTCGTTAGACCAATTGAGTGGATCTACATGAAGTCCCATCTCATGAGCGAGTCGAAACGCGATACCTTAACCAATAATCAGCTCAGTCATCATTCACTAGCTAGTGGGATACGAACCGTAATACAGCCAACCCTTCGAATGTTTCCCGATTCCAATGTTGTATTTTCCAAGGAGAAGAAGACTCTGTAGTGTTGTCAGATCGGGATGCTCTAGCGCATATCTATGGAGTAAAACATCGGCATGATCGGAGAATCGGCGTGAGAGTAGACAGAAGTCTTTTTCGGTATCAAGAAGCGCGCTGACGGCACAGATTGAATACATTAGCAAGTCGGAGTAATGCGGACCTCGACCTTCTTTCAAGTCTCGCAAGAAGTGTTCACGATAAATATACATGTTCGACACAAAATATTGAGTTTGGAAGAACTGCGTCCTGAACCTCTGACAAAGAGCGCTTTTGGGAGGCTCTATTGGAATTTCAGAGTCAATGACATCAAAGAGTTCGGCTTCCGCATCGTCATTTCTCAACTAGCTTGTCCCTGGAGGGGTGTTCGTATTTTCATAGTCTGTTGTGCTATCCTTGTGTCTTGACGGATATTTCGAGAGGAAGCTTGTCTCTCCATATAGCTCGGCGGCACGTTTCTCTTTGCTCTCAAACAGATGCCCATCCATGTTCTGTGTGCCATTTTTCCTTTCCGAATGTTTTTGGGGATCATGTAAATGATCTGATGCAGTGCGCTTAAAATTATCGAGCATCTCTTGTCGTAGTTCTGGGTTTGCAGTGCACAGGTTCTGGATAAATATCTCCAAGGAGGAAACCCGGTTTTCCAAAGCTTCAACATAATCTCTACTGATTGGCCTACGTTGACGTTAATTTCCACGCCATTCACCCTGGCATGGCTTGGGTCCGGCGAAGCCTCACCTCCTTTTTGGGGTTTCTGGGAAAGCACACTCGACACCGGCGCGTATATATTGTGTACAAGGTGATGCTCTATCACATTTAATCTGGAACAATACCGTTTAGCCTTCACGGTCAAGCGATATCACATCAAACGGTCGCTGAACTTTACCTTGCGTCGCCGACACCTTGTGCACCTGAACAATACACGCCTATCAGTACTGAAATGGCAATATTCAGAAGTTTAAAACTTACGAGTGTCGCAAATTCGTATCTTCACCAATCTTCTTCGTCCCTGGTCCCATGTTTTATTTGTTTTTTTCCCTGTTTAAGATTGCGATGACAGTTGACTAGCGTCTGGAACTTGATGAGGGGCTTGCCAAACTATTACGTACTGGACTAAACCACATATCGATGAGCCAACTGGGCACAACCTCCGCGATCAAGTTCACTTCATTGTCGTTGGAGGGTGTGAACAGAAAACATTCGTGCGTGATTAGATGCAACGGTACATTCTTGTCTGACTTGCTCATTGGTCGAAATTGCGGCTCTCGGAGAAATGGGACACCTGTTGCTGATTGTTCAACCCATGTGAAGGGCATCCGAAGCCCATCTCTCTACAGAAGAAAATGCTGCATCGCATTGCAGATAATACACACAGCACAGGCAGCGGCAATTTTAAGATATTTTGTGTTTTATTTGTAGTATAAAGGGAACAGCCGTAACAAGAATAAGCAAAAGGCACACTTAGGAACTAACAACTCAAAAAACCCACCCCAAAAGAAAGTAAACGCTCAGAGGCACGCAACCTGTTAATACCAAGCATTTCTTACCACTTAACTCTCTTATCTCTGAACAAAGTAACCATGCCCATCGGCAACAAGCCCGGATCAACAATGTTCAGCCCGCCAAACCGATCAACAATCTCAGGCCCATACATCATAGCTACCCAATGCCAATATGGCTGCATCCCGTTCCAATAGTGTGTGATTCCTCGAAGATTTGACTGCCCGCGGAGCTGATTCACTGCCGTCCACACCTTGCTATCATCCGGGTCAATGCTCTTCTCTTGAGGCCGCTGCATTAGCTGACGGAACACATCATGGAGCCGCGTCTCATTGGGATGGTGATCAAACTTGAAATATTCCCGGTAGCGCACATATTCATCAAAGGAGATGAAATTCTCACGCTCGTGTACCGATTCAGGCATCCAGTCGGGGTCGTCGAGGGAATACCGCAGATGTCTAATGTTGCCTTCGAGAAACTCCGCCTTGGCACGCTCGTACGCGTTGCGCTCCGCTTGCTCAAACTTGTCAAGCAGTTCCGATGGGGATTCGAGGACTTCGTCGCGGATCTGAAGCAGAGAAATGAAGGGTGATTGCAAGTCAAGGCCTCCCAGCTCCATTGGGAAGAATAAGTAGCCATCAGGGACATTGTCGGTGCCGAAACGTTTACCAAGTGCGTACTTCAGATACTCAGCCACGCTGGTGGCTTTTTCTTTTCCATCCCCAGGCAGCATGGAGAACACCTGTCGCTGGATCCGCTCGTGGGTGGACAGCATATTGTCAACATGCTCTCTCCCGAAGCAGTTCGCCGGCTTGCCGAAGTTAGACGTGAAAAAGGTCGAGGCGTAGGTATTCCAAGCTTGGATGAAGGCTAGGATGCTTTTAGACTTTTCATCAAGCTGCTTGTGCAGCTCTTCAATGTGAGAATCCACCATGCGTTGATCAATTTCAAATCTTCCGTTCTGAGGTGACAACCGCAGGAACCCCCAGCGAATCTCACCCTCAGGCAGCGACTCATCGATGGGAAGGGTCTGCTCATGGTTATTCGAGACTCTGACAGTGCCGGTCTTGGCCGGGTTGATTTGGGTACCGGTAATGGCCGCAAAATCGGTCACGGTCTTCCAAGCCTTGGCAGCAACTTCATGATCACGCGACCAGAACCAAATGTCATCATGAATCCTCCAGAGAGGGTTCCCAGAGGTCGATTGGTTGATGGCAAAGTCGAGGCAAAAGAGAGTCGTCTCCCCAAACACCTCGCTGAGTACATGTGATGCCGGCGTGCCTCGGAGTCTTTTTCGTGCAGGAGTAGATTCATCGTCATCAATGAACTTCAGCGGAGCCTGTAGGAACTTTGTGAAGAATCCAAGCCACTTATCGGAAACGCCAAAGAACTTGAGAATGGTACAAGCGGTTTGGTGTGGCAATAAGGGGTTCCAGCTCTCAAAGACGGAATGAAAGGCAGTCGTTTCGCCGTATAGGCGCGTGTTGATAGTGATTTCGGTGGACAGTAGGTGCAGCAGGGTTTGTTTCAGTGACATTGGGTTGTGTGTGCTCTCTTCTTCGTCTTCCTCGTCGTCGTCCTCATCTACCTCGGCAGCAACACAAGCAAATGCAGTCGACGGGGCCGACCTTCGAGCTGCTTTGCTGGCGAACTGCTGCCGGGGTGCCTGACCTCCCGTTGACCTTCTAGCTGTTTGCTTTGTCCTACCAACCTTTCGTTTCAGGCTCTCCGGAGCGAATTCTTCATATTCTGCCTCTTCTTCGCCTTCGGCAGTTTCCGTAGTCTGTCGTTCATGATCCAAAAGCTGCGCCATAAAGTATTTAGAATTGTAGATCTTTGTTTGAGCAGATTCTAGACATGGTGAACGCTGGAGCGGTCCCAGATAATAACCAAGTCTCAGTCTATCAGCCTTCGGGATGTCCTTGCGAGTGGACTTCCAGGCGCCGTCAAATTTGCGAAAGTCCTGGAAAGCTTCTTTGAAAAAGACACTCCACTTCACACCAATATAGTGGAGGAACATGGCCTGCAGTAGATCTTCGTGCATGTGAATATTGTAGATGCCACTGATTTTCCGTCTCATTTCCACGCGAACGGGTGCCTCCGAGCTCCAAGTCCACGAGCCCAAAGCGCTGATACGCATGTTGAGAACATCCGCAATTTCGTTTAGAATTATAGGGTTGCCCTCAAAGTCTTTTAGTACCTCACGCTTCTCATCAGAAAGTAGGTCCGATGAGTGAAGGCCTTGGATAATCCATCTCAGAGAAGAGACGTTGAACTGATCTGGCGTCGAAATTCTTGCCTCAAATGAGTACACATTGTCTCGCAATGCCTGCAAAGCATCGAATATTTTCTTCTTTTCTTCGTTGTCGATTCCAAAAAGACGGTCCAAATATTGATTGAGTGTGGTCTCGTTGATTTCGGCTGACTCGAACACCATTTTTTCCCATTCCATCCTCGACTCCATCTTCTTAGCATTGTCCACCACCTCGAATGCCTCGCCCATCTCAACATCATCACCTGCAGCCCCTTTATCCGTCTCGTCGCCAGACAGCCACTCTGTGACGAGTTGTCCATATAGCGAGGCATACTGAAACTTAAGCGACTGCATATCCAGGTGACGAAGCAGAGAATCTCCCCAAGCACGTAGCATATTCTGAGACACGGATGGGTCACACCTAGCTTGATCCAGGAACCTATCGAGGTTTCTAAGTTCAACCTCGAGCCGTGAATGTTTTGTCTGATTGGGAACAACCTTGCCAGCTTTATCGAGCTTGATGTCAAAGCATTCCTTTACGCCCTGACTCAAGATCACCAGACGCCTGACGCCATCTGCTTCGGCCTGAGCTGATTGCAAAAGAGACGATTTCTTTTGCTCGAACCCAGACCGCTTCTTCGAGAGCTCATTGAGCTTTGTATTGGTGATCTCTTGCAGTGTCTCTGAGAAGACGCTTCCTGAAGTGGCCATGTTGGGCAGGTTGATGTACGATGTGTCTTCCAGTGCGGGGTCTTCTGATACCACTGTGTTTAGCAATTAAGCGCGGGGCTTTTAGAAGAAAGTATAGGATGGAAGAGTAGTAAGACGTGGCGTATATGGGGGGATACCCGCACTTATATAGTTAGATCTTGGAGGATTCGGGTCCTCAGGCCACAATTAATAGGGCGTTCCTGATTGGCTCAATCGCCGATGCGAGCAGCCAGCCACTCAACCATCCACAAGCCAGGAGCGATGCTTGATACCAGGATATTGTGATTTATCATATCCGGTCCTCCGAATAAGTAATATGACTCAATTTTGATCATTGACCTATTTTTTGGCTATTTATCATTTCATTAACCAAATCTGGACGCTTCGGCTTATCACCAGATCAAATTAGGCAGCCACCCCGCTCTTGATCACTTCAACTCCGAACATGGCTGCTAAAGTACGCTATATTACTTGAAAAATTAAAACAAACTTCCATTTGAATGCTTACTTCATTACCTTCTATGAAAATGGATGCATATTTCCACTGATGGGCTGTGCTCAGCTCTTCATCGAGGATCAACACCGGCAGCCAGCTACATTGCTTTTCTGAGTTATTATGGCATGGAAAACATTGACACTGGGTTTCTTAAACCCTTTTGAATCCTCTTATCTAAATACGTATCAAGTTTCTGGTCAAATTCATTGCAATTTGGAGGTCTATCGTATGTCAACAGTGGAAACTGGCCCAGTCAGCGTCCCCAAATGCAATTCGTAATGACAGTGGCTTCATAATATTATTAAGTAAGACTCCTCACACCTATACGCACTGGTTAACATAAAAAGCATTGAAAAAGAACCAAAATATGGTTTAGCAAGTTAAAGTGGGGTACGCTCCAAGTCTTCTGCAATGAAAACATGGGTGACAAATTCACGTCAATATCGACAAGCTTGGCTCATCCGAGTGATGATTATTTCATTAAATGGACAAACTTCCCATTACATTAAAACGCTACAACTATTCAGTACAGTCCCAGCTTTGTGCAAAATCAATGTCCCCCTTTCCATTCCAAACGGCAAACTCGGGGTATTTGCAGATTGGCCTCTGCCTCAGGATTCCTTCGTTAACGGTATTGTTTTTGAACATGGTAGTGATGAGCTTGTCAACAGATTCACTCTTCTCAACCCAATCCACCAATGCTAGCAATGCATCGTGCTTGGTATCGGCTATGCCCTCCACCGGAAATACATGTTGACCGTTGTCTTCCAAATTTGAGGCCTGTCCACTTCCACCAAAATACCACGGAGCATCGTAGACACTACCAGAGCAGTGCTGCATACCTGGTACGAAAAATAGACTGTAAAAGCTGTCCAGGTCCACGCCCTGCAGAGCCATTGCCTCCCACGTCTTGTCATACAGCATGCGGCTGGCATCTGTGGGTATCAAGCCATCGGCATACCCATGGTATTGAACAATCTTTCCACCTCGGTCATTGAATGCCGACAAGTTGAAGTTGTCTGCATTGACATTGCCAGGGTTCAACTTCATGGCTTCCACAAAAGTCGTGTAATTGAAACTCGTCTCCCAGTCCCAGTTAGGGTCGTTGTAGATGTAGTTCTTGGCGTACTCAGTTCCATAAAGACTCGGCTCATTACCTGTTCCAAACGAGCTTGGCATTTGCTTTTCCGATCCCAGTCCGAAATTTGGATAGACATAGGTCAGGGCATGTACATCAGCATCCAATTGAATCAGGGGCAAGTAGAGTTGCTTGAGGGTCGAGAGCTGCGGTGCTGTAAGACACGCCGAGAGATTGGTTGATTTCGGAGTGCACAGTAGTTTTTCGGGTCGGAAATTACAACGCTTCGGGTCCATGATGATGTTGTCCACGACTCCATCGGCCCCATCGCACTGGCGGAGGACCTCGTCACTGATAATCTCAAATTTCGATGTGTTTAGATAACCGGGGCCATCCTCAGGTAGGTTTATAGCGCCGACTTTAAGTTGCCATAGCTGCTGGCTCGTCGATAACCACGCGGGAGCGCCAGCAAGAATACCATCAAAGTCCTCTGGATAATCTTGCGCAGACTTGATGCCTTGACGCCCTCCTGTAGAGCAGCCAGAATAATAGGAACGATTTGCTGCAGTCTCGTAATACCCTTCGATAATCTTCTTTGATAGAACGGTTGAGCCGTGCAGACTCCGACCAGCCCAATCGGTTTTGGACTCTGCGTTATTTAACGCCCAGCCCATGTCCTGGCCTGTTGAATTATGGCCTGTCGAGGTGGACATGACAGCAAACCCATATTTGACGCCTGTTCCCATGGCATACCAGTTGATTCCACCCGAAAAGCCTCCATTCCCAACAGCTAAGAAGCGATTGTTCCATTCCGTCGGCAAGAAAAGCCCGAATGTGTAGGAAGAAGTTGGAGAGGATGTGACATTGACAATTGCAACGCAGAGTGCTGGTAAGTGCGTTGCATTATCCGGATATGCGATGTCTTCTATTTGTCCGAAAGTGCCGTTCTCCCCCAAAAGCTGGGCGAATTGAACTTGAGCCTGGTCCTCGGCGTCAAGGATTCCACTGAGAGACTTAACCGTGCAACCCAATGTCTTCGAGGATGTAGCCTCGACCATATAAGAGCCGGCGTAGAAGGCCAGGCCCAACAGGTGACGCAAAGACAACATGATGCAATCAAAGCTTCGAAGCCAAGGGCAATCTTCCAAACAGAATAAACCCTCTCCGCGCCCACTATTTGCTCTTGTTGCCAGCACAGTGTGCGGACGAGTCGGTGTGGTTCGGATATCCTCGATTTTGGATGAATGTTTTGCACAATTGTGTCAACAGATTATTGGTTCACACATTTTGGGGTAAACTCACCTATAAATGAGCACGCCAAATGAACCAGGACAGGACGTGGGGTTGCTCAACGTCGTATTGAGGTATAAACATTTACCCAGCCCCCAGATCCAGCCCGTTATAATGAAAAATTCACTCAGTCATGAGCCCATCTTTTCTTGTTAAAGGCTAGTCCACAACAATTGCCCCCGCATTGTCCGGGGGGCAAAAGGCGGGGTTGAACTGACCGAGGTCAGAGCGCTTGTTGATCAACATGTCCCAGAAACACACCAATTAATTGACCCATATATTTAACTTCTCGTGGGAAGTAAACCCGAGCTGACGGAACCAAATCAGATTCACCATCGCAAATACTACCTCCCTCAAGTTTAGTTCTGACATATATGAAGGGCCCATTCGTTTGCTACAAAGTTGCGACCTTCGCCTTCCTGGCCAAATCCTTCAACTAACTTCGGATCTGCAAATCTTCAATCAACATGCGGCGGCTCTGGATAATTGTGTTGCTTGCCCAGCTTAGAGGAAGTCACGCAAAAGCCTTCTCAAATTCAAAGGCTTCTATGGTCCGCCGATTCAATGCCACCTTGAATCTTTACGAAAATTGGCCTACCTACGAACAATTACCACTGCACAGCGACTTTCCTACAAAAGCGGCATGGGGCGTTTGGGGACTTGAGGACGAACATGGAGCCCTGAATCATATCACCAATGAAACAATTATGAATGCTGCATCAGAAATTCAAGAGGGTATCGCCATACCGATCAACCTTGAACTTGATATGCCTAATCCGCCACCAAATGCAAACAGAAAGCCACTCACCCACCTCTTTCAGCCTGGGGATGGCTATACAGATGATGTGATCATTATGAATACCCAAATCAGCACGCAATATGATGGACTGCGTCATTTCCCATATTCCACCAACAACAGTGTGAATTCCTACCAATGGTACAATGATCTGATTGCAAACTATGATGAAGTTATTGGACCGAATCCCACCACTGCGCTCGGCCTACAAATCGCAGCGCAAAAAGGTATTGCCGTTAGGGGGGTTCTACTAGACTGGGCTGCGTGGAAAGATTCTCAAAATCAAGTGTTTGATGCATTTGATTCTGTTGATATCGCCTCTTCAGAACTAGACCGGGTTGCTGAATGGCAGGGCTTGAAAGAAGACTGGGCGCGACCAGGCGATATGCTGATTATCAGGACCGGGTGGATGAAACAGTATATGACATTAAACTCTACCGAACGCGCTCTTTTGCCGTTGTCGGATGGCTTCTCTGTTGGAATGGAAGCAAGCGACACCAGCGGCAAATGGCTATGGGAGAAGAAGCTCAGCCTTGTCGGTGCAGACAACCCCGCTTTCGAAAGCGTCAGTCGAGTCCCTCTTCAAATTAAAATCCTTACTAACTTGTCTCAGCTACCGATGAACAAAACAATTGATAACACCCCTCGATCATTGCATCAGCTATTCATTGGTGGTTGGGGTCAGAGTATCGTCGAGTTGCTGGACTTGGAGACCTTGGCTGGGGAGCTTCACAATCGCAATAGATCCACACTCTTTTTGACGATTCAAAATTTGAATGTCATTTCAGGGATCGCATCACCACCAAATGCACTGGCACTCCTTTAGACAATGGCTTGATTCAACAGGTTTACGTCGTAGAATGGAGGATTTCATTGGCAAAGAACGCTCTCATGTTCATTAGCATTGACTGGTGAATGACCAAAGGCCATACACCTTATCAAATCAAGGCCCAAAGACTATGCTAATCTCAAATTTTGAATTTTTACCGACCATTCGGAATTTCATGATGCTGTAGTGGTCTTAGTTCATCGCACGAGACGACCTACCCGGGAGGGCCGGAAATTGTCTGGATCGGGAATAGGATTATGACAAGATGCAATAAAAGCGGGGTAAATGGCCTGGGTAACCCCATAGATGGCCCAAAAAGATAGAAGAAAGTGCGCATGGTTAACAGGTGTGATAGTACAGTTGTCAGTGTTTGGTGGGAAAGAAAAAAAAAAAAAAAAGGTAGAGCACGAGTGCTCAAAAAATTAGTGGAATCCAACCACCTGCAATGGACGAACAGGGAATCGAACCCTGGACCACTCCCACATTATTCAGATGAACTGTGCTAAGGGAGTATTATACCACTAAACCATTCGCCCGGGGAAATTATTATCCGAGCTGGGATTGTCCTCCATTATATTTCTTACAGCTTTGCACTGGAGCAGCAATCATCGATCGCAGGATCACAGCAATCCTTCTCAAAGTACGCCAAATTTCTTAAAAAAGCAACCGCAGCACAGGGGCTTCATATTGGCGAAGAATGTGACAAAGTCTAAAAAACACCTCGACCTTTCTTTGGCACGGGTTATTAAGGGGTGCTTTGAAGGCATGGAAGTTCGGCTGCTGAACGCATTGTCCACTAAATTAGTCCGCTCTTCCACAACTTTGTTCAATCAAGCCGAAGCGGCAATTTATGAAACGTCATTCCCGTTAGCAGTGCGTTAGGGGACTGACTGTGATTGGTTGCAGCACGGGTCACATTTCTCCTCATTGAGGCTTGGAAGTCTAGCATAGCCCGCCTTATGAACATCGTATTTCGACCACTGTAAATGCTCTCGAGCCTTCCAGGTGCAGGGATCGCCTTCCCACATTCCTTCTGAAACAGGTTACCAACCCTCTGACTAATAATAGTGCATCGTACGCCTCGCAGTTAATGCACACTCATGGCCAATTTCACCAAAAGTACCGCGGCCCGATGCAGGTTAAATTCAGCCATGAGGCGGGCTTGCATCATCGATCATCATAGGACTCAGGTAATGCCATGTAAGCTATCGGATTTTCATCCCCCCTTGCCTAGCGCCGTAGCTTCCGACTGTGCATTTCTCCACGGTGATTTCATATGATAGGCTCTGGTGGTTGTTTAGCCGTGTTCCTTTCATTAATAAATGTAACCATGCGTCACGTTTGCCGCCGTTGGGATTCCCGATCCTACACATTTTGTCATCGAGCACCAATAAAGAGATACCCCTACCCGTCCGTCATGTCAGCTTCTGCCTTAAACATCCAATTTTTCATGTGAAATGGAATGTGATGCTTCTGGGAGTTTGAGTTTATTTTCTACTCCAACGCAAATCTCACTATAAAGCAATGGGTTTCTTAACGCTTTTCACAACGCTTTTATTCATCTTTCATGCATCTCCCGCAGATGCGGAGTCAACCTTCAGCCCTGCCCGACCTCCTGCGGCCCCGCTGGCAGTGCGCTCGCCCTACTTAAATATCTGGCTCAATGGGAGGACTGATGGCGGGCCATCGGGATATCTCCCTGGCCAGTGGCCAAAATTGTGGAGGTAAATTGGCCTCACCAGATCATGATGCAGGTTCTGACTTTGCGTGACTTGCAGTGAAATCGTGCGGGGCTGGCAGGGCCTCATCCGAGTCGATGGGGATGTGTACAACTGGATGGGTAACGCGACGGACGCTGCCCTTGCGGATCAAAGCTCGTTAGAGTATACATCGACCAAGACGGTGTTTAAACTACATGTTGCCGACAAGGTTGAGTTGACAGTATCATTCTTGTCTCCCGTTTACTACGATGATTTGCGCAGGCAATCAGTCACTTCATCCTACCTGGAGGTTGCTGTAAAGTCCTTGGATAAAGACTCTCATTCCGTACAGATATATTGCGACGTCTCTGGGGGTATGTATTTGCATTCGCGCTCTATCTTAATCCTAATTTGTTCATAGAATGGGCATCTGGGGACAATAGTGCCATTATTGAATGGGAGAGCAAATCCAACAACGAGACTCGACATCACAAATTTTACCGGCAAGATCAACAAGAATTTACCGAGTCTAATGAAGCTGCGTCATGGGGCAATTGGTACTGGACTACGGGTAACGAGGTGAGGCATTCTTTTTAGGTGTCTACGTTGCATATGCTTATGTGAAACTAGGACGGCCTCACCTATCAGATTGGCGAGGATACTGTGGTCCGAAACCAGTTTATCAACCAAGGCAACCTCATCGGAGATATCGACACTGAGTTTAGAGCGATTCAAGATCGATGGTTCGCACATCCCAAATGCTCGCTAGATATAGACTATTAACGAGGCACAGGCCAGTCTTTTCTTTCGCGAGAAATCTATCCACGGTCGGAAGTAGCTCAAGGAGCACGTTATTTACTATCGGTTACGCTCAAGACAACGCGATCAAATTTCAAGGCCAAGAAGACGAAATCCAATCTGTCCCATCCCTTTGGAAGGCATACTTTTCTGAAGATGAATTAGTTCCATTCTTCTACAAAGACTATGAATACGCCGTTGAATATTCGCAAAAGCTCGACAGTAGGATTGAAGACGATTCCAAAGCCGCTGGAGGGCAGGATTATTTGACAATTACCAGTCTTGCAGTGCGCCAAGTGTGGGGAGCCCTTGTGTACACTGGTACTCAGGATGAGGTTCTTGTTTTTCTCAAAGAAATCAGTTCCAACAGCGATATTCAAACGGTTGATGTCATTTTCCCAGCTATCCCAATCTTCATTTATCTCAACCCCGAGATCATTCGTTACATCCTTGCTCCTCTTCTTGAAAACGACCGGTATCATTACCCAAACAAATCTGCTCAGGTGAGCTTATCATGGTGTTTCGTTTTAAGGAGAAAATTAGATGCTGACAAATTAATAGCATGACCTGGGGACATTCCCTATTGCGAGCGGTCATCCAAATGGAAATGACGAGTCCATGCCCCTTGAAGAATGCGGCAATATGATCATAATGATGCTGGCGTATGCTCAGCGCAAGAGCGATAATGATTATTTGTCTCAAAACTGGGATCTGCTACAGCAGTGGGCTGAGTTTTTGGTTGAAGAAGCCAAGATTCCTGCGGAGCAACTGTCCACAGACGACTTTGCTGGTCACCTCGCGTAAGTTGTGGCCGTTTGATGTTCTGGCTCAAATCTTACTGACCGATTAGCAATCAAACTAATTTGGCGATCAAGGGCATAATCGCCCTGGAGGCCATGTCCAAAATTGCCAACTTGTCTGGCCATGGGGACCAATCTGCAAACTACTCAAGGATAGCTGGGGAGTATCTCGACTTCTGGTCTGAGCATGGCATCGACTCAAATGCAGACCCCAAACATACTATGCTTCAGTACGATAATACAAGCTCACATGGTACGTTTGAACTCTCCAAAAGCCGCTGCGTCAAGACCAAAGCTGAATTGACCAACTTTAGGATTGCTGTACAATGTTTACGCTGATAAATTGCTTGGTTTGGACTTCATCCCTCAATCGGTGTATGACATGCAAAGCGACTTTTATCTCACTATTGAGAACGAATACGGAGTACCCCTTGATACGCGAGGTACTCTGACAAAGCTTGATTGGGAGTTATATGTTGCAGCAGTATCCAAGTCGGAAACCAAGACCATGTTCATCAGTAAGATAGCGACGTGGATCAACGAAACATCTACATGGCGCGCTTTCTCTGATCTTTACGATACTGTAGACGGAGGGTATCCCCGAAGCATATTTTTTGTTGCACGCCCTGTGGTGGGGGGTGCATTTTCATTATTGGCCCTGAATAATTAATGCAAGTTTAGCTGGTGAATAAGTATATAGTTGTAAAGAGGCTGAAACAATGTGGATGCACACCTTATGGACAAACAGCTCTTTGTTTCACAACATGAGACTCGCTGCATGATTAGCTAATGGCTAATGAACTCTCACTGGTTCAGGGTGGAGGTGCCCACAAAGCACAAACCTTCTTCATCGCACGCAGAAAAAGGCGCATTCAAACAGCTTTCGCCCATAGAAGACCCCGGGTATCCAATATCTATCTCACCAACCCTCTAGTCCATTTGGCACGAATCAGCCCGCTTATGGGTTGTATTAAACTCCTCTAGGGCGTAGTATAAAAGTCATCCTCCCTCTGAGGCGACTCGACCTTCAGAAAACAGAGCGATTGCGGTAGAAAATGTCATCTGAATACTCGCAGGATAAATTGCCCGAGGGCGCAAAGTTTTGGGTATGTGGTAGCAATCATCCAATCATTGTTTTTTCCCTGTCGTTTTGTCTCCATCAATGCATCTCCACTCCAAACTGATCGGGCGTACTAGCTCCTGGATCTGGGTCTCCTAGATGCCGAAGCAACTGAATTGCTGGCGGGGACAAATGTACAATTGCCAAACCAGCCTGCACGCACTCACGAAAGGCGAGAGCTGATTATGATCGCGGGCCTTCTCTTGCATCCAGACGTGGGTTTGATCCTATTTGATGTGGGCAGTGCCGAGGATGTGATCAAATGTTGGCACCCGGTGGTTGTGGAATGTGTCCCCCGAACATGGGACAAAGGGATAAATGGTCTGCCGGCAGCTATTGAAGCAACTGGCTCTGGGACCATCAAAGATGTCAAAGCGGTGGTGCTGAGCCACTTGCACTACGATCATGCTGGCGGCCTGGAGAACTTTCTGGACACAGGTTAGTTGCTTTAAAGTCCGTCATCTCATACAGTGTTCTAATCGATCCAACGCAGATGTGGAAATATGGTGCCATGAAGAGGAACTGAAATACGCTTTTTGGGCTTCTGCGACAAAGATTGACAGCGCATATTATCCGCATGCATATCTGCTACCGCATCGACTAAACTGGAAGACATTTAATCGGGAAACCTTCAACATTTGGAGAGGTGTTACTCTGCACCATGTACCCGGTCACACATCCGGCTCTATCATGATGGAGATAACATTGCAAAAGTCTGGAACAGTCTTTCTGACAGGGGACCTATTCCATGTCAAAGAGAATTGGGAAGATGGCAGACCGCAGACGGGCTCTCTGTTGCGTGATTATTCCGCTTGGGCGCGAAGTTCACAGTTTGTAAAGCAATTGGCCATGGTAAAGAGAGCGAAGGTGGTGCTTGGTCATGAATTGGTCTATTTCGACAAGTTTCCAAGGAGCCCAGAGCATCTGGAATGAGACGAGGCACCAGCGGTTCCACCAAAACTTTCCATGCACCAGAGCCAGCATTCGTTAGATATTGATAGACATTTCTTTTCATAAATGATAATAGAGTCATTCCAGTCGGACATGTGGATTAAAAACGACACACACAGTCGAAGGTTTCATCAAGCTGTGGTCGGTGACTCTAAGGAAGCCTTCTCCTCCACGCTCAATTCTCGCCGAGCGGGACCCCCTCTACTCCCATCCCCCAGAAATACATCGGTACGATGTTTGTACTCGGAGTGAAATCGCCACTTAGAAGCCAGATTGGATGGAAGCTTCTTCTGTATGGCCTGAGACATGTAATGACCTAAAACTGGCAAGAATTTGAACGCGCTGTTGAGGGTTGTGAGCAGACGCCATGCTAAAGCTGCACTCAACTTACTGGCCACTGCCTCCGCCTCCAATAAATAGATTCTTATAGTCGGGATGATAATCCATGATAAAATCTCCGGTAGGGGTATCCGTGTACCAACAGAGGCAAACCTTTTCAAATGGTCTGTCTGCCAGTTCGGGTAAAATTTCACGCAGCCCTTCTCTCAGTCTCTTCTCTCCATCAGAAGGTACAAAATTGGGACGTTCTTCTCGGGGAGCCAAAGGCGGCGTGGAAGAGCTCAATGACCGGACAATAGTAGACTCTTCTTCCGTAGGCCCTCTAGTATAGCCCCAGCCATGGACTGCCATTTTCAGAATATTTTGGTCTTTGTGAGGGGGAAAGTTGAACCAGCCCGTGGAGAAGTTGGCATAGATTGGCAGGTCCTTGTATTTGAGCACCTCTGACTCAGATAATGGAGTATACCCAACAACCTGGGCTGTCGACAGGGCCGAGTTGTACATGGGAACCAAGCCAGAAACCCAAGCTCCAGCCGTAAGAATAAAGTGGTCACCTTGGGTCAGATTCCGGTCTGCAGTCCGTGCACTCGTGATTGTACCGTCAGCATCGGTTTCAAATCCAATTACAGTTCCACCTTGGCCGCAGATTAGTGACACACCAGCTTCTAAGCATTCATCACGCAGTTGGCTAATGGCTTTGCCAGCATCCGCCCAACCCGCCTGCTCGTTATAATAGCCGATGAATTGAGGCGTCGCTAATTTTCCGCTCAACACAGGGAATCTTTGACGAGTAACCTCCGCGCTCTCAAGTTTTGTCCAAGGAAGGCCCTTTTTAGTCAGCTGTGCGGTTGTTTTGTCAACCCAACCGTCGCCTTCGGGGTTTTCTGAGCGGGTGAGGATATATGAAGACGGAAAGAATATGCCCTCATATTTAGGGTTGTCTTTCCATTTCGTATATGCCTCGTGCGCGATGTTCAGGTAGTCTTCGTCGGCGTAGTCGAAGCGGATCACGCGGGAGATATCAGTACTAGATCCATCCGGAACCTTTGTGGTGTTACTCAAGTCGTCGTGGGAGGTATCGAATTTCATACCGGTGGAGTGTGTCTGTCTAAAACGACTATGTTGCGATAGCCTTCTGAGGATAATTGGCGTGCAACCGAAAGACCGAAGACACCTGCTCCAATTACAACAATTTTGCTACCCTTGTCCATGGTTAAAAAGTGTAGGCCGAGAAAAGAATGCAATCTCGATTCGGCATGGGGCTACTTGAGCGAGAGCTCGCAATAGCATGCAGCAAAGCTGGCGAGAATATTGACCGTCACAAGGTAAATCGATGGCGTGCCTGCCTGGAGCTATGGCGGAATAATGAGACAGCCTTGCCGGAATTTTCGCTGCAATGTTCCATACGAGTGATTATTATCGAAGTGGAGAGGGCTTCCACGTGAGCGGAATTTTGACCATCTCCGTTTCCCCGCTGTGGATCATCTGATCTTGTTGAGCGATGCAACCATCCTCTTCGCGGGATGCGCTTACCCATATTTTAGGCTGAGATCAAAGACAAGAGTTGGAACAAATATTTTCGAAATATCGGAATATCTCATCTATGATCTATGATCTGTGCTATATGAAGGAATGGGTCTATGTAATTAAGCAAGAGAATTATTAGAACAGAAAAATGCAGATGTGCCTCCCTCGATGATGCAATGTCTATGACCGAAACCCACACGCCAATTCCTCATCGACCCCGAAACAAACCAGCTATTCAAAATCCTCAGGCTTCCACTTTCCGTCGTCGAATGGAGTTCCCTCGCCTTCGTACTTGCCAGGGTGCCATTTACCATCGTCCTCTCTCTTCGACTCTGGCTTCTTGTCATACTTCTCAGGGTTCCACTTTCCATCGTCAAATGGGGTTCCCTCACCCTCGTACTTTCCGGGGTGCCACTTGCCGTCATCCTCCCTCTTAGACTCGGATTTCTTATCATACTTCTCTGGAGTCCATTTTCCGTCATCAAAAGGAGTTCCCTCACCCTCGTACTTGCCGGGATGCCACTTTCCATCGTCTTCCCTCTTCGACTCAGACTTGTCATACTTTTCAGGTGTCCACTTGCCATCGTCAAATGGGGTTCCCTCGCCTTCGTACTTGCCGGGATGCCAAGTACCATCATCGTTCCTCTTGTCGTACTTCTCAGGGGTCCACTTGCCATCATCGAACGGCGTGCCCTCACCCTCGTATTTTCCGGGGTGCCATTTACCATCATCCTCTCTCTTATCGTACTTCTCTGGGGTCCATTTGCCGTCGTCGAAGGGGGTTCCTTCGCCTTCATATTTACCAGGGTGCCATTTGCCATCGTCCTCTCGCTTAGAAGCAGGCTTTTTGTCGTACTTCTCAGGGGTCCACTTTCCATCATCAAAACCAGTTCCTTCGCCCTCATACTTGCCGGGCTTCCAGGATCCGTCATCTTCCCGCTTCATCTTGGTGTCGTACTTTTCGGGAGTCCATTTTCCATCGTCAAATGGTGTTCCTTCGCCCTCATATTTGCCAGGGTGCCAGGTGCCATCATCTTCTCTCTTATCGTACTTCTCTGGAGACCACTTGCCATCGTCGAAAGGCGTACCTTCGCCCTCGTACTTGCCAGGTCTCCAGGAGCCATCGTCCTCCCGCTTTGTCTTGGAATCGTATTTTTCGGGAGACCACTTCCCATCATCGAAAGGGGTGCCCTTGCCCTCATATTTTCCCGGTGCCCATGAACCATCGTCCGCAGGCCTAGTGGTGGGAAGTGCCAGAGCTGTTACAGCAAAGGCAAGAAGAGTGTAAGAGTAGCGCATGTTGAAATGATATGAAAAGGGAATAAGGTTAAATACGTTGCGAATATCCAGTAGGTTGTAGATTAAGTTTACAACTTTGTCGATGAAATAAGATTAAACTGATTATTTTGGTAGAATCGATAGGAAGATGCAAATGATGATGCGAAAGATGTAGATGAGGATGTTGATGCAAAAGAATGTAATGATGGAATTCGAGGCTCTATTAAATATTTGGACGATGCTGGCTGTCAAGCTACGTTTTGCAAAATCCCATGCCCAATTTGAACACAAACCCCATCAAAGCCCGATTACTGACGGCGCATACAGTCGATACGAAGTTCAGCTATCACGCCCATTGCGATATTAGCGTTGATTGTATGGCGGAGCTGGGAAGTAAGCATGCCATCGATAAGAGTGCTATTTTCATCGCGACTCCGCCTCGGCCAATTCGCTCGCTCTAGCATCTTGGGCTCGTCTGGTTCTGCCGAAAACGAACGGCCACCACAATTTCGGGAAAACGAAATTGTCTTGGCAGGTGGCTCAGATCAGCGGACTTTGTCTCGCTGGGGTTTTTTCTCACCCCGAATAGAGCCCGATAATAAGGCTGACAGGCTGCTGCGCCACCACCACATCACAAAAGAAGACAAGCTTGAGTTTATATTTACACCATCTGCCCAGGTCATGACTGGCCCAAGCCTCATCAATCGAACCCTTGGGGGCGGCCTTGGTAGTACACGCAAAGAAATGCTGCTGTTGAGGCGAGGATATTTTTATCAATCCCGCGTGGCCATCTAATGTGGTCCTGTATGTCTGACGTGATGATAGATTTAAGCTTAGTATGTTAACTCTTTGTACCAGATGATCAAATCACTCTAATTTAGGAGAGGAGAGTTTGTCAAGCTAAATCAGGAAGCCTTCTTTTCAGCTGGTGAATCTCCCTGTCGAAATCGCAGCTTTATTTGGGAGGACAGCCGCTTAGCCCCCAATTCTAAGCTTAGATATTCCTCTTGTGAGATTTCTTTTCTTAATTTACAATATTGTTACTTCACAGCGCTTTCCGACGGGCCCGGCCAAGAAGAAATTGTACATATCTATCATGGAATCATCCATAGCCTCGGTAAGCTTCAAGCCCGGGCACTTCTTTAAAAGCACGGCGGCGCCAAGTCGAACTTCCATGCGGGCCAAGTGAAGGCCGATGCAAACCCGAGTACCAGCACCAAAGGGGCAAAAAAGACTCCTCTGCCTCGGCGTTAGTGCACTCGGGTCAAGCCATCGCGTCTCGTCAAACCTAAACGAATTAGCTTCCAAAGTTTCCAACCTGTGGACTGCCGATGCTTACGTGAGGGGATCCGGAAAGACGCTTGGGTCTCTGTGCAGTGTGTATGCCTGTGTTTCAATCTCAAAGCCACTTGGAATGAAGTGTCCGCCAACAGTAATCCCGCCTGATGGAACAACTCGTGGCAAGTTGGAAGGAACCGCGCCATAGAGACGCAAGGTTTCTTCAATGACTGCATTGAGCAATGGGAGTTTATCCAGTGTCGGATCGTTAAATGCATCACCGATTGTAGCCAGCTCCTCCTCCAACCGAGTGGAGGTGTGGTCGCTTAAGGATTGACCAAATGACATAGGTGAGGGTATTGGATGTTGTGTCAGCTCCAGCAACGATCAAATTGCTGGCTTCGCGCCGAATACTGTCATCTGATAGCAAAGACTTTCCTAAAGACTCTGTTTCGGCAAGCATATTGGAAAAAAGGTTTGCCCTGTTGTCGCTGTGGCGGTAGAGGTTCGCTACAGCACGGCCACCATAGGCATTTACGAGACTCGCAGCATTCATCAAACGCTGTACTGATCGAAGAGGAATGTATCGGCAAAGCTGATAGAGCCATGGCAGTTCGTACTGGAGCGTCATACCCAATGCAGCCGTTTCCAACACTTGAATGTACTCGCTCTTCTAGATTTTTTTAGTCCACCGCTCATCAAAAATGGGTTCTATAATTTACCTTGCCGGCCTCAAGCGACTCGAAGGATTCCCCAAATGCTAATTGACCAATGACATCCGAAGTCATCAGCATCCACCACTTAAAAATATCCGCAACGCCAGTTGACGCTTCTGCATGTGTGCGTGATACGGCCCTGTCAATCTTTTCCCTTACAACTTCCTCGCAGTTTTCACGCAGGGAGGCTACCGAAAATGCTCGAGCGAAGAGTTTTCTTCTTTGGGCGTGTTCCTTGGGGTTGATCATGGCGAAAATTCCGACGCCGATGCCTCCCACGTTGTTGGCTCCTCCAAGAAAGTCCTCGTACCATTGTGTTTTCACAAAACCAGCTCCGATACGATGGATTGCAGCGAAGCCATCAGGGTCTGCGACAGCTACTTGTTTCGGGGATATGCGCACGATGGGACCGTACGTCTCATGGAGACCGTGGACGTAGTGCATTCGTTGGCCGGTAAGGGTGTAAAATTTGAGGACATAGTGGCTAAAATGAGTGTACCATGGTCCAGGAACAGATCGAATTGGGCTCTTTGATGCCCTAAATACCCCCTAGCAAGCTAGTATTAGTCGCTCAGGGATTCTTTGACATTGTTTAGCGATCAAACTCACCCTGAGAATGGCAAGCAGGAGCAAAGCGGCACAGCCGCAGCCCAGCACGAACGGCTGAGCTATAAACATGGCGTCAAATGATGGTGTTCACTGTCAACCCAGTTCATCCAGCCCGAATAAACGGCTCCAGCTGTGGCGTTTGAGTAGATGTAGCCTTTTTCGGAAACTTGGTCGGCAATTTCGCAGTTATCCGAAGACCGAATATCCACCCATTATTCCCGTACGTTTGGAATAAATGCCTCTCATAGGTCTGGGTATATGAAGAAACGCGCTTCGGGTGACAGTTTGTGGAACTGATGGGTCATGGAGGCCGCGGGATGCGGGTGGTGTCTGAGATGGCGAATAATTCCCAACCGCCTCATCATCCTTGCAAACATGCGACAGCTGACTGGACGGCACATGTGAGAACCTACAGCCTTGAGCCCTGTTTCAAGCTCAAATTCAAGTTTTCCGACGCGTCAACTACATTCTGTCCTCTGATCTCGGCTACTTGCTGGGATGGATAGCGCGGTGCGGTGACAGTGTGATCAGTGGCCGCACCCCTGTTTAGCGCCTACTTCCCCGCCACTTCAGTTGCAGCACACTGGAGGAGCTTGCATTCGATTGAGTAGCTTGGCCATGACTTTTACATAATTTCACAACACCAGAAGAATAGTGCGAAGCCCCAATCCAATACAATTAATGAGACAATACTATGAGCTAGAAAGAAGTTTGCGACGACTTTGCGCTTTTACGATCCAGATCCTTCACCCGAACTAGCCCGATCTCATCGTTTTCTGCATACTCTACGGCATAGGATTTGCTGTAAACAATACCCTCTTGGCGATGGTAATTGTGGTCAGTACTTGATTGGTCCGTCGATCGCAATTGGATACTCCTGCTCGTTCGCGTTCTGGGGGCGTTTTTATTGTATTCGTTTGAGTAGGCTCCGCTTGTCCCGAAAACCCGAGGGAACAGCCGCACCAAAAGCAGGCGAAACGAAGGCATGCAGTTGCAAATGATGCCGACTTGAATTTCGATGGTTGACCACAATCCGCTGTCGTAGAATTCCCATGTCGGGTTCTTCGATCCGGCGCCAAACTTGACCAAGCTATGGAGTCGAAGAATGCTCACGATCGAGACACTGACACATGTCAGCAAGTCGGTCTGGCAACCCAGGATAACGGACTCACAAAAAGCCCACTGAGAACATCGCCGAAACGCCAATCTTCTTTTTCCAGTCCAGGTTTAATGATTTCAACTGAAACAGCGGGATTGCGAGCATCCAGCCATCCAAGGCAATGCTGATAGAGGCGTTGGACCATCCAATGGCATTGACATTCATGCACGAGCCCGTGTGTTCTCCGTCCCACATTTCCCAAAAGAAGCTGATAGGTTTGCACTGAAGCATAGCGACGAAAATAAAAATTATTCCAAAAAGGGTGTTGAAGACGATGGTGGCCCAGATCAACCGACGGACTCGTATTGCTGGAAAAATTCTTAGAAAGAAGAACAGCATCGCAAGCTTCAGCAGCATGACGTCGGTAAAATAGACAACTTCGGACAAGTAGAAGTACTTGCCAAACTTGTAAATATTATGGGGTGACACTGTCCATATGTCGCGGCCCATCCCGCCCGGAATGATACCTATTGCACCGAAGATGGTGATTGGGATACTACCTGCGACGCAAAGAAGCGCGAACCAATCGTCTAGCTCCATTTGCAGCTTTGCATATATTTTAAAAGCGAACCTTTGCACTATGAAAGCGCCGGCGATGACTTGGAACGAAATAAGAACAGCCTTGTACTGTGGTTCTTTATTTCTGATGGGTAAACCGCACAGCGACACGGTTGCATTTTTGACAGCTACAAAGAGTCAGCGCTGGACTGACAAATCACAAACATCAAAACATACCAAGAGCATCTTTTACATTGCATCCGGTGGTGACACAAGCACCTATCGCCTCCTGAAGTGATTCTGTCGTACAGATGCAAGTCGTGTTTGTAGGCAGACAGCCCGAGTTAGGAAGTGAGGATTCGAAACATTGAATCTTGGGAGAGTTGTCAGCTATGCCATTAGGCTTTTTTTGTGCCTTGTGTGCCTACACAGCATTTAGGCAAGGTGGAAAGATCCGGAGCCGACTGCGCGCCCGGAGCCGCGATCAGACAGACAGCCACGGAGGCCCAGAGGCCCTTGGGGAAACGCATGGCACAGATTTGGAAAGCCAAACGAGAAGTGTGGTGTGAGAGCGAAAAGAAGAATTTCCCCTTGAACAATATATGCTGAAGCTCAGTAGACCGTAGATTGACCTAGGCTAGGGTGGATGCTACGGTGGCGTTCAACCAGGAACCGCCGTGTCAAATGGATCGGACGGCAATGGCACGTCCAAGCGGCGTCCGATGGGGGATTGTTGCCCATCGACATCAGAATCGAGGCTACGACTGACTCTAGCGCGAGGTCCAGATGCATCTTTGACCTGTAGCTCCTTGGCCGAACTGCGCCATTTCAGGCTGCGCCCATTGTGGTTTTGGGCTAATTCCGGCTTCTGCCCCAACGGGAACAGCAAAGGTTCGGGGGAGGTGAAGCTAATCGCTTCGCACCAATCGTCCGGCAAGCGCTAGGGGCTCGATCTGATCAAGAAGCTTGAGCGGGGTGCCCGTGCGCGATAAATCGGACAAAAATCCCCGGGTCATGATTCTTTGACAATTCATCGCAAAAGTCATCTCGTCAGTGGGAAACATCTTTCCTGTATGCGTGCATCGAAACGCTTGCACCTTGCCATCATTTTTTGGCACGACCTCGCTTTCTCGGGCCCAATCAGAAATACCGGAGACTCGAGCTAATCGGTATTAATTTCTTATACTTGGTAAAATTTATGCTGGAGAATATGCAGACAGATTGAGAACAAACGGCTATTTGGGAACTTTAGAGACGGGTTCGCAGCGGCCCTCGCTTGGGGCCTCAATGACAAATCCTTGCAAATGTCCTAAGGAGGCCGTCGACGATAAGGAGGTGGCTCGAACTAATTCAGCGGAATCAAGTATAGCATCCCCTGAGTCAGATCAAACCGAGCCCCCTCGGGCGCAGTTAAACTTTGGCGAGCCCCGAAGCTAGTCGAAGAAGGGCGGTTGTGGCATTAAATAAGGCGCCACTCCGCGATTCTCTCAGGTCTAGAATCCAAAAATCGAGCTAATGAACCAATCAAAGGGTAGTAATATCATGCTCCGCTCTCTCATGACTTGAGTATGTCCTCCGTAAATACTGGGCAGATGGAGCCTAGTCACCATTTCTGCCCACCACTTGTTTTTCTGGCTCCCAAGAAACAACATCTTGGTATCAATAGGTGATAGAGCCCCGAGTCTTCCGTGGAAGAGTACCCTCCTGCAAACGCAATGTTGAGAGGTTGCGGCAGCCTGAGGCTGCCGCCCCCACCTCTTTGTGGCAGCCAAAGCCACAGATAGCTTCGAAGAAACAATGACTCTTGAAAGACCAAGCATTCCACATGCAAGTTCCCAATCAGGTATGTAATCAAGTAAAAATACCTTAGTCTTAGGCGACCATTTGTATAACCTTGAACGATTTTTATCCCACTTATGAATGTCTACTTTAGGTAACATTACCTATTCGATAGTTTATCTCACTCGAAAATATAACCACATAAATCTACCCGCCCACAAATCTGAACCTAGCTAGCATTCAGAATTTGATACCAGCCATTGTTCTAAATCTCGTCAAAAGGAATTTTATCCTGATTTCAAAATAGTTTCTTTGTCAACTCATCATCTGGTTACTGTATGGTTCTCTGTAGACCATGTCTTCATTGAAAATGAATTGTCATGAATCTCATCCTAGGCAGAATGAGGGGAGTCCTCGTGGAGGCGAACCTACCCTAGAGTCAGAGGCAGAATTCTCTACTGCAACGCTTTTATCCTTCGAGCGAAATGAATAAAAAAGATTTTTTAATTTAAAATAAATGCAGATCAGATAATTTTGAATACACTGTGTTTTTATAGTACTTAGGACCGTGCCCATTCAAAGACTACAGTGTTCGGGTTTGCAGTTGGTTAAAACTGGTGTCTGACACCAAATGCACGTCCATTTTCTTGCTCTGTCTTTTCATGACAAAAGTGAATATTACAGCACGGTTTCTTACTTTGTGTGATACCCAACGCAATAACACCTCCTGCCGGTATCGCAGCCTGGATTGGCTTGTTCATGAGGCCAATTCAGTCGGTCAATTACGTACCCGCGATAGTACTAGCCTCCTCCCACCGCCGCCTCACTCTGAACAAACCACGGCCTGCAAGGGTTTGGCCCACCTGTTTTTCTCACGGTGAAAAGCTAAAAGTCGGGGGACGGACCCCGGCCCAGAAGAAATTTTTCATGGATTTTTGCTCACAGTGAGAGGAAGCCAGGTGGGTCGTGCGGAACTGCAGGGATATTGTGTGGGGGTGGTTCGCATAATTATTTTGTGCAGCGACAGGGAGAATACGGAGATACGAGAGGGCCCCGAGATGGTTGTAAGAACCTCTCAAATGGCATGAAAATATAATAGCTTAAATATAAGCCTAATATACTAAAAATAGAAAATAGAAGTATAAAGAAAGGAACACACGTTGCATATTCGAATTCATTTTAAACAGATGACAATCGTTATTCTTCTAGCTTGGTGATTGTATCAAAGGACCGGGATCCATTTAACGGGCTTTCGCCGCATCTTTGATATGGAAAAGTATAAACCAGTTTGCAGCTGCTACGATCGTCATAGCCCACAGCGGAATGCCAACAATATTGTGATCCAAGCCCCAACTCAGCACAGCGCCACCCAGAGTCGGTCCAAATATGCGAGCGCCGCTTGAGATGCTTGATGCAAACCCATGAACGGTGCCCAATAGCGTGGGACTCGGCGAAGATTCGTTTACCAAAATCATTGTAGCTGGAGTGATGAATACCCTCGAAATAACGTGCAATGATAAGAGAGCCGTAAGGCAGACCCACACCAGCCCGTCTTTGTTGGGGAGCAAAATGAGGTAAGGAATCATGCAATACGCCAAAATGCTGAGCGGCAGAAAGAGGCGGTACGAGGTTAGAACGCCCAAGCGCGCGTTGACTCGGGGGTACACGAAGATCTGTAGAGGTATACCTATCACGCCAATGATGGTATTTACCAAGCCAACCTTTTTGCTGGATAGTCCTAGGCCACCTGTGAACCAAAATGGGAGTGTTGCATGGCTGTTATCCGCTCGGGGAGTTGGCAACAGGACGAAAAAGACAGCATTAAAGGCTGAGCCATGAATGGCCTTGAAGAAATGTTGAAGAAGCGTCAAGGTGACATTTTTCGTGAATATGGCTCTGAACGGGGGTTTGTCTTGGAGTGAAACTTGCGAACGTCGATGTTCTATTTCGCCCGAGTGTGGAGCATTCAGCGCTGGAGTCGTCTGCTGGGTATTGAGAGGCTCGTAAGAATGGTGTTTTTGCTGTCCAGTTAGCTTTGCAAAGAGAAGCCTGCCGATTCGTCGACCATAATCTGGTCGATGCCGCACGACAGGGTGTGTTTCGTCGAGGCCTAGAATAATGGCAAATGCTGCCGTGAGAAGAATACTGGCGCATACGAGATTTGGCAGGGCATATGGGAATCTTCTCAACCATTCAACGCCGTCCGTTCCTCCAAGAAAAGATCCCGGCCCAAAAATTGACGGCAGTGATCTTACAGGATCTGCAAGGAACCCACTCATCAAAGGCCCAATTATGACACCAACGTTGAAGCACATTGGAAGCAACAGAAATGCGCGTGATTGGTACCTGGAAACCGTGTTAAATGTCAAATGGGATGGTTAGGACCCGGGGAAGTTGGCGCACCTCTTGTCGACAATTACTTCAGAAACCATGGTTCTCAGAACGCCAACATTGCCATTCAGAGACCCGGCGAGAAAGCGAAAGAAGAATGCGGCATGCAGAGATCTGGAAAATCCCATGCCCAGAGCAGACAGAGATGTACCCAACAGACCGATGAGCAGGACGCGCTTTCGCCCAAATAGGGCACTGTCAGCTGCGTGCCCCCACCACATGGACGTGAGACATTGCGCTGCAGCGAAGATGGCTGTGATTTGACCAGCTTGCTTCGCGATTTCAGCAGCACCCAGCGACGGGTCAAACCATCTCAGCTGATAGAAGAGGTACGAGGTGAGCGATCGTTCGCTCAGCGGCTCGGCCAGTCGCGCAAAGACCATGATGGCCAGCTGGCCTTTCTCAGGCAATGATGCCCATGATACAGGAGGTAGTTCCTTCTTGTCGTTTTCTTGATCCGCGACTTCACGCGATGCTTGCTGAAGTTCTCCATGTTGGCTGCGAGGATGGGATTCAGAGAGCAGCGGGGTGCTCTCCGACGGCGTGCTGGATGGTGCACTCGGCATCTTGATTTCTCAAAGCGGTGCTAATAAAACGGCCAGCTGGAGTCGTGCCTGGTTTTTTCCATAGGACAAGAAGAGGTTCAACATCAGACTTGGGTGGCGCTTTTAATGGATCGGCTGGCCTTGCACAAGGGAATGACCTGCGGTTGACCACCTAATTTGTTAGCGCGCGCGCACTCTGATCCACCTGGCTGATTGATCAGTGGCGCCGCCTCTGTTGTTTTTTGCTGATCCTCCTTGCATTTGATCCCTGTTATCAATCTAATCTGTAGCGCACTTTTTCATCACCGGACAGGCTTGCGTAATTCCCTCACACATCCATCTTTCCCAACCATGCTCGCCGGGATTCAGCCGAGCAACGAACGCGGCGAATTAGTGGCTGGTGGGGAAAAAGCAAGTCCTAGTTCAGAGAGGCTCGTGCTTCGAACTTCGGCAGACATGGATGGATATGGATGGGCTGTCTGTGGTGCGCAAATTTTGGCCTTGTTTCGGACATAGCTTCGGATTCCGCGCCCCCCATAGAAGGAAAACGTGCTAGCCTTTTGCACACAGTTTTTGACAGCAGGAATTGAAGTGTTTTTGGCGTGGGCATGCTTCCGACTTGCATTTGGCGCCACACGCTTTACCACGAGGGTGCAAGATCCACTTGGCATCTTATCAATCTGATATTTTACCAGGCAAGCATAGGTTCCACCCGAGTGTTCGCCAAGAATCCATGGTCAGATGATGGGCGTCGTGCTGAAGAGTGTCATAGATTTCTGTTTTTGCATAAAAGCCACCAAGTCCTGACTTTGTCGATATCGTTTCAAAGAAAAATACACCCATAGAACACACTTTCCATTTGCCGGGGCTGTCCACGGAACCCTATTCTAAGCTTCTAGAGCGAATCCAACGTCCAACCATGACTGGGTTGGGTCCTCTTCCTCCCTCCGAGACTGAGGTCTCGGAACACATCCCTGGGGCAAAGGTGGAAGCTGAGACCGTCATGGTCAAGGTTGAACCTTCCAAAACCTCCACGGACTCGAACCGGGACGAGCTCCCAACTGCGCCATTGAGCTGGAAGCTAGCCTCCATTGTTCTTGTTACTCTCATTGGATTCGGTTCTCAATGGAGTTCAGGTATTACGGCGGCCATGAAAAGCACTATCAAGAAGGAGATGAAGATCAACAACACCCAATTCTCCTTGTTGGAAGCCAGTGAGGACTTTATGGTCACTGCACTGATGCTCCTCAGTGGAATTGTAACTGACAGAGTGGGCGGCGCTGGTTAGTATCTCATATCGATTCAAGTATGCCACTAATGTCTTGTTCAGGTGCTATGCTTTACGGTAATGCCATTTACTCCGTTGGTTCGATCCTTGTTGCCGCAGCGGCCGAGGTTCGTTCGTACAAGTTCATGGTAGCAGGGAGAGTGATCAGGGCCCTCGGTGATATCGCCACTCAGGTTGCACAGTACAAGGTCTTCTCGTCGTGGTTTGCGCCCGGTAATGGGTTTGCATCTACTCTGGGATTCGAGCTAGGTATTGGCAAGATTGGCGCTTTTGCTGGCAAGTCCTCTGCCAACATTATTGCCAAAAAAACCGGGGACTTTGCCTGGGTATTCTGGGTGGCTGTGTTCATGAACATCTTCACGAATGTAATGACGGGTGTCTTCTACTGGTTCACCAAGGTGGCCAACCGCAAATTTTCGGGCGTTGATGATCCCGCGACGGGCGAAAAGCTGACCGAGAAGACCAAAAAGTTTGAACTCAAAAAGGTGTTGGAACTGCCATGGTCTTTTTGGTGCATCATGGCATTTTCGCTCTTTGAAACCAGTACAGCTATTGTCTATCTTCAAAATGCTACCGAGCTTGCTGAGCAAAGATTTGGCACCGATTCCATTGCTGCAGGTTGGTACAGCTCGGTGCTTCAGTATTCCGGTGAGTTATTCCTACGGGGCGATGGCTAGTTGATGGCATTTTGTTGATGTAATGTATTAGGATTTTTCGTCGTCCCACTGCTTGGGATTTTTCTCGATCTTTACGGAAACCGCATTTCTGTTTGTGAGTGATGCTCCTGAGAACCATGTTATTCGCTTGGTCTAATATTTCTCAAGTGGTCTTCTGCGGCATTGGCATGTTTACTTCAATGCTGCTACTCACGTTTTCTCCCGCTGTCAAGGGCACTGCAGCATCTTTTGGTGTCTTTGCCTTTGCCTATTGCTTCGGTCCCACCACAATCGTTGATGGTACCCGAACAGCCATGTGGGATCACACTGTATTTGGCTCAGCCTATGCGATCAAAATTACACTAAACAATGCGTGAGGCATCCTGATCTTTTATGCTGGCGTTGAAACTAAAATCTTTTAGCATGAATATCATCGTTCGAGTGATTACTGGAAGAATCCAGGACGCTGACAACAACTCATACGACAACGTGACTATTGTCTATACCGTTCTGGCCGGGTGCTCGGTGGCAGTGTCTCTGCTGCTCGCTTTTGTGGCGTGGCGATCGGTGGACCTTGGACACCTGCAATGGACACGGAAGATGCGTATTGCTCGCGGACATATTTTGAACGAGAGAAGGGAGCGATTTTACCAAGAAAACGGCGGGAGAAACAAGAAGATCTCAGTAGCGTGCTTTGTGAGCTTGGTTTTCCTGGTGGTTGGAAGTTGGTGCGGATACTTCTGGGGAGTAGCCACTGGAAACAATGATTGAGCTAATTAGGTTTTGCAAGTCGTTTAGTTGGAGTTCTGCTCCGACAGTGCACCGCACGGTAGGCATAGATAAACATGCTTTGAGTATGAGTAGGAAATTCAGTTGAGTTATTCATTTAGAATATCGTACTTGAATGAGATCTGTATCCGCAAAAAGGGTTTTTGTTCATTGGTCCATGTGGAAGATGGATAGTCAGGTCGTTCAAGCCTGGCCATTATCGCAATGCCGCCTGCAAGAAATTATTTGCGTCATGGCTCATGGAGCTGGAGGGTGATGAGGATGCCACAGCGGGAAAATCGCATACGTTTGACAGGACGTTGATGCTCGAATAACTGCTGCATTCTGCTTGGGCTGATGGCAAGGTGGAGTAGCGGCCTCTAACGGCCCACATGACGCCTGAATTACCAGGCACGGCAGATGTGCTTCAACCGAGATCGGAAGCGGGCCGACGAAGTGCTGCCTGAAAACAGGTGTCGGGCAACTGTCTACCCCTGATGCAAGGGTTGCGCACCTTGCATTTTTCATGCCCCACACGCTGGCTTATCAATCTGATCCAGACGCCAACTTCACGATAGGATTTAAGAATGCGTCCCTTTCTGTACCCATCTGGGCAGAGAGACTAGCTAGAGAGTAATTTGTGCAGCTAGACAGATAGCCAGCGGCTGTGTGGCCTGCGCAACATTGATGTTCATGGCAAAAATGGCTGCCGATGCCCGAGATTATCAGATTGATAACTGGTGGGCCCTTGCATAACTCTAGCCCGAGGGTGGGGGCTTCGGAGCACGCCAAGTCTGGCTTTCGCAGAGCTATTAATCATTCGTGTCCCGTTTGACGCGCTCCTGACAAGTCAGCTGCTTTCTGGGCTGCGTGAAGAGAAATCTGGCCCAGGGATGCGATACTTGCTGCCTCTGTATTTGGAAACAGACGCCTCATGCAGCACGCAACCTTGCCCTTGGATGCATCTAACTCCTATCCGTATTCATCTACCAGATTCATGAAATCGCACCAACATGATCGCACCCCGGAAGCCCCCGAGCATCAAGCAGCTTCTAAATGAGAAGGCATTGAAACTTTACGCCCCGTGTCTGTTTGGGATTATTTTGGCATTCGTCATTTATCACTGGTTTTGTAAATTCACTGCTAGATCACGTTTCCAACACATACCCTCGATCCGTCTTGTTTCTGCAACATCGCGGTAAGGTTGCTCGACGCCGCCGGATCGAATGGAGTCGCTGACTGAAATCAAGCCAGCTTAAAGGCTATGTCAACCGTACTGGCCCACCGGGCTTCCCAACCATTGGGCATGCTATACTTTTCTATATTTACCTCATTATCAACGTCTTCTTCTGTTTCAACATTACCGACACTTCGAAAATAAATTTCCTTGCATCGAGATTTGGTTGGTATGTTGTGCATTTCAAAGTTGTAGAGATAGTACTGATTGAGAAATAGGATGGCAACCGCCAATACAGCGCTGTGTGTATTTCTAAGCCTGAAGAACACTCCTCTAGCCTTTTCGCTATCAACTTCGCACAACCGTCTCATATCCCTGCACAAAATCGTGGGCTACACAATCGCATTCTTAACCGTTCTTCACGCCCTGTTCTACACGATATACTTTGGCAAACAAGGCCGCTGGAATGAACTAATCAAAGGCGGAGGTAATATTCAAGGTCTTTTTGCTGCCGCTGCTATGCTGCTTCTTTTCCTAGGAGTCTTTCAGAGCGTGGAATATGAAGTATTTTACCTTTGCCACATTGTTGGATTCGTGGCCACAATTATCCTTTTGGACCTCCACAGACCCGATTGGACGAAGAACATGCCCAAAGTAATGGCAGTTATTGCAGCTGTGTGGACAGCGGATCGAATCATTCGCGGAGCCAGATTCACTGTGAATGGAATTAACAACAACGCTGCTTTGCAAAGGCTGCCGGAAGGTGGAGTGAGACTCGTTTTGAAAAAGCCGCTTGCCGGAGCGGTTCCAGGTACACATTGCGCGTTGTGGATTCCGAGAATCCGCTTATACCAAACACATCCCTTTACTATCCTCTCAAATGGACCGTCAGGCATGGAGCTTGTGATGAAGAAGCACGATGGTTTTACGAAGGATTTATATGATTTCGCGTTGGCGAACCCAAATCACACCGTGTGGGCTGCTGTTGATGGCCCATATGGATCCATACCAGACATGGTCAAATACGACAAAATCGTGTTTATTGCCGGAGGAAGCGGCGTGACATTTACCCTTGGTCTCCTCAAACACTTCTTGGATCGCCTGGAGTCTCACACAAGCCCAACTATTGAATTCATTTGGGCCACTAAAAGTATAGGTGAGTTTGAGACAAGGTGGCCACGCCAAGAATAATGTTGACCCGGACTTTAGAGCACCTTTCTTGGTTTATCAAAGAGATTTACGGACTCGGACAAAACCCTAGCATCCGTTTGAAGCTACATATTACTGGACAACAAGAATTCGCTCCTTCAACGATCCTCCTGGAGCCCAGTTCTACCACAATGAGAGAGTGCCAAGAGCACAATGTGGCCAATGGTGAAATGTCTCCATTGCTTTGCCAAGTTCCTCAGATGAGCAATCTTGGGGATTTATTGAACAATATCCCCAATGTCAGATTCGGCAAAATGGACGTTGAGGCTTTGATCGAAGAAGTAGTTGCATCACACAAGAGCCACCAAAAATTTCTCATTGCGACTTGTGGACCAAAAGCATTGATGAAAGAGGTAAGAGAAAGGGTGGCAAGATGGATGGGTACAGCGGGTCCTGATATAGATATGATTTGTGAGGACTTCGATTAGTACAGAAGAAACATCCATGATGCAACCGCAAACTACAAGGGACATATCTGTTGTCACATCCCACAAGGTACCGCTAGTGAATGCTTCTCAGTGTGTGTCATCCATTGTGAAAGGTGAAACGAATCGACCGATAAAATTTGAAAATGGTGCCGTTGTCCTTCGGCAGCTTATTTTAGCATGGGCTGTCTAGTATAAATGTTATCTATATAGTGTGAATGAGATTTTAAAGTACATTGTAATAGATTATGCACCAACGGTGCTCGAAATGTAAATGATGTGTGGTATGAAAGGCGATGGCCTATCCACCCGCCAGGGAAATCTTGCAAACATGGCGTACTGTGCTTCTAGCCATTATTGTGACCTAGTTGTTCCATTGAGTCGATGTCAATTTCAGCTAATGCCAAATTAGTTGGGTTTCCATCTCACAAAATACACCATTACTCACATAAGAAGCATTGATCTGGCTAATGTCGGGGAGACCGATATTGGCTCCAGCGCTCGTCAGCTCCCTCTCCAGAAGGTTAATAGCCCGGGACACTCCCTCAACGCCGAATAGGTTGGCATACATAAAAGGTCGCCCGAGACCAACAGCTCTGACGCCGAGTGCGAGAAGCTTCAGGACGTCAGTGCCATACCGAACACCGCCATCCGCGTACACCTCGATTTCGCTAAAGATTTTAGGATCCTCCTGGTAAATTTCCCAGGCGATTTCAAGAGGCGAAGGCGAGAAGTCGAGAGAACGTCCGCCGTGGTTGGACAGAAAGATGGCAGGAGCGCCGACTTCGATGGCCTTTCGGGCATCCTCGACGGTCTGGATGCCCTTCGGAATGATAGGAAGGGATGTTATGGCCTGGAGCTCCTTGTAGTAATCCCACGTCATCAGCGTGTATCGAGGATCGCGGCTGGCGCTGGGATCAGGAGATAAGCGCAATGGTCGGTAGGCAGTTCGATCTCCAACAGAGTCAACCGTCAGCACGATGGCTTCCATTCCGGCACTTTCGATCTGAGCGAACAGCTCGCGAGGAAGTTCATCGCCCAAACTCGAAAGGGACACCTACGACAAAGTTAATCCTTGGCCGCGTCTGAAAGTCTGGCGTAAATGCACCTGCTGCCAAATCACTTGTCCATTGGCTTTCTTAGCCGAGATCTCCTCAATTGATAAGCTCGACGTTTGAGATGCCTTGTGTAGTGTCAGCGATAGAAACCAGAGACGTGCTGCGAATGACCCTACAATGTACAAAATATTATGTTTGGCCGCCCCTTCGACGAGATTGCCTTCTCTACTCTCGTGCGTGAGCGCTGCCTGCGCGAATGGACTGATGAAGAATGGCTCGTCAAATTCATGGCCGAGGATGGATGTTCTGACTTGGTCAGCGAATGAAGATTGGCGGTTGATGGGGGTATATGCATACTTTAGGCTCGAGTCGATCCCCGTGATATTGACCATGACACGGGGTCGGAATCGGAAATGAGTATATGCTTCGAGATTATTTCGGTACGCTGCTTCGCTGCCGGCGCCATGGCTGACATATGCGTATGCCGCGCCATCCATCGTCTTTCTCGCCCAATAGTCGAAATCTGGAATACCAAGGATACGACTCAGCGGAGGGAGTGATCCATTTTTCGGAAACTCGAGGGCATTCTCTATTCTGAGATACAAGTCAGCCCCGCCGGATTGGAAACATGAAGAAGAGCCACCTACCCAGTGTCTACTTCATTGAGAAATGGCCTGGCGGCAAGCGCTGTAGTGGCGACCAGGAGTGAAAATGTGGTACAGCGCATCGTATCTTTTTCGCGGCAACTTGAGTGATCTGATGGCGTGAGCAAGTTGTGTAGATTGACAAGATATTGGGTAGAGTACGGCAGGTAGACCGTTTATATACAGATCGCAGACAATGAATCCATGGAAGCCACTTTTTTCTCCTTTTAACACAGCTGTCAAATCTATGACTTTCTTGTGAGCCATTCTCGAGTCCCTTCGTTCTCGTTCTCGCGTGTACACTGCCCATGGCTAGAGTGGACTTGCTTGTTGGACTTTGCTCAGGCGCAGCCGTCTGCCAAGAATCTTGATGGCATGCTAAGCACTCAAGATGGTACGGGAGGTCACGTGCTTTGCATGGACTGGGTGCTCGTATTGAGTTCCGGTAGTTTCGGTCGTTTCGGCTGGTTGCCTGTGCATGCGCTGAGGCTAATCGTCCACGCGTAATCTCGAAACAGGGATCGCAAATCGGAAGACCAATAAGGTTTGGTGCTTTAATTGGCAACAACTGACCAAGTGGGCCATCATCTCGTTCTCGCGTTCGTATCTCGCACCCCCACAAGTTATTGAGGCGCACTGTTCCTCAGTCAACCATCTTCAGTCATGGAGCATTCATGGTACCATAAAGCCAGCCATTTGTTTTTCGGGTTATCGCGATAGGCTTTTGTAATCAAGGGCTGTATTGTTTATTTACGTCTCCCTCATTTCACATATACTGGTCATGTCCTCGGTGTGCCTACTTCGAAACGCCTGGGTGAATTCCACGCCTTACACTCACTGGCGAAAATGCCCGCCTCCAGCTGATCGTTCACTATGGGTGAGTCGGGACAAGAGGAGCAAAAATAACTTGTTTGCATTCCATGGCTTTTTAAGATAGTAGAATTATTATCGAGATGGTTGGATAATTGAATCCGTTGAAAACGCAATTGTTGGAACCTGGCGCACAGAAAGTGAGCCCGAAGAGAGGGCACCTGTCAGCCTCGATGCTGGCTGATTGTTCCCCAAATAGTCTCACTCCCCTCCACCTGTACGAAATCAATTAGTGGGTATCGAAAAGGATTTAAGCGGAAGCGCCTTGTTGCACATAACCTAAAGTCTGAGCCAAAACACGTATGATTTCATTTCTAAAGGGGGCGTTTGGCCGTTTTTGGATTGGACTGGGGCTTGGTCCAGGCGTTGAGTGCACAGATCTGCGTCGCAACGTAACCTAAATTTGCTCCGCCACGCTCTTGCCAATCGCCTCGTCCTTTTTTAACCAACATTTGTCGTCCTCAACTTGCCTCCTCACACTGCACTAGAAGAGAGCCTGTCCATCCAAACCCACCTGAACTAGGGCTTTAACTGTATTGAAACCCGCGTGCATCCTTATACTGCCTTCAATATGAAACGTTTGGGCCACACCAAGTCGCGCACTGGTTGTCAGCGATGCAAAAAGAGGAGAGTCAAGGTACGTCCGCATCAACCCATGCAAACCTTTCCAATGGTGTCTATTTTCTTTTTCTTTTCGCTTCTAATCTCGGTTCGTAGTGTGATGAAGCGATCCCTTGCAGCGCCTGTCTTAGGCACAAGGTGTGGTGTAGCTTGCAGCCCCAGGGCTCCATACCCAGTCCACAGGAGAGTCTCCATACCTCTGGCCTCAGTGATAGATTCAACCTGAACCTTCAATCCAGAGTAAGTATACCTTTCCAGTCATGATACCTTGTGTATATTTACAGGTTGGTTGCAGAGCCCGCAAGAACTTGCGGATGCCTCCTCATCTCGAGACTCAGTCTCGGATGTCGAGCGATTTTCCACTCCAGAAGGCAAGACTTCTGCTCCCTTAGATCCTATACCGTACTTCTCCAAATTCTTCCATCATGTCCAGCGCGGGAGTATGGAGGACTGGGCCCAGGATCTCGAGCTACTCCATCACTATACTGTCATCTCACATCGTTCCTTTACCTTTTGGGGTGAGATGCAAGTACACCACACTCTTCAATACGACATACCTCGGGAAGGCATGCGTCATTCTTTCCTGCTGCACCAGATTTTGGCATTTTCCGGGTTTCATCTTGCTTACCTGGAACCGGAACGCTGCCACTATTACTCTCTCCGAGCCTCGCAACACCAAGATAGGGCTGTCACAGGAATACGAGCTGCCTTGAGTGGATCGCTCACTCCGAACAACTGCCACGCTCTGTATGCAAGCTCAATATTCCTAATAATTTCTGCCTTTGCTACTTTCCCAAGTTGTGAGGTCCACAACAGTGCATTTTCACCATTTGAGGGTCTCATCGACATATTCAGCCTTGTTGATGGACTCTCCATGATTCACAAAACCTCGGACCGTGATCTGCGTGAGGGTCCGATTAAAGGCCTCTTTCCAGAAAAGGCCGGGCCTATCCCAACGCTGGATCACCTTCAAGTTCTCATTGATCAGTTGAATGCTTTGGATCCTTGGCTATCTACTCATCAGTCGGTTGAAGAGAAGGAAGATCTTGAAGTAATTGGCGACGCTGCAAAGTCTTTGGTCGAAATCATAATTTCCACACACCAAAATTACTCTGTTGCAGCCTCAGTGGAATTAAGAGCTGCTTTCTTATGGCCAATGAAAGTACCCAGCAAATATCTCGATCTAGCTAGGCAACGGAATTCAATGGCCATGGTTGTCCTTGCTTATTACTGTGTTTTGCTGAAGTATGCAGAGACGACTTGTTGGTTTCTCAAGGGATGGGCAAAATCAGTGACTGGGGTTATTGTAAGGGATCTTATAGGCCTACCTCACTCTAAGTTAGTGAGTTGGGCAGAAGGCATTGTGAATTAATTGGAACAACCCATTTTAAAGGGTATTGAGATAAGGGCTAGCCGAGGTCCGATTAGAATATAAGGTTAAACAGTTACTGTATTTCGAGGTATGAAAAAGTCCGATGGATTGGATATGCCTCCTGGCAGTCTAAGTGCCATGCCACAGATCGCAATGGGGCCAGTGCCGCCGTTCACAGTGACATTGTTGTTTGGAGTTGTCTTTTCCGAACATTTTAGATCCATGGCTGGGTAAGTCATGTGAGAGAAGATACATAATTCACATCGGCCATGATTCAAACTGACGCTCTCAATCTCAACAGAAGACTCCATAGCCAGGACAGTTGAATCGGAAATGATGACGAGCGGGATGCAGGCCACCATTTCGCTACTCACTAGCGAAGTCTCACTTGAATTTCGCCGTAGCCGTCCATGTGACGAATGAACATCTCTTCCTATGCCGTTCCTCGCCTCGGCTACATCTTCCGAGGATTAGGGCGTATTTCTCACTACAAACCAATTAGGAATTGCAGCTGAAGTGAGTACGGTCTACACTCTTCCATCCATGATGCCTTGGTTTGGCACTGGCTAGCCAAGGATCTGCAACTCGAAATCGCGTGTATCACACACAAAGGCCCCTAAGGACTGAAGTTTAATACCTTTTAGGCCCGATAAATGAAACAGTACGGAGAATTGGTATGGGCACATGGTTTCAGCGCACTTTTCCGGGTTTTCGGTCCGATTCAGCTCCAAATATTGAAGCGTACCAGTTTTAAGCCAAGTCCGACTAAAATATTGGCCAGCACTCTTTGAGGCAATGGCAGCACAACGGGTCTCGGGGCTGCATGTATTCGAAGGCCAGATATGGACCTAGAACACAGTTTGATCGAACACAAGGTCAGCTCCTGTCTGATAGAAAATCACCTGCGCGATGCAGCCGAGGCCACCGCCTCTTGGGGACCGTACGACAAAGTAACAGGTGGCGGATGATATGGCCTTGGGCCGTCATGGGTATCAAGAACCATGTGACGGGTCCCAATCAGTTACCGTGCGGTGGACGGCCTCTGCCAGTGAGAGTAAGACATGGCACAAGTCTCCCAACCTTCCTAATTTTCGCTAGTTCTTGACGCTCCTTGTGGCTTTCATGCATCCGAACTGGCTATAAGAGGCAGCTTCTGGCTGTCCTGTAACCCAATACATCACGGCCTCGAATACGCATTTAAATTGGAACACTCATATTTCAAAACTGCCACATTTAAAACCAACTACTCTCTTTAAAATGAAGATTGCGATCATCATACAGACTACATTTGCGGGCTTAGGAGTATCAGCCTTGATCCAATCATCTGAGAGTACAAACTATAATGATTTGCTACGGAGGTGCAAAATATTACAGCAAATCATTCACTACGGACCAAGTGATGTTCTAATGAAGGAACTCGAACAAACGAACAATGAAGCCCTACACGACATCTATTGGGGAGAACAAAACTTTCATGAAGAGTTTGCTGGGAAATGTCAAGAGTCACCATTCACTGATGGGCCTTGTCGAAAGAAGGCTGGTGATAAGTCGACATTTTGTTATGCGAACAATCGATTCAACTGTCCTCGCGAGGTTGATGCCAAGAGCAGGCATTGTAAGACCACAGCTAAACCTGCATATCTTACAAAGCCGACAGATATACTCAAGGATAGATGCGACTGTTTTGATATTAGGAACTGGGACAAGAAGAACGATGCATCACTCTGTCCTAAGGGAGTTGCGTATAATTCTTTTGCTTGTTACTGGCTCGGGACATATAAGGAACCATCTTTTGGTAGAACCTGTCAGCAGGGTGGATGGGCCAGGAACCACGAAGGGTATTGGGAATGCGTGAAGCCCTGGGTATCCAAAAAGCGATCACAATTGGCAGAACACATCTAACCCACCCCTGGACGTCCGAACGACTTGCAGGACAGACTTAAGAGGGATTACAATCTGAGGATTTACTAAGTTCTCTAGCTAAGTTTGGAAAAAGGGAGGAAGAAGTGGCATTAGGGAAACTGCTTTGTTTTTAATATAACTTGGTTGCTTTAATATCGCTTTTTGGGATGTGGTACTTAAAATTGCAGCTAATCTTGAAGCATTCCACTATGCTGAAGCTTTTTTTCCCTTGTCCAAAATGATGTTGCCCATCTGGTTGCCATGATCATCCAGATTGCCCTTGAGGAAAAGATCGTATACCCAAGACTTGGTTGGCTTCTCCTGCATGAGGGTTGGCGTCAGCGTGGGGTTAACCAGTCCCGTCGGGGAGATGCTCAACGTCCCGTCTTTAGTACCCTTGCCTATCAAGAGCAAAGCTCTTGTTGGAGAAGAGGCACTCCTCCCCGTCTCCCGTGTGGACAAACATCTTCGCATACATATCGACGAACAAACTCGCAATCATGAGCCCTATGCCTATGAGCGCCAGTACAGCGCCGACGATGGTTATCGCTACTCCGAGGGCGCTTGACACAATGATACCCGTGGTAATAGCCAAATAAATCACGTCAACAACCACAGCCAGAATCTGCACAGTGACCGAGAGCGTGCTGATGACTTTGCCCACGTCGGTGAGCTTGAGTGTCTCGACGAGGTCGAAAGGGTCTTTTCCTTTGGATTACGTGATAGCTTCACGTAGCTGTCCATCTAGAATCGCTGATTCTTGCGCCTTGATAGATTCTGGAGGCTCAGGATATCTCCAAGCCTTGTCTGCAGTAGTCAGCAATTCGTTTGATGGCTCCACGACGCCGATTATTCACTGGGCTGGTGTCGATTGGTCCCAGCCCTTGATGACCGAAATCAGCGGCAATACCTGTCCAACAAAGTAACCAAACTCTACCTTAAACGGCAGCCACTATAGTGGAACACTATTTTTATGCCAACTCTGTGGTCGCCTCCCGGATCACCGGGTTGAGCCAATCGCTTGTTCTTTTAACCTGCAAATTAGAAAAACGTGATTGACTCGACTTCTACCAACTCATAGTCACCATGGGCCGATGCTTTGTGTCGATACATGACATGACAGACAGCCAGGCGACCAATCTTAGCCCATGGATTATGTATCATGGAGGCATGTGGGTTTACGGCACGAAAACCATTAGTCGTGTGGAAGACTTGCACAGGGGTATCAAACGGCTCGTCGCCATCTTATATGAATCTTTTGTTAGCCAAAACCACCTCTGATGCTTTGGAATCAATGAGTAAAACTCATTGATGTATACCAAGGCACGAGGGATTGCCTTCTACATTGCTCTCATCGATGCTTTGCATTGAATTCTATTGTCAAGATTGATAGAAATAGTCAACTCGGAAAAGGTTTCTTGATGCTGTAAGAACAAGCCTACTTCAAGTGATAGAGAACCTTGCCCCGGTCATTTCTTGGTGGTTGGTATCACTCGAGTACCGTAAAAACTCAGCAAGTTGCCCATCATCACTTGAACGCCATTTTAACATAGATATTTCCCTTTTACAGTTAGCATTCTGGAAGAATCGTGACCAAGGAATACCCGGAAAGCAAGCAAAGTCATACTTAGAAGGGATGATCGGCTGGTTATAGAAAAAGCTACTTAAAGCGAGGCGCGCTAAGGATGGCCAATTCGTCGAGTTCTGACAGTATGTGGTTGAGCTTATATTGGAACAATTGGCTCTAGATTGAATATGAAGCCACTGTGCCGCCTTTAGTACGTGTTTCACATGAGTAATCTCAGTTGATAGTTTGGTGCGAGGGCAATCGCACCGATGGACCGAAAAGTCTATGTGTTCACAACTCACCCTGTTGAACTGTTCCTCTTCAAAGGAACTAAAAAGATTGATCTCAACATGAGTAATCTCATGACTTATCTGAGATTTGATTTCTCCCAAATAATCTTTATGCTTTCATTTCACAATCTTAACATTATTTCATCAATCAATCTCGATTTAAAACCCCTCATCATTTGCTCGTCCTACAATAGTCCAGCAGTAATGGCATCCAGAACTTCTCCCAGAAGCAATGGGACTGCCAATGAATTGGTTGCTCCGATTGCCATCTGTGGTATTGCACTTCGACCGCCGAGAGGCATGTTCAACCCGTCAGAAATTTGGGACTTTCTAATTCACAAGAAGAATGTAAGGGGTGTCATACCCAAGTCCAGATTCAACGTCGAGTGTTTCTACTCAGAATCTGGGAGGAATGGCCATATGAATGCCAAGCACGGTTATTTTCTCGACAGTTCTATCGATCTGGCGGCTCTGGATACTTCGTTTTTCTCTTTCAGCAAATCTGAGCTGGAATGTTTGGACCCTCAGCAACGACTTCTTTTGGAAATCACGCAATGAATGCCTCGAGAGCGCCTGGGAGACAAATCATCGTGGGCCATTTATTGGAATCTATATCGGTTCGTTTGCTGATGACTGGTTCAAACATAATTCCAAGGATCAATTCTGCCAGAGCGCCTACAAATTCACTGGCAGCCATGACTTTGCCATGTCAAACCGCATCTGATACGAATATGACCTCCGTGGACCAAGTGTCACCTACAAAACAGTCTGTTCAGCTGCTTTAATAGCCCTTCACGAAGCTTCCATGGTCATTCGTGCTGGGGATTGTAGCGCAGATCTTGCCGGTAGGAGCAACCTTATTCTAGGCCCAGAAATATTCGTGGACCTGTTTGGCCTTGGCGCCACGTCGCCAAGGGGATCATGCGAAATCTTTGATGCCGATGCGGATGTGTTATGATTTCTGGCTCCCAAGAGGCCGTGGCAAAAGTAACCAGATTGAGTAGAGCTTGAATAGCAGTATCTAAGCTAGATACCAAACTAGGGCTGAAATACGATTTTCATTTCTTAAAGGGCGCTAGGATGGTTGTAATCATAGGTTGGTGTTGCAGATATAAATGGCATGGGACAAGGTCAAACCGCACACTAAAATACAAAGCGGCACCTTATCTTCCGTTCTCCACAAGTCCGTTCTTGACATGTATCTCAATAGATCAACAAAAACTGCACAGGATACCTTTGTGTCTCTCCCGGGTGGCTCACGCCAAGAGCCCCGCAGGCTTGGCCATGGACCCAACCATCAGGCACGGGCCAGGCCATGCCATATCAGAACTCAAGCTTGCCTATCGACTTGCCACATAACAGTTAGCCATGAAACCCTGTCACACGGGTCACAACCGGTCTAGCTGCTACAGTTGTAGACACTTGACTCATTGCTCTGTCTGGAGAAAATCATATAATGGCAAGAAAGGGTTCATATTTGATTCTCTTCATTTACGACTGATGACTTCTTACAAACGCGTATGAAATAAATCCCTTTTTTTTCTCTCTTCTCAAGATTCAACATGACAGTCCATGTTCGCATCCCCGGCACGATTCAACTGGTTGACACACAGGGTACCCTCGATGTCAAGCATGGCAAGGACCACAAAGATATCGTCCTCGTCCCGCAACCAAGCGACCATCCAGATGACCCATTGCGATGGAGTCAATCAAGAAAACTGATCAATGTATCATGCGCCATGGCTTGGTGCTTCTTCATTGCGGCCATGGTCTCAGGCCTGTCACCAGCATACGTGATGATTGAAGAGGATACCGGCATCTCGGTGGCCAACCTGAGCACCGGCAATGGCCTCTTGTATCTGTTTCTCGGCTGGGGCACTGTGATCACGCAGACTCTGGCGTTGAACTATGGAAGACGGTCGACTTTGATCATCTCCATGCTCCTCACCACGGCCGTCACGGTTTGGTCCGCTTACGTCAAGAACACGGGAGAGTTCTACATTAACAGAATCATCCTCGGCATCGTCTCCTCCCCCATGGAAACCTTGATCGAAGTCGTCATCGGCGATGTTTTCTTCACGCACGACCGAGGATTCTACATGGGAATTTACTGCTGGACGCTGTGGTGTGGTGCGTTCCTTGCCCCGGTTGCATCTGGCTTCGTTGCGGATGCTCTGGGCTGGCGCTGGATCCAATATATCATGGCCATCATCGGAGCAGCTGTCTTCGTGGTGACCTTTTTCTTCTTTGAAGAAACCATGTTCTACAGGCCCAACAACTTTGACGCGATTGTAGGTGTACAAGACATGTCCAAGACGGCTCCCGATGCAGAGCTGGGCTGTGTGGAGAAGGAAATTCAGACCGATTCAAATCCCGACTAAGCAAACATGGCTCGGTCAATTGATGATCGCACCCCAGTAGAAGTCAAGAGTTATACAGAAAAGCTCAAGCTTTGGGGCTACCGCCATCCCAGCCAGCCCAATACATTCAAAGCCTGGTTTCTTCCCTTCCTGCTCTATCAGTTCCCTGGCGTAGTATTTGCTGGAGTTCTGGTTGGCGGCATTTTATCCTGGTACAATGTTGTCGGGGGCTCTTTGGCTCTCATTCTCAGCAACGAGCCGTACAACTTCAGCGTAAACACTGTTGGCTTGACCTACCTAGCTTGCGTCATCGGTGTCACTATTGGATGCATTCTCTCGGGCTGGATGTCCGATATCATGACGATTAAAATTGCACGCAGCAAGGAGGGCGTGATGGAGCCCGAGTATCGTCTCTGGATGTGCGTGGTTGCCGCTGTTGCCCACCCCGTCGGATGTCTTCTTTACGGCGTTGGCGCATCGGAAAGCATCCACTGGGTGGGTATCGTGTTTGGCCTGCTGCTCATTTCAATCACGCTGCCCATTGGATCCAGCCTCGCCTTCACCTACATTCTCGACAGCTACAAGGAAGTTGCAGGCGAGGGCTTGGTTTCGGCCATCCTCATTCGCAACGTTATGGGTATGTGTGATTCTTCGCGGCGCGCCGTCACAATGCTAATGGATTCTAGGGTTTGCCTTTAGCTACGCAGTTGTTCCCATGATTGAAAATCTTGGACTACGTGACTCGTTTATTTTAATTGCCATTCTGGGGCTGGCATTTTGGTGCTGTTGTTTCGTCATGCTCTTTTTCGGCAAGCCGATTCGACGAATGACTGCCCCGTCCTACTGGAAGCTAGTTGAGAAATACGGGCTATCTGCGCACTGAAATATGATGCAGACCGGCACCTGCCCGTGTCAAGAGCATAGCAATGAGAAATTATGTTATCAAATATAATCAAGACTGAATTTCTTTTCAACCGATTTCTTCCCTCTTCAACCGCGACTCCTAGTCGTGCCATCATGCCATTAAACACGCAGTCCGCAGGTTCCGGCGACCCAAAAAAAACTCGTCATAGTGCTGCAAACTATATAAGCCGCATTGAACTAAGTATGCTTGAAAATAGCGTAGGACCCCGACGTGGCGACTCGTTGAACTGGGCTGGAGGTGCACCCCCGTACCATTGCCGATAGGGTCATGGTGCCATGATATCGGTGCTCTAAGCCCAAGATGGAAAGAAGATTGCCCAAACCCAGGTGGAGAAGCTGGCGATAAGAGATGACAGGGGTGAGGCCACGCACAACACGGTTGATTGTCGATGTATTCTCGTACTCTTGGGACTAAGGTACGCACTCACCCCGCCTCACCCCGCCTCCCCCGCATCTCTTGTCATGGCCAAGAGATAGACTAGGCCTGTCAGCCAGCCTCGACCATGATAACAACTTCAGACCCATGCTATCTTATCCCCCAGGAGCCCTTGCTCCACTCTATTCCTTCGCAGGCAACTCGCCAAGGCAACCAATCTCCAAACCGCATCCGTAACTGTCGTTCGTCCAGAACCGAAGTCCATCATGCCCAAAGCCTCGAGAGTGCGCGTCGTTGAGGGCTCATGCTGGGCCTGCAAGAAACGTCGCATCAAGTGCGATCTCACCAAGCCTGTGTGCATGCGGTGCGGCCTGGTCGGCGCGACGTGCGACTACAACACCCGATTGATCCGTTGGAGCACGCGGCCAGCCGTGACCGTGCCCCCCATCTACCACATGACCAGCCGCAATGAGCAGCTGGCTTCTTCGCTCGCCGTGTACGAGAAGAGAGCCCTCGACTACTTTCACGGGCGGTTCTGGCCATTGCTGACGACGGCTTCTGAACCTTGCACGCCCCCGATCCTCGTCGCATTGGAACATCGCGTCGTTCTGCTTGCAGCATGCGTGCTGGCAGATGCGCACCGCTGGCTACAAGATGGGCGCAATAGCCGTAGTGTTTTGAATGTAAAGCGTCTCGAGTGCCTGGCCGCATTGCGTGTCGAGGTGGACGATTGCTGTTCAAAAGGCGACGGCCCGCTTCAGACACTCTTATTCGCCGTGCTACTCCTCTACTTTCACGATGGCTTCCTGGAATGCGGCGAAGCATCAGCTTCTACTTCCAGCCACCGAGATGGAGTTTTAGCGATAGTCAATCGACTGGGAGGAATGGAATCAGTGCTGCGCACAAAATCGGATCCCCTACACCTGCTCCTTTCCGAGTTTGCATCCGCGGATTTGGCAACGGCCATGCTCAAGGGCCAGACGCCATCTTTTCCTCCTAGCGTGTGGGATTCAGTCGACCAAGGACCTGTTTGGTGGGGCCAGGATTCCCTGGGCAGGCATTCCCTATCCAGTGTCTTTCGAGAAATTTCGACCATGGCTTTCTATCTGGACTCGGTGGCAGCAATGCGTGAGGAATTCTGCATTGATAGGGTTCGCCAATTCGAGATTGCCTTGCAACCGATCTATGCCCCACTCGCAATTCAAGATCTGGACTCTGCAGAGGCCAAACCAGCAGAGGCTGAGAAGGATTTAGAGGCAACCCATGCCTATGCCCTCATCAGGAGTTTTCAGCATGTCGCACTCATATATCTCTACAGATCAATCTGCGGTCTTCCTATTCACCACCCATTAGTACAACAGCACACGCAATCTTGCCTAGATTGCATATTTGGTATCAAGAGGCCGTCCAAGGTCATCAATTGCATAGTACTTCCGCTGTGCATTGCAGGAGCACATGCCCTGGATTCCAAACAGCAAAAGGGCGTTCGAAACATGGTGACCATCATCTTTGACGAAATCCGCTTCGCATCTACGCATGCGGTAAGCTTGGTGCTGGAGGCCGTATGGAAATCAAATAATCTCAATATGACGTGGGCCGAAATGTTTGCTGAATTGAATCCCCATGCTATTGTTTTGTAGTTCTGTCTCTTTTCGACGATGTTATTTTTTGTCACTCTGTACCTTGTTGATTTGAATATTGGAAGGATGGAAAAACTGGAGGCGTTCGATTTGGCCCTGGATATCGGTGGATAAATACTCTGTGTGGAGTTCAAGTCGCGGCTGGGCGGAATGCCTTTTCTCGCGGTTTCAGATATGATGATGAATTGGTCATGAATTAACTGTTATTTATTTAACTATCCCTAGCTTGTTTAAAGCAAAAGTCCAAGGTTGACGTGGACCGCCTTTGTCTGAGTGTAGGCAGCAAGACCAGCCTCTCCTAGCTCTCGGCCAATGCCGCTCTGCTTCACGCCACCAAATGGAACCCTGAAGTCAGAATCGTTTGAGCTGTTGATCCAGACCATACCGGCCTGCAGCCTTCCCGCTACGCGGTGAGCCCGCTGGATATCCTTGGTAAACACGGCAGAGCCAAGACCATATGAGGTGCTGTTGGCCAGTCTGATGGCTTCTTCCTCGGTGCTGAAGGGAGTAATGGAGACAAAGGGGCCGAAGACCTCTTCCTGGAAGATTCGCATGTTCTCCTTAACGTCGGAGAAGACGGTGGGCTCGACGAAGAAGCCCTTTCCTTCACCAACGTTCTTGTAAGCCACACCACCGGTCACCAGCTTAGCGCCGTCGGCCTTGCCAGCCTCGATGTAACCCAGGATCCTCTCGAACTGAGCCTTGGTGACCTGGGGACCCTGGAAGGTGTCCTCGTCAAAGGGGTTTCCGACCTTGTGCTCGGCAAGGACTTTCTGGAAGCGGGCGACGTAGTCGTCAAAAATGTCCTGCTGGACGAGAATTCGAGACGTGGCCGTGCAAATCTGGCCCTGGTTGCTCATGATGCCGACGTGGCCCCACTTGGCAGCCTGGTCGAGATCAGCATCGTTGAATACGAGCAGCGGCGACTTTCCTCCCGTCTCGAGAGTGATGTTCTTCATGCCGGCGCTGGCTGCCTTCATGACGGCCTTGCCGGTGACAGTAGAGCCGGTGAATGCAACCTTGTCCACGTCCGGGTGCTCGACCAAAGCCTGGCCAGCCTCTCGGCCGAAGCCGTTGACGATGTTGATGACGCCGGGAGGGAATCCGGCCTTGGGGATGAGGGAGGCGAGGTAAAGAATGGACAGGGGCGTCTGCTCGGCGGGCTTCATGACGACGGTGTTTCCGCAGGCCAGTGCGGGGCCGAGCTTCCACGCAGCCATGGCGAGGGGGTAGTTCCAGGGGATGATCTGGCCGCAGACGCCAATGGGCTGCTTGAGAGTGTAGGCGAACTTTTCGGGAGTGGTCGGGATCGTCTGGCCGTGGATCTTGTCGGCCCAGCCGGCGTAGTAGCGGAGGGTGGAAACGACCTCGCCGAGATCCTCGTTGAGCGCCACGCTGTAGGGCTTGCCATTGTCCCAGGTCTCGAGGGTGGCCAGGGTCTCCTTGTGCTCCTCGATGATGTCTGCCAGCTTGAACATGAGAGCGCCGCGCTCCGTGTTGGAGATGCCACCCCACTCGGCAGAGTTGAAGGCCGCGCGGGCGGCCTTTACCGCGGTGTCGACATCGGCAGCCGAAGCAGCCTCCACAGATGCGATCTCGGACTCATCGCTGCGGGAGAGAAAAAAAGAAGGTTAGACTAGGCCATGGAAAATCTCCGACGCGCATCTCTGGGTGTGCCATACCTGGGGTTGATGCTGGTGATCTTGCTGCCTGAGGTGGCTGCGACAAACTCGTTGTTGATGAACAGGCCCGTGGGCAGGGTGATGAGCCGCCCATTGGGGGCCTGGAGTTCGACCTGTAGCGCAGCCATGGTTACTCTTTGCGGGGATGGTCGCAGAAGCTGGGAATGAGGAGGAGGAGGGGTTTTCTTTTTTTTTTTTTTTTATCTGGCGATAAAGAGGCGGCAGGCTACGGGCTTAATATGCGCAATCGTGTCGGCACGCAGCACCGGTTTAGGAAGATTGATAGACGTCTAATCCGCTCGCGTTGCCCCTCATCAGTCGCGGATTGAGGGGGAGCTCCGATCCACTTGGTGAGATGCTTCCCAATCCAGTAACAAATTGGGCCAGATGCCGAGCGCCACGCTCCCCGCACCTGTGACGCATTGGCTTCGCGTTTGTGCTACGTAATGACGATGCGAGCGGCGGAAAAGGTGAGGCGCGTTTGGCTTGTGACAGTGGGCGAAAACGGGAAAGAAAAGAAAGGGCTCCAGCAACGGGCTGTTTTCTATTCAAGCTACTATCTATGCTGCCCTTTGCTTATCGCCCACTTCTGCTACGCGCTAGGCTTGTGGCCCTGGGCATTCTCCACATGGTGTCGGAAAAGCACAGCCCCCAATGAGAGCGCTGCAACGCCCACGGCAGACAGCAAAGCGAAAAAAGAAACAGGGGGCTTTCGGGCCACTTCCTTGGTGGTAACCTGTGGCTACCGTATTAGTCAAGGGCTGCATGGTGCATTCGCTTCCACCCCCACTTGGGCAGCGCACTCACCACCTGCATCGGGTCCAATTCCCCGACTTGGAGCCTCTTCAACTCCTCCATGGCCTCCGCACTGTGGCCGACCTCATGGAATGCTTCACTGGCATCCTGGCCCAGGACCTCTGCAAGAATGTCATCGCCTCCCCTTTTGGATCGTCAAATTAGCATGTGCTGTGGCTCGTTCGGCAACTGGCTGTACCCACGGGTGCTTGTCCATATAATTGGTGATGTCGTAGACAAGCCTGTCAATAATGATGAGGCCTTCTTTTTCGTTTGAACGCTCGGCAACCTGCTCGCTTGTAAATCTTGTCGTCATTGTATATGAATGTGAGGGACAACTTGGCATGGATCAATTTTGCACCTACACTGTCCCGTATTTTCATCAAACTTATATTCACTCCTCAGCCATCAATTCACATGTATTTTGTAGAAATAGTCTCACGTGCACACGAATAAGATCGCAATGCCAGAAAGGGAAAGTATAATGACCATTGAAGCTGCTGGTAACCGATGCTGATCGAGTACCAGCCGATAAGATGGCCGCTTCTCCACACAACAATGTAGGGTAAGATAGCACAGAAGAGGGTGGAGAAGTACGATGCACACATCCAGCCTGGAACTGATCACTTCGGCAATTGAAACGAGGCTAATCGCATCGAAGTAAGTAGGATAGATTGCTTTTAATCCTCGCTATAGAATTCATTATTCCTCCAAATCTTTTTCATTATCGTCTCCCGTACATTTCACCACCATGCAGGTGAACAAGCCCCAATCACGGAATAGAGGCCTCAACCTCGATTTCTACCTGCATCCCTTGCTGTCCTAGCTTTCCGATCTGGACACAGGTCCAGAGGGGGCGGTGGTTGGGGAACAGCTTCTTGATGGTAGCAACCATCGTCTCAAAGCTTCCTTCCATATCCAAATGGTATGAGCGAATAGAGTGGATGTTGTCAAAAGTCAGAGAAGGATCCACGGCTTGGATAGCCTTCAGAGCGTTGCCAAAGGCTAGCGAGACTTGTTCCTCCAAGTCGGCTGCGATCTTGCCTTGGTCATCCCAGCCGCCTTGGCCAGAGGTCTTGACTAAGTTGCCGATTTTGGCAGCCTGTGAATAGTGGTACAGGTCTGCGAATTCCTCGGTGCCGGGGTAGTTGAAGAATTGAGCCGTCATTTTGTCTGGTGGACTGAGGAGAGATATAATAGATGGCAAGGTTGGCAGAGTTTGAAGGATAGAATTGATTGGAGAGAAGTAGTTTGCTAAAAGCCCTTCACGCTCAGAAATATTTGGCATATTTATACTTACCTTTCACCTGAGACATGTCACATATTGTGCCTATACTCGCAGCAGGTGGCTGATCTAGTAAATGCCTGCGGCCCACTCGGCGCGGGGCCTCACGGCACGGCAGAGTGCGATGGTGGGCTACACAAAAAGCAAACCGAGTAGTAACTCCAAAGGGGATGTGAATGGCACATCTTTTTTTTTTTCAAATATACCGATGAAAGTGCCATTTTTTACGTGCGAGCACAACGTGAGAGTCGCTCCTTGACCAGGAGCGCTTCTCTAGGTGGTCGAGCCTAGTTTGCGCAATTGGAGACCCCTGTCCATGGGCTGCGGTTTGGTTGTCACTGGTGGCACGGTTCCCACTTTATCGCGCAACTAGCCAGCCGTAGACCAAGTTTGGACTAGGAATCCAGCTACAGAGGTCCATCCTCGACGTGAATCAGGCCGGATCCACTCTGTGCCGTGATAGCTACCAAGACTTGCAACCGGGCACATCTATTGCCCAGAACGGCATAGCAAATATTTACCCAATGTTATGCCGCTGAGGGGAAGCGGGAGATGAAAAAGCCCCATTCTCGTGCCGTACAGTGTGTGCGACGGCGGGAGCGATACGTTGCCGGATCTCCTGAAATGTGCATAGGAGGCTGAAACCTGGGCGTGTTGGCGGAGTGTTGCCGCTGGACAGCAGGGCAGAACTAATATCTGCAGTGCTCTCATTTCGTGCACTCTAATGTGATTGAAGGTTAATCAATCTAAATAGTCGGTTAAAATGGCTATTATCCCCTGTTCGCAATGATTGCCTATCAACAGATAGTTCTCACTGGCTCAACGAGTGCCGGATTCTCAAAGCTGGTCATGACGCCATCGTAAACTAGGTGAGCTAGGCCAGAAATCGCCACTGATCCTCGGTATGAATGTGGGGCGGTACATCCAACCTCCCGCTGCGCACCCGAGGGCACACTTTTGCATCATTAGGTCGGTATAGTTTCATGGCTGAGACAATTGAGACCTGTGGGTGCATTTTGTTCCGCTGCTATTGGTGTGTTGACTGGAAGCGACAGACGCTGGTGCTGGTACTATACAGTATAGTATCACAAACACTGTGAGGATCGGACCTTTTCGTGTCGCACTGCAACCACTTGGAGAGGCGGATCACCATCAGCTGGGGACGGGGAATATTGGTTTTTTTTTTTTTTGTTCACGTCAGTGCCTTTGTGATACCCTCGTATTTTTAAATTACATGGCCACCACGTCCTATTCTAGGCACCCGAGATGGCTAACCAGTGGTCCAATATTCGTGTCGTGTGGCGTGGGGCATGCGAGCGTGTTGGATGCCACCAAAAACCGAGACTTCGACCCGCTGTTGGCACTAAGCAATCTAGGCTATTCGAATGCATCTACATGGATCACCTGCCTATAAATTGACGCGCACAGAGACATATCCATGAAATATTCTTAATCTGCAATAATTTATGTGTCATTTGCATTGTGATGATAGAACATGGGTCGCGTAATTGAAGCAATGGGCGAGCATGCTCGATGATCAAGGAAAGGTTTCATTTCACATAAGCTATTCCATTCTTTTCCGCCCCTCCATCCGTTTATTTTTCTTATTCCTTTCTTTTCAGACTCCTCTTTTCCCCGCCATCTTGTTTTCACTTTTTCGTTTGAGTGACACCAAAAGTCGTGAGACCTGGCCAATCTGAGGGGTTTGTCAGCGATCATGACTGTGACGACTGCAAGGACGCTGCTCGGCTTACCGAATGTGGTTCTGTTTGGATTCATGTGGGTTACCTTGGCGCTCTGCCCGATTTGCAGCGTGCCGCCGACTGCGTTTCCAAAGCAATATCCGTATCGTCCAAACACAGGACTGTACTTGGCGCCCTTGTCCACTCTCCTGTCTTTGTTGAGCTTCTTCCATGCCATGCCTCGATCGTCTGTCGCCGTAGCGCCGGTATCATAGTCTACAGTAATGCTCTGGCATCGATAACAGTTGGCGGTGAGAGGCATCGTGATGCCACCAGCGAATGTCAATTCGCCCCAATAGTCCTCTGCATATGGGTTGGATGCACCTTTGACCACAATATTGGGCCGGAATTTCGTCACGTCCATTTTCAACCCATCTGTCAATCTCGAACTTACCTGCTCGTTGGACTCCTCTGTGACAACAAGATAGTGTGCAATGTCGTTGAAGGCAAGCCGCTCGGCGGGCAGAGCCAAGAACGGAACCATCGCTTTGAGGCGTTTCAACATCCTCGAGGATTTCAAACCAGCTGGACTGTTTGGCGCCAAGGATCCCAAGACAGGCCTTGAACCATCACCGATGTAGACTAATCTGACCTCGAAACCAAGTCGTTCAGCAAACCAGCGAGAAACCTCATCATCCATCTCGTATGCGTCGGTCTTGCTGGTGTGAAGGTCGACCTCAATCTTCGTTTTCCCAGCTGTTGACGGCTGCAATGGAAATCGGATCTTATCTGGTGTTTTTACATCCTGTGCCACGTCAAATTTTGTTCCACGCCCCTTCCACTCGATCTCGATCTCTCCGGTTTTTGGATCGTCGCCATAGTCGACCGAAGCCTGAAAGAGGGCCATCTGGAGGTAGTAGCCAATGAACATGGTCTCATATTTCACCTCCGCTTCGTCCCGGATGACCTTTTGGAGACAGAAAGTTCTGTCTCCGATGACTCCATAGGGCCCAAGATAAGCCTTCGTCAGTGAACAGCCGCGAAGTCCTTTGACTGGGTATACGTAGAGCTGTGCGCGTGAGTGAGTATTTATGTAAGTCATTGATGACATTTCGTCACTGAATACCCACCTGTGATATTTCTAAATTATCCCCGCTCCGTGTTTGGGCCGATGAGAGGACAAGGTAGGCCACGGCTCCAGCAAGGGCAAGGCCCAAGATGCCAATGGTTGTTGCAGCTTGGTCATTCATCGAGGGAGAGCGATCCGGAGTGTTTTGCGACGTAATTGGTAACACTTTGGTATGAATTGGTGGTGATAAAGGTTCTAAAAGGCAAATCGGGTCTGCCGGTCGGAGCCTGCGTAATATGTGCCATGAGTGGCGTTTGGCCCTGGGCATTACCTAACATAATTATGATCCCTGCAGCCCAGATCAAGGTGAGGGCGGTGCCAAACGTTATAACTGAGCTAAACTTCATCCAGACATTTGATAGCCCAAACATCGTGCATTGATAAGCTTGAATATGCGGGGCGTGCAGAGCCAAGATAACACCAAAATGCCAAGTGGTGGGTGGGGCGCTGTGGAATCCTCGGATTCCAGATTGAAACCTGCTGACCTGTTGTTTTAGTCACGGAACTGGCTACTAAGATCAAGGCCCGGGTGCATCTATCGCATTTATAACCGTAAAGATTATGCTCTAACACAGATATCATTTTCGACATTACAAGTATCAGCAAGCTGAGATTTGCGGTGACTAGTCTCAAGCATCCTGTTGAATTGCTACGCAAGTTTTGACAAAGATGACAACAGTTGATTCTCATAATACACAACCAAGCTTTTGGGAGCATGGATTGCTCCAGCTTATTTACAGGAAATACTTGATCGCATTTTTGACCGTTGGGATCGGATACTACTTGTTCTCTCTGGGTATGTGAATAATTTGATTTAGCAAATGGCAAGCAGCTCACGCCTCGGGGATTGAAGCCAAAACCAAGCCTCGTCAACGACCTGTGTTAAAGCCAGATGCTTTCCAGGAATTTGAACATGTAGAAAAAATACCACTATCGCACAATGTGGCCAAGTGGGTTTGATTCCAAGCCTCAAAGTGAGACATTGAATAACACTTGTTCCAGGTACCGCTTCAAACTTCCAACCCCAGATTCCATCCTCGGACTCCCCATTGGCCAGCACATTTCGATTGGCGCATTTCTTAAGCAGCCTGATGGATCTGTAAAAGAGATTATCCGCTCGTATACACCAATAACCGGTGATGAACAACCAGGTCATTTTGACCTTCTCATCAAGACGTACCCCCAGGGAAATATTTCGCAGCACATTGCTGCCCTGAAAAGGGGTGACAAAATCCGCGTGCGTGGCCCGAAGGGTGCCTTCAAATATTCCCCCAACATGGTTCGCCACCTTGGCATGATAGCCGGAGGGACAGGTCTCACGCCGATGCTGCAGATAATCCAAGCCATCTTGCGGGGGCGTCATCAGGGAGATAATACCGAGGTTGACTTTATTTTCGCCAACATTTCTTCTGGGGACATTCTTCTCAAAGACTTTTTGGATGAGATGGCGAAAAAGGATGATCGAATTCGCGTACACTATGTTGTGAGTCAGGCTCCTAAAGGGTGGACTGGTGGGGTCGGCTTTGTGACGCCAGAGATGATCAAAGTAAGGAAATTCCCAGCTTGCTCTCATGATGCCTTCTAACTCGCCACAGTCGCGATTCCCAAGCCCTTCTCCAGACATCAAGATTTTACTATGTGGCCCTCCTCCTATGGTTGCGGCGATGAAGACGGCGACATCAAACCTTGGGTACGATAAGGCAAGACCTGTGAGCAAGCCAGAAGATCAAGTGTTTGTCTTCTAATGCACATTGGAATGTTGTTTGAAGAGTCATTGTGCTGAAGCCCAGAGTGACTTTTCTTGGGTCTTTGGCAATACTCAAACGAGTCCTTTGACCTCTAGGTCAATTCGAGTTTCTTTTTCTAGCCAGAGAAAGTTAATCTCTGGCTGTAGCATCCTTGAGAAACATCAATATAGACAGAAAATGATTTCTCTGAGGAGTGTTATTTTCAAGTCCGCAGAACAGATCAAATTCGCCTGTTGCCCTCATATTAATTGGCATCGCATCAAATGAAAGGGTTGGCTGTCTCCGAGTAGCGATGTTTGGACATTTTTGAATGCCCGAAGATGATATTTGAAACAAAAAGGGGTCAATAACTTTGCATCATATCTTTTTTACAGCCAAATAGTGTGTCGGTGTGCAATTTCTCAATGGGACATCCGGCTCTGCTCAATTGTTACGAACGGAGCATTCTGTTTTTAACCGGCGGGGACTGCGGCCATTGATGAAGCTGAGGTCAGCGCCAACTAGATCCTGGAATATGAGATATTGCTGACATGCGCAAAGCAAATGATGACCGAGGTCCGTGATGTATAATTGCCTGACATTACCCCACTTTCGTCGCACTACGCGAACTGGTTTCTTTGTACGTGGAAATTCACCAAAGCTATCATTTAAATCCTATGAAATTAAAGTCAAACTGTGCTGATTTCACCAACCATGCTTCCTGTGCCCGAACTGAAAAACTTTGGGATTCGCCAGCATGGCGCAGTGGCAGTTTTGACATATAACCGGCCACAGTCTGGCAATTCTCTCCACTCTACCGTCTTTGAGGTATTATAGCCACTGAAAGCGTTGTGCTTCACATACTTTTTATTTGCTGGATAACGGCTTAGCTAAAATAGGGGCTATACAGTGCCATGAAATGGGCGACCAACAATCCGGAGATTAAGGTTATTGTCCAGACAGGTACTGGCAAGTTTTTCAGCACAGGTTAGACCGCGGTTGTTCCCTGCATCAAGACGGGCGTATATACTTACGCGATTCGTCTTTCAGGAAGAGATATGGGAAATGGCGACGAAAACGATCTAGCAAAGAGACTAAACATGTTCCGCGACATCAATGCGATGTTGATCAAGTGTGAAAAGGTACTAATCGCTGCGGTCAATGGGCCAGCTGTCGGCTACGGCGCGACTAGTCTCGGTCTTTATGACCTTGTATACTCGGTTCCTCATGCGTATTTTTTCACGCCGTTTTCTAAATGGGCACTTTGTCCCGAGGGCTGCTCGAGCGTCACATTTCCTGCCATCATGGGGCATCAAAAAGCCATGTCACTGCTGCTGGCTGGAGACCGCATGTCTGCCGAAGAGCTTTGTGTTGCAGGCCTAATCTCCAAAATTATACCGGCCGAGACAAATGAGGGGTTTATGGCCAAGATCCTGGGTATTGCGCAGCGGATAGCTTCGTACCCGCCCCGGGCACTTGCGGCATCGAAAAAGCTCGTCGACGGTGATAGGATGACGGAGCTCCTGGAGGCCAATGATAGGGAGTGCGAGCATCTCGGGGTGATGGCACAAGATCCAGAATGCGCGGAGGCGGGTTTGAGCTTTGCTAAAGAACAAGCGGAGAGGAAGAAAGCTAAGATAAAGAAGTCCGAGTATCAGAGCTCTAAGTTATAATCTGAGTGGCGGCTGTATTGCAAGATAACCCCAGAGAAGAGGCTAATTTCTATGGAGGGCTGGATGCAGATTTTGATAAAGACTATGAACTCGAAGTTTTGTGACAACCCTCATCCTAACTGTCGATCAGCCGATTCAAGAACTCTCTGCTAAGCAATAATGGATATACACCTAGATCTATGGGCGTTGTGGCCACCAAGCCAGTTACTGTACCTCTTATGCAATACGTTTCCGTTTCCGCAATATCTGGGAAACTTGACCTCTGCGACTGCACTGTGGATTGAGAAGGCTAGAAAGAAAATTAGAAGATTCTAACTGAAAGCCTTCTTAAGTTAGTTTATATTGGCTTTGTGTTATTTATCACTCATAGAAAAGGCAACGGGGTGCTCTGGACTTTGGTGTCTCACGCCACATCGAATTGATGAGAAAGGTAACATATCATCTATTTTCACTATTTCTTAACTATTTCTTAGCTATTATCATCAAATTCCTTGGAGAAATCTTATAGTCGAACATCGGTACAACATCGACATCCACCATTCCCTGCTCGTCAAGAAACCAATATCGATCTACGGCGATAATGCTCTCGACTACTTTGCAGCATATGATGCTGAGTGTCCATAATATGGCTATCTTTCCTTTATAGTCCTGATACCGATTTTCATATTCAAGCATCTCCTCTGCTGATATTTTTCCTTGGTCAATACCGAGACACTGTATGGCTCGCGTCGCAAACTTCTGAAAGTTGACCATATCTCCCTTTCTGGTGCCCCAAATCGGTCTGTCTTCCGAGTCGAATGCTATTCCCTTATCGTAAAACAGCTTTTCTAAAACGGTTCGATAGAAGCGTCTGTGAGTGTAAATGGATTCGTCTCTGGTCAAATCCGCTTTTGGCCAGTTATTCGGCGCCTGGCACCCAATCATGAGCGCCGTGGGGCTGAGTGTGACGCTCCTCTTTCTGAGTCGCTGGCTGATTGGGAATCCATTCGGGCAAGTGGCGGACTGCGGGATGATGTGGTTATAGCAGCAGCCAACCGCTCCTAGGCGTGCGACAGATGGTGTAGTTGTGAAATACCGGACCATGTGCTCTGACAATTGTCCGCAAGCATGGAGGCCCACTAGCATGCATTTTTCGCCATGTGCCCAGGCCTCCATCTCAGCTATAAGTGAATCATCACCTTCAATGTAGCGAACTAAATGATGAACCCTCTCCTCAGAGATACCCAAGGAAGTGGTGAAAGCTTTAGAACCAGCTATCTGGGATTCGCTACCGTCAATGGCGAGAACTCGCATAGATGGGAAGAGGAAAGCCAATGAGTTGGAGAGGTACCCTTGCCCGGACCCCATATCAATGACGTGAGTGATTCCAGTTGCTTCACAAATATTTCCGATATATGCCACAGCAGTTGAGACTTCTGCTACTTTTTTTGCATTCATTCGGTTCCTGAGGATTTCTGACAGCTCAACCTTGGTGCTTTCCTGTTGGTTTCGTGGAACAGCGAGAGAGTTGAGTTTTTGCAACCAACTTGTCAAGGATTCGGGTCGGAGCTGGGCCAACTCCCCATTTTCAACTCTGTCTGTTCCTTCATTGATACTTTCTATGAGATCTTCTTGGGCGATGCGGTGATCCGGGAGTGAATCCCAAAAAGCTGTCCATTCTTGAGGCAAGGCCCCCCAGGCATCGTGTATTATCGCATCATTGACGTGTATCCCTCCACTGATCTGGCGAACAAGAGAAGAATCGAGAAATGCGGCAATGCTTTCTGTATATTCTTCGAGGTTGTCAAATGAGCTCGGCAGAAAGGACATGTTGCATACGAGCTGTACTGGGATTTCAGTGTCGGGTTTCGATTTGCAAATTTTCCACCGCACAAATTGCGGAAAGTTCTTTGCGGAAGTGGGTTAGTGTTGGCTGCCGCTTTAAGCCCTTCAAGGTACCCACTTGTGATTGACCTTGATCTGCAGTCCGTAGAGGATCAAGGAATGGACACCGCGCATCGTCAAATAGAAGCCATTTCCTTTAACAAAAACATAGGACTCTTATAACACATAGGAATAAAGGTAAAACTTGTGAGTTTATTGTCTCTGGAATCGCGTATATGAGCTTTGCACTCAACTAATTAAATTTATCAATTCATTCCTGTCCTCGTCTAGTTCACATTCTATTTATATATGTAGATATTCCAGGGACTCATGCCACGTTCTGGGGTCGCAAAAATCCGGAGAAGAACTCATCGAGTGACTTGTAGTCATCAATCTTTCCGATGTAGGAAAGGTACTGATCTGGCCGGGCAATGACTGCGGCGCCCTCATTGGGGTCAATGCCAAAGTTCTTATAAATTTCGCCATGGCCCTCGTGGTAAGATTCTTCATCAACGAAGATCTTGTTGTAGTCCCAGCCTTCTATCTCGTCATAGGGTCGGAGGACTTCAGGGAAGTCTAGGATGGTCACGTCCCAGCGCTTTGCCGCGTGAACTGTCAGGACATCAATGACAGAATCGTAGCGAGACCCGCTTGGTGTGAAACGTTTGAGAAACGATGTAGAGCTAGCCAGTTCCTTGCACAGAGCGTCAAGTCGCTTCTTTTGCGTTTCCTGGGTGACATCTCCTGGGAAGAGAAGAAGTCTCCAGGCTCCAGTGCTTGGCAGACGCTCGTGAAGGTGCCATGGCCGGGCATCCGATTGGTTCAGTACCTTCACGCTAGGGATTCTTTGGCCGATCTTGAGTCCCGTGGCCAGGCCTTGGATACTCACCACGCCTGTCTCTTGTTTTGACTCGTCAGGCTTTCGAACAATGGGGCTGTTGCCATAATCCACGGCTATTTCGGTGTTAGGATTATTGAAAAGAAATGGATTAGATCGTGAAGGGTCATACCAGTCCCACTTGCGAACATATTTCCTTTCGAAAAGGCGTTCTTGAATTCTTCCATGCTGATGCCCTCCTCGTCCATAATATCCTTGGCTGGGCGGCCAGAAAACAGTCGGGAGAACTTGTGATCAAAGTCGATCAACTCATGAGCAACGGCCTTTCGCTCGCTCTCGTAAGTCTTGAGAATTGATCTGTCGCTAAGGCCCTTGACTACGCTGGCAACCTTCCAACCCAGGTTGTAAGCTAAGTAATAGTCAGCACAGAATCCAGAAGGAAGATAAAAAGAATCTTACTATCGCACATGCTGACGTTCATACCCTGGCCCGCCTTGGGACTGTTGATTCAGCGTGTTAGCGTCTTTCTTAGCGAAGAGTCGCGTTTGACGAACCTATGTGTGTGCACGGCATCTCCAGCCAAGAATACTCTATCATGAACTCCAAAGTTGGATCCAACGCGTTGACCAATTTGATACGCCGTCCACCAGTCCAGTTTCTTGTAGTCAAGCTTATAGGGAGCAATAATCTTCTGGGCCGACTTCAGAATGACCTCTGGCGTGATACTAGAACGATCGTGTCGAGATTCTTGGTCTCCAATCTTCTCTGTGGTGGTGAGCTGAATGTACAGACGAACTAGCTTATTCTCGCGCGGAATAACCATGATGCTTCCGGATTCCGCCGAGTGGATAGCACAACGCATGCGGATATCGGGAAAGTCGGTAATGGGGACAATGTCGAGCACTCCCCAAATGTAGTCGGTAGATTCTCCTTCTAGCCTGAGTCCAATCGACTTGCGAACCCACGAGTGAGCGCCGTCTGACCCGAGAACGTATTTGGCCTTGATGACTTCGGTCGTGTTTGCCTTTGCGTTAAGCTCGGCGGCCTTGAGCAAGTCGGCCGTGTCGTCGGCAGCCAAGTTGCTGCGGAAGAGCCCATCCTGGACAGAGGTGCCGTTGTTCGCCGTGGCAGCCTGCTTTGGTGTAGCTTCCTCCTCAGAAAGATGTCGGAGAGTGACAGTGACGGGATACGCATCCGGGTCCTCGACCGAGGCAGTATCGATTTCCAGGTCTGTGGGCAAGACACCGCGCTCGACGGCAACATCACCATTGCTAAAGTCCTTGATGGCGTCTAGGAAGAATCGCTCAATCCGGCCTTGGTGTAAGACGACTTGCTGGAAACGACTGATGCCGGGGATGGTGTCGGGGATGCGCGATGATCTTTGAATGACGCCATCCTGGTCGGGGTTCCAGAGGCAAATCTCTAGCATGTGGTTCGACTCCTTCCATACCCTGTCGGCGAAGCCAAACGAGTCAAAGATTTCTAGGGTGCGGCACTGCAGGCCATCCGCCTGGCCATTGAAGATCTATGGTGTGTTGTGAGTGATTGCCAGCAAGAGTGTGCGCCGGGGGTACCTACTTTGGTGCCCCTCTTGTCAACAATACGTGTTTTGATGCCACACTTGGCCATCCAAGCACCCATCATCAGCCCTGCCGGCCCTGCTCCCACGATGAGCACATCGACATGGTCGGCCCCCTTTCCTTGCATCTTGCGCTGTCTATGCGATTTGAAATGTCTTTGAATTGGGCGTGTTCGAAGCGTGCAAGCCGTGGTATCCGAGCTTGTCTTGGCGAATGTGGAATTCGTTGGGATGGGAGAGGAGGTCGGAATCGACTGGCACGAGACACACTTATATGTTTGGCGATGGATATGAAAAAATACCACCAAGATTGAGTTGAAGCGGCATGCTTGGCTTGTATCATTTACAGATCACTCGGTCATTGGCAAACAGGCTTTGCGGTTGCAAAAGCCACCGAGTCGATTGGATGCTATGTCGGCGGAATGTGGGGGAATGGCCAGAATAGGGATGATGGATGCTTCAAGACCGGGGGTCCCCACAAACAGTTGAGATGTCGGGATGCGCAAACGGCAAAGACATGCAGCCGCTTCTCCATCTCTATTATGTCAAGGCAATTTTGGGTGCAGCCACTCGTAAGCAATTGTCAGCAGCGCCGATCGTCGCGGCACCGTCTTGAGCCCCCCAGCCCCGCATCTACAGCCCCTCTCCTTGCCCAAGTCTAACGGCTTGCGCCTTGACTAATGCTTAAGAATTCATGCTGCTGGTGGGGCCCTTGAGTTAAAATGCACATGCGCGGTGCGGTGAATGACGGCACGAGCGTGCTCACGTTGATTTCCACGCATCTAGTCAGCAAGCCACAGGCCTGGACGGCCACTCTCCTCACAACTCAATTGGAAGAGCCAAAACACGGCCGCATCTGCAGAGACACGCGTTTGCAGAAGACGTCGGAATCTACGGTGAGGAGGCGTCTCGTGTGGAAGCAAACACGCGGGCCCCGGATCCCCACCCACCGACCAGCTGTCCGCTCTTGGTGTGGGGTATTTAGCCGAGGAAGCCGTTGGAGAGCCGACCTAATCCCGAAAAAAAACCCAACAATCGAATGCCGGGCATCGTCTTTATGGTGTCGTCTCGCAGCGTCAGCGACCGCGTCAAATGTCGCCGAGTGCCACGCCGATTTCACTCGTCTCCCTCACCTGACGTGGCTGCCAGAGACCTAGTATCAGCGGCTCGCGATGGATGCGATCTCTCAGACGACCTCCCCATGAGATTGCACTTGCATTTTGAGTTTGCGCCATCGGCTTATCGCACAATCACGGGCCGAGTGGAGGAGCGAAGACGCGACTTGGCCGTGCGTTGAATTGTATGAATTCTGAACCTTTATTCTGATGAGACCATCTCCATTGGCTTCTCCTCACCCCAACACAACCGTTTCATCATATTTTGGCCGTCCATGACTCACGAGCCATAGATCTCAGGCTTCTTCACCTCATCGACCTTGACGTCTGCCTCCTTTGTCGGCTGCGGCGCCTTTGTGCCATTGGTGGTAGCTCCTGTTTGCTCCTGAACCAGCTGTTTTAATTTGCCCATCTCTGTTGACATCCAAGCCGTCAGGGCGATAATATCCGCACCGCAGTTGACAAAGTGAAAACCTTGATGATACTTTTGTGCGGCTGTTGGAAAAGTCAAGAATCAGCATCGTGGTTATGTGATGATATCGGCTGAGAACTAATGCCACTCACCAGCTTCTGCGCTCAGAGCAAAATGGCCTGCGTATTTTCCGGCTCGTAATGTAGCCTGTAGAACTTTTTCAGTGGCTTGCTGGACCTCGGGGATGGATGCATGGTCAAATGCAACATATCCCATCGAGGAGGCAAGATCGTTGGGGCCTATAAAGAGCATGTCTGTGACGCGAGGTTAGCGCAACGACAAAACACCTGTTGTTCGTAAAGAATTACCGATTCCCTCAACTTGCGCAATTTCCTCCACGTTCTCTACGGCTTTGCGGGATTCTATCTGCACGCAGATCATGACATTGTCATTTGCGTTGAGCAGATAGTCTCTCCCTGTAAGATTAAATGCTGCCGGCGCAAACATGGCGCCTGCACCGCGAACTCCGTTGGGGTATTTTTTTGATGGGTATTTCACCGCTCGAACAATTTCCTCTGCCTGCTCTTTGGTCTCGCACATGGGAACCATGATCGCGTGCGCGCCCGCATCAAGTGCGCGCTTAATCACCCATGGTTCGCCAACAGGTACTCTGACGATCGGTGATACTCCACTCGATGATATCGCTCCAATCTGGAGATACATGTTGTGGTCGTCAATGTTTCCATGCTCGCAATCTATCAAAACCCACTAGATTGTTCTCTTGTTAATGGATCTTTTCCCCAGTAATGGAAACATCATCGAGGAATACCAACATCTTGTCCCAATGGCGCAATAGTTCTTGCCAATGTATAGCCAGGGAATTCGAGCCATTGACCTGTGCTAGGCCCTTGGCGTTGCTTCGCCCGCTCGAGAGACTGCCATAGGCGTGTCTTTCCAGACGAATCAATAACTGGTGATGCAATCTGATTTGACATGGCTATTAGACTTATCAATTAGAGTTCTTTGCAGCCCAGGAAATACATATTCTTGGGATTGACATGTGTGCATGTGATATTTAAGAGCTGACAGCCGCATCCAATCGCGAGGAACCACCCCCCGGCGGTTCACTTTGCACATTGTTGCACACATCTTTAGCAGTGATAAGATCGGCCGGAGCTCGGGCCGAGCTCTCGTTTGTGAGCGCGCGTTATCGATGTGGACCAGATCCTCCGAGCAGCGTTTACGTAACCATCCAATTTCTCAAGATAAGATGAATCGCAATTAAAAATGGGCATTTTCCATTCAAAATCAATGAGAAGTACCACAAAATTGCACGATAATGCCGAGGGAATAGATATTAAATGCTATGGGGATATGATTCAAAATTGGTGGGTTCTTACAAGCATGGCTCGCGTATGGGTACAACATGCCTTCGCAAGAAAAGCTCAGGCTGCCCAACCCGACGAATTGACTCAGCAACAAGCTCATTGGCAAACCACGGCAATACCATGGTTGACGGTCGTTTATTAAATTCACTTGCAACGTGAAATCGGCAACTGTTCAATGCCCTATCAAATCAAACCATTATTATGGTCTTGGTCGCGCGCTATCTGGGAGGGGCTCCGATAAGATACGACGACGCTAAACCATTTCCTCATGTGACATTGTAGCCCGCGGTCGGCTTTCAGATGTGACCCCGAGCCATGTCATCTCCAGAGACGGTGTGTCTTGCTGAGTTAGCTTGCGCTATGGGATCGCTTCAGCCTGGTTCAGGAACAGGACTTTTTTTTCATTTCTTCTCAGGCTGCCGCGTGAAACCGTCAATCATTGCCCTGGTGGTTGATCTGCAGCAGTGATGGCCAGAGATGCAGGAGACGGTTTGACGTCCCGTGTCTGGCAAGCGTGTGTGGCTTGCAGGCGCAAGAAGGTGCGTGATTACCGGTGCCTGTACTTGCGTTATATCTGCGCACGCGTGTGAAACAGCCACTCAATCGGATTCATGTTGAACAAAGAGTCCAGGTGAAATGCGACGGCAACAACCCGTGCCACAACTGCAGTTCGCGCGAGGCAACCTGCGAATACCCAGGCAGCAATGACAATGCATCTAGTAGTCGAAAGTATGTGACCCACCAACCGATATGCACCCCAGATGTCGCCATTGCTGACCAATTGCAGCTATGCCATGATATTTGAGGCACGAATACAGCAGTTGGATACCTTGTGTGGAAGACTGGAAGTGCTGACTGGCCAACTCACACGCACTATTGGGAACCTTCCCGAAGACAGCTCCCCTACTCTGGTCGGTTCGGCGGTATTAGAGCTGGAGAAAGCTGCCCACACTTTGAAAACACTGCCTGGGCCAACCTGTTCCAAGCGAGCCTTGTCTGATGTGGAACCCACTCCCGCAGATGCCACCTCGGAATTCATAAATCACCTCCAAGCCGAACATGGCATTCTTGAGTCGACACTAGACCCACAATGCAACGATGAGGGAAGTGATGATGACCTTGCAGATGAGTCCCTTAGCTTTGACATATGTTACGACCCAACTGTTGGAAAGTTTGGATCACTCGTGCCTGATTCATATGGAAGCCTAAGGTGCCCGATCCTTCACATACGATCCCCGATCTCACCAACTAACAGTAACGAAAAGGTTCATCGGAGGTGCAACCAATAAGCTGCTGGTGGAGGCTGTACAGAGTCTGACTCCAGCACAATCTCAGCTGTCAAATTCACCGACAGTCGGCAACCCTGAACAACACACTCATACAAACTTCGATAAATCCTGTCCACTCGAAATTCCTCTTTTTGTTCAAGGAAAAAGATGGCGCGAGCTGCCTCATTTACCTAAGCCCGAGCAACTGAGTCTACCGCCTCGCTACGTCTCTGACATGCTCATTGGGCTCTACTTTGAGCAGTTTCATTACACCTTCCCGATCTTGTACAAACCACGATTTATGGAACAATATAAGCGTCTTAGCTCCACTCAGGGAAAACAGATTCGCGATAAAAGATTTCTTTCGGTATTCTTCGCCGTCTGTGCTTGCGCGTCGAGCCTGATTCCCTCGGATCGGAATTCGCCGAGCTTTTCCGGTCTGGACTACTACGAAAACGCGCTGCTTTTGCATTTTTCGACAACCGGCGAAGCGAATATTGAGCGCGTGCAGTGTCTGGCTTTATTGTCCATGTGCTGTGCTGGGTGGAATACCTTATCCTCGAGTTGGAATTTTGCAGGACAGGCAGTTCGAGCCGCGCAAGATCTTGGAATTCACATCAGTGAATTGGTAAGAGCCCTCAGTCTTAGCCTTTTTTTTCGTGGCAGATTTCTTATCAAACCGTATAGACTCAGGTATCCGACGATTCTGCAAGAGGATCCAGTACAGCCTTCTTGAAAAGCGAAATATCGCGGCGAATCTGGTGGAGCGTTTACTGTCTCGACAGGTGCGTAGACCAATCCCGTATGTACTGGAACGTCTAACATATTCCTAAATTTTAGGGTGACATCAATCTGTCTCGGAAGACCCATGGCGGCAAACGATACGGACTGCCGTTGTGCTTTGCCACTGCCAGTAGCAGATGAGGAGCTTGAAATGGCTTGCGCCCAACCAGAAGGATTTGTCAAGCGTCCTGCTTCAGCACTTCCCCTCTCCGGGTTTCTGGCCTTTGCTCGTCTTTGCCAAATATCAGGGAAAATTCAAAGTCTCCAAGCACCGTCTCGAATGGCAAGCCTCAGTACTCCCGAAGGAACTAGACGAGTAACAAGATTGGTTGGTATCATCCAAAAGTCACTAGATGAGTGGCTCAGTAGTCTGCCTGATGACATACGGTTTTCTGCGAAGTACATCATTCCATTTCATTTTCTAGCTAGGAAGCATAATGCTAATAACAGCTCAGTACCCTCGATCGCGGACCTAACTTGACCATGTGTGTCATCATGTTCATTGTTCACGCAGGATCACTTCTGAGTCTCTACAGGTATGTATTGAGATTTGAATTGGTTCATAACGCTAATATATTCATGCAGAACCTTTTCGGGAGACAGGTCCAACATGGAATTTGACAAACTTGAGCCTCAAAAGCAATGCATCAGCGCTGCGCGCAGTTGTATCAATGCTGTTGAGCTCGTTAGAGACTTAGTGCCTCCTTCTCACTATCTAGCATTCTGTGTGCATCATTTAACAATATCCGGTCTCGCTTTGTAAGCCATTCGTCCTTGTACGCTTTATAACACCACCTAACCAATCTAAACATAGGCTTTGGATGCAGGATCGGGCTATTCTACAATCAGACGCAGATATTGAAAAGTGTGTTCAGTTTTTGAAGGATCTAGAGGCCACTTGGTCAGGGGCAGCCAGAGGCAGAGCCATCATTGAACAGATTTTGAAAAGCTCGACAGGAAATGTGTCGGGTTCGGTGGCCGAGTGGCGGGATTCGCAAGCATTTGCATTATTTCAGATCCCGATGCCGGACCTGTTCAATATTGATGCTCAAGAGTCGGGGTTTCCGAGCCTTTGGGATACGAGTCCATCTTGTTGAAGCCAAACACAGAAAAATTAACGTTACTTGCAATAAATTAAACTTAATTTGTGCCAGGAAAGGTCATTCGGGCTAGAGAAAAAAGTGGGTGTATTGATTGTTCTAACTTCAATCTACGGGACCCCTCAAAAGCATCGTAGGCCGTGCCCATCCAACTGACGCACCATGTGCAGCCCTGTTGGAGCGGCCCTCTGCCATCGCGCACCATTGGCAATCTTTGATCCTTGATTCTGTATTGTAATGCTACAAAACTTGGGGGCGAGAAAAATTTGATCTAACACAGAACTTGGTATTTCATATCCTTCTTGCTTCCAGTGTCTCACCGCCCCATAATATACCCTCCAATTGTAGATAGTCTAGCACTCGCTTGTCCTCGTTCCCCTTTCTACCCTATAGGCCTGGGATATAACGTCAAGCCTTTCACACTCGATCGACTCAGTGCTTCCCCACTACGCTTTATTCTTAAGTTTAATTGGAAAATAATGCCCTTTCAACTACAAGCCAAGCCAAGCCAAGGGCAATGTGGCCGGGGGGTTTGAAGTCCTCCAAAAAGTGCCCAAGTAGACCGCACGATCACTTGTTACCAATATTGTCGTTGACGGAAAATCACATCCACCCAGGGGCAAGAACAGGTGCAAACCATCTAGGTGGGGATGAAGGCGCATCGGTGAGGGTGGATCTGTGAGCAAGTTTGGACTTGTGCAGACAGTCTTTCCAACCATGAGACTTTTACTAGCGGGGGAGCTTAACTTGGTCACGGTGAGGATGATGTGGATAAAAAGGTATCCGGTGGAAAGGTTTGAGGCTACGGATCAAAACGGATAAAGGTTCGTAACCTTCGAATCCAGGCTCTCCTTTGTGACTGATCTCGAAGGAAACGACAAGAGAGTGATTGTTTTATTGAAAAAGAGCTAGAAGCAATAGAAACCGTAAATTCAGTAGGTAGAGACTGTTAAATAACCATTCACACGTCTTCCTTTCTCTTCATCTCCAAGTGCTTGAGACCTGTGGTATGGGCTCGTAGCACCAGTACGCGATATGGTTACACTAACATCAGGCTAGACATCATTCTGGTTTGGTCATTTTGGCCCGAACTGGATTAGTGCAGGGGCCACCCTCAAGAAATCACTACACACGCTAAACTGATGAGAACGCTTTGACCAGGCGTGCCCGGGTTCGCGATTCAGGGTCCAATTTTCCCGAGCTAGTTAGTCCCTAAGCCGTTTTCCCCATTGGTATGACAATACGTGTACCAGTCTGACGATAGGTTTGTTATAAATTAAGCCAACTTACGAGCAGTGTAATGGATGGAGTCTGTATGGAATGAGTCTAGCCAGGCTCATTGTAGGCATTCCTGTTGTTTCTGCCCGTACTAATCATTAATTGCGCCTTTCTTCAGGGAGAAACTCGCCTCTTCAGAGTAAAAGATGTCAAATACAACTCGACAGGCTCAACAATGTTACTAGGATGATCCTCGATTTCGAGATACCCTGACTTGTGCTCCGGCACATCCTTAGTGACTAGTCCAGTCTGGTTCCTGTCTCGTATTGGGCGGCTCGTGCGCCATCAACTTTGGTCGAAGAATGGATCCTCCTTTAGCGAGGCTGCATCAAAGGCAGGAACTAGTCCCTAATGGGTAATTGGTGTTTCCTGTTATGTCTCCAACAACGGATACATGGTCTTCGACCAACAAGATCTGCTCTGGCATTTCATCAAGCCGAAAGTAAATGTCAAAAAAAAAGAAAGAAAAAAAGCCGCCTTAACCAAATTTGAGATATCACTGCAAATCACTCGGTCGAATTCTATACATTCAATAGATTTGAATTGATTGACCAATATTCGAGCCTCACTTCACTGTTGTGCTAGGATGTACACAGCAATAATTCTCTTCAGTCATTGAAGTGCGAGGCACATACAAATGAACTGATCAGATAAAATGTGGTCTGACCTCTTTTGCCTTTCGGTAGTATTGCGGAGTCCTTGGTAAAAAAAAAGGGGGCCTTCGAAATCGTCTTCCCGAGGAATTTGGACACCTACGCCGCACCTTTGGGTATACGGTGACCTTAGTGATCTGTGCATGCATGCACCGCCTTGGTCTAGAATTCGTGCCCAGGCAGAATTTCAGCCGAGATAGAGCATGAGGACATTGAATTGCAAAAGTTCTGTGGGTATTCAGCGGTTCTTGGCACACCGGAAAGCCTGACAAATCGGAACACTTTCGCATCTCATTGTTCCACTCTTGGCTTTGACAACGCCGTACCATATCGACCTTGTTGCTCACACTTCTTGTTTTCATTTTGTCTGTTTTGCTGTGAATGGTATTAACGGCGCAAGCCTTTTGGCTCACTGAGGCTCTTTTTACACTGTTGTCATGACACGTCTGCTGGCTAGGAGGATTATGAAACATGGTAGCCCAAGTCCATTTGATACGGCTTGGGCCACCTCAATTCACTTGGTTTGGAACTAGTTATCCTAAAGATGCCTGCTGTACCTTAGCTCCCGGTACTTCCGTCTTCGAGATGCCCTCCCTGTTAAGGAAGCGACTTTGTGTCTGTCCAGCCACCTCATAGAGTGGATTTAAGAAATAAACTTCCAGATAAAACACAGGGAATACGATTGACAAGCGGCGTCTCCGTACCAAGATCGCACGCTATTACTGAAAGGGCTTAGAAGCTGTCAAAATGAGATGAGAGTAGACAGAATCGACAGACATAGCAAATTGAGTGTTGGGTTACTTAGATGTAGAAGAGAAACTAGAACTGGCAGAGTATAAAGACCACACATTCTCTCCTCCAGATAATCGAACAATCAGCCATCTCATCTCACTCAACAACCAGATCCCATCCACAATCAGCACCTCTATTCACTGGAAACCACCATTTTCACCCAATTCCCTTATCCCAAAATGAAGTTCTCAACCTGCATCCTTCAGGCCGTTCTTCTCGCAGGAACGGCCCTCGGTGCCCCGACTGCGACTGAAGACAACCAGGGCTCGCCTGTGGAGAGAGCTCTGATGGCTCGTGCTACAGTTGCTCACGATTCTCTCAACCCCATCCCGGATCGTATCCAAGGAGGTGGAGTGGGCAGATCCATTCTCAGGTTCCAGCCCTTGCTTCATATTGCTCATGGCTGTCAGCCTTACACCGCCCTTAATGACAACGGGCAGACCAGGTATGCTTCCCTCACCGATCGTAACCAAGACTTATTCATTGGCTAACATGGATTTAGCGGTGGTCTTCAGGACTCCGGCAGCAGCTCCGGAGGTTGCCGTGATACGAACAAGGGCCAAACATACGCCCGTGCTGCTTGGCGCGGTACCAAGTTTGGTATCCTGTATGCCTGGTATTGGCCCAAGGACCATCCCATCGATGGTAACGTCGCTGGCGGCCATCGTCATGATTGGGAAAGCGTCGTAGTCTGGTTGGACAACCCCAACAACCAGAACCCTGTCATTGTTGGCGGTGCTGCGTCTGGTCATGGCAGCTATAAGAAGACAAGCTCTCCCCAGCGCAATGGCAACAACGTCAAGGTCGAATACTTTACTAATTTCCCTACGAACCACGAGCTTCAATTCACCAACACTGCCGGCCGTTCTTATTGGATCTCTGACTGGGACATGATGCCCAAGGCAGCCAAGGATGCTCTGAACGCAAACCCTTTCGGATCGGCCAACTGCCCCTTCAACGACGGCAACTTCTGGAACAACCTTGACAAGGCTATGGTTTAAGACAGTGTCTCCAAGTTGGCTTTTTACCGACTTTTATCATCATTCAGGCTTCCAAATCCAGCATTGCTGCAAGAGGGGTGCTTTATCTCGCCGTGCTCGGCGATACAGACTCGTACATATTTTTACCTTCAACTTTCCCCATCTTGGTCTGTCCACTCTTTTACCAAAATGGATTTCTAGATTAAAAATTTCCTCCCCTGTTCTTCTCCTTTCTTGTGCCTAGTTTATAGAAAATACATTATTACATCCCAGTTCTAAATCAAAAGCACGAACAATCGAAGCCAAGCTCCTGAAGAAAAGTCTTACAGGGGATGTGCGTCTTGTGCCTTAAATGCTGCCAACACTGAAAATCAATATGAAGTCAGATTCTCAAAAGTTTATGGCCTATACCTGCACATATTATTAGTTTCCATCTAGATCGGCAGATGTTTGAAGTTGATAGGTCTGGATGGTATAAGACCTCTGCTATTCACAGGGGTGTCATGATGGAATAATATTGTTCCGACCCTGAAGGCTCACCCAGCGAACTTGAATGGGTTTACAAAATCCGTGCGTCTTGTCTATGCACTTTTTATTGGCCTGACTTGCGGGATAAGTTTGACAAGTTCGCTATTCGTGTGGAGCACCAACCCGCACAAGCATCATCGCATAGAAGCTGCCATATTATGAGAGTATCCCGCAGCTAACATGACTTCGTATTGCTTGGATATCTGCCACTTATAGATTCATTCTACGTGTTTCAAAAGTTTTCACAGTGCATTTCCTTCTTCGATCAAATGACTCCTCGAGATTAAACTATGTACGTATTTCTGGTCATGCCAAGAGTGTGCTAATTGAGTTACTGTCCTATGACAGTGAGATTTGAAACAGATAGCAAAATACAGTGCCATAAAACTACACCAGTTCATCAGACTTTGGAAATGAGAATCCTCAGTTAAATGCCGGAGTCTTCCTGGTGAATCGAGTACTCCGTCTTGTGTGTGTTCCAAGACGAACAGACGTCATCGATCTGTTGCGTATCAAATGCAGTGACAGAAGAAGATGAAATCTCGTCTTGGCGTTCGATGAACTGAACCGCAAATCCTTCAGATGTGTGCCATCCGATGTGGCAATGCATCAGCCACACGCCGGGGTTGTCCGTTTCCCAAGCCATGACCAAGTATCCTGAGGCAGGAAGCATGGCTGTATCACGCCTAGGTGGGTTGTTGAGGTTAAGTGCCACAGAGGAGTTGTATGATCCGGTTCCCTGCGCAAGGACAAAGAAATCATGGCCATGAAGATGAATCGGGTGTGGAACACCAAGGTCTGTGGCCACAACAAAGTACACCCATTGATTTGCCTGTGTGACTTCAATGACGGCCTCTTGTTCCTCCCATGTGTCAAAACCATCCGTGCCGTTCACTATAGATTGCAGGCTTGGATATTGCCAATCCGTCAACAAGGTAGTACTGTTGAGGTACCACTTGAACAAGCCGGCGCTATTTCTGCCGATCGATGCAGTGGACAGATCTCTCCAATCAGCTGAAGATACCTGCTTAGATACAACTGGGACAAGGTTCTCAGTCTCATCGACACAATCATCAACGAACTCGTATCCAATGGTAGTTGGAAGGTCCGAGCTATCACCGTACGAGATGATGCCTTTGATGTTTTCTGGGCTTTCAATATCAGAACATGCTGATTGGGGAATTGCACGCATCCAAAAATTGCTAGCAACAGAGGCTTGGTTGGCGGTAACGATAATGTCGTATCGTTGCCCTGGACTTTGTTAGATGATTCTGTAACGAGGCTTTTCATCACTCACCCATGCCGATATTGACGTATGCAGCTTCATATGGCTGAACAGGAATAAGATCCGCAGAAATAACCGTCAAAGTGTGGTTATCGATGGAGAATTTCCAATGTGTATCGACTGCAGCATTGACCAACCTCATCCGATAAGACTTTCCCTCCTCAAACTGTATATTCAATCGGGAACCAGTCTGTGAAGAGTCGCCATCAAGTCCATAGACGTTAGTACCGTTGATAAGTCCATTGGCCAGCTGAGGAGGGCCAACGGTTTGAGCAATAGAGTATAGCTCATCAACGGTTTGATGATCCCAATCGGTCATAAAGACGTGACCGAGATCTTCGTCGTAGTTTGCCGAGGCTGGACCATTGACAGTGATACCACCAAACACGCCCTGATAGGCCTGGAGGGCAAAGTGGGAGTGGTACCAGCTGGAGCCGTACTGCTCGGCCTTCCAGGTATAGGTCATTGTTTCTCCCACAGCAAGTGGACACTGGGTGATGGATGGAACGCCATCATTTGCATTGGTATGATTTTGACGCATACCATGAAAATGAATACCAGTTCCATTCAGTGAGGTTGTAAGAGAGTTCGTGAGATGAACTTTGACGGTGTCACCCCAGTCGGCAAACAGAGTTGGGCCAGGAATAGATCCATTTACAGCCATGGCTGTCCGCGAGATGCCATCAGGAGAGACGGTGACATCGCTGACTTCAAGCCAATACTCTCGAACGACGCCGGTATCAACTGACTGTAACATGTAGTCGGTGTTGATATCATAATCGCACCATTCGGAGCGACTGGAAGCCGTGTTGCCTTCACATGCCGAACTGGCGCGGCGATGTGAATCTCTCGCAAAGACGCCCGCATCGGGAACAGATGCGGCCAAGCCAGCAACAAAGCCGCCAGCTAAAAGGATAGTTTTGAACATCCTTGTGAATGAAGATTTGTTAAAGAGCAAAAAGGAGTGGTGTAGAGTCTGGGTTGTTCTGAAGAATTCAATGGTGGTGGTTGGAATCATCCGAAGCCAAGAGCCACGACATGTCTTTATACCGAATTTCTGAATACCTTGTTTTCTCCATGACCCAACACCAGTCACGAGCTATAACTCTTACATCGCGTCCCTGATGGCGTTTTGCTCAGCCGCTTGCTCAATCCGGCAGCTCGACTATGTCTTCGCGGCTTTGTTTCCTGATAATCAAATTTGCATGATGCAGGATTCAGGTGTAAAGATTGCATTCTGGTCTCAAATGAATCAGATGACTCTATCGCCAAGGCGGTAAGAACGGTCATTGATGTAAAAACCACCACCGCAACTCCACCGAGCTGAACTAAAAGCTTCAAGTCGGTCGAGCGGGAGCGCAACTTCGCCGGACCCACAGCGGCGGCAGGTGGGTTTTGCAGATGGCGCTATCGAAATCCTACGCTAGCGTTGTTTGCGAACAAGGATAGATGACGCAGCCCCTGTGCGCTCATGTTGGTTCTTAGCAAGCTCTATCTATAGCTCTATCTGGGGAGTGATCGATACTCCGGCTGTGTGCGGTATTGTTCCTAGTCTAGTCCACTTATCGCCTAGTTTGAAAGCATATAGTCTCGTGCTGCATCTTAAGCGCCCGGCTTTGAGGATGTCCGAGGCTCTCTCGGCCATATTTCGCGCTCTCTGCCTCGGGCTTGTGATTTTGTTTCCCCCTTTGTAGCGTTACACTCATTTGTCATAATAACGGTAATATGTCCGATGCGACGAGATATGCCGCGTAACATTGTTGATAAATCGATGTTTTAACCCGATTCCCCCCTCGAGGTCAACCAACTCACCAACTCCTCGTTTCCACATCCCTTTACCACACTCTCCTACCAAAACCCAAGTCCAACTCTTTCAAATATGCGGTTTACCGTGGCTTCCTTTTTTCCGTCCATGTTTGGACCGGCTGCCGCCTTGGCTAGCTCCATCCCTCGTGGCTTGCCAGATTCTTTTCAAGTCTACGCATACGGAGAGGGTATTGGCGGCCTTTCAATCTTCTCCGCTGGAGGTGAGAGCATCAATGACTTACCCAACACAGCTATCACTCATTAATTTTATTCATTGAAGGCGATGCTTTTATTGGTGATTACAAATTGATCAATAATGACGAAGCTGCCCCTGTGATTTGTGAGTTCTATCCCTGGCCTGCATTTCCCACCTAACAATGATTCAAGTCACTCCGGCGGAGAATGCCTGGTTTGCGTCTCCCAATACCACTGAGACCGATCTGCCAACTTGGGACGGATACAAGTTCGCCATTCCATCTGCCTCATCCTCATCTCGCCAGGTCACTTTGATCGAACAGGATACTGCAGATGTCATCACTGATTCTTTTACCTCTTATGGAACTGTTGTCTTTGTCACTGATAGCGATGGAACTGTGGAGTCTAACTGGTTTGCTGTGCCCTCTGATATTGAGGGTGTCTATGCTTTGAAGTGGGATGAGAACACTGCTGGTGGCGTCTTGCTCACGCTGAAGGCAACTCCTCCTTCCTCTTGAAGCATGACAGACTTGACTGCATTGGTATACTTGATTTGAGGCGGGGTTTATCACACCGTTTTTGGCAGGTGATATTATGCACTATTTGCTTCTATTTAGCTTGAAACATTATGTACCTTGGATATTTTTTTCAAGTACTTGAATACGACGTGGTTCTCTCATAACTAGTGGTCAGTCAACTGAAGAAGAATTGTCTCTCCATGTAGCTAAATTATGAAGATGGCTTTATTGGTCGCCAGATTGATTCAACAAAATTTCCAGGTCGAGAATGAGGCCATGATCTGTTTGGATGCTATTTAATTTGGCTAGTGTTGCCCGTCGTCCGTCATTGCAGGTCGAATTAGTAAGCGGGATCAGGAGCTCGGTTAAAATCAGCTTTTACCACAGTGGGGGAGTTTGTAGAATCACGAGGCAGGCCTTGGATCGTAACAACTCCACTGCGGCTTGTTTATTTGGGTTATGTGAGTGGAGCAGTAAGGCACGGCTCCCGCATTGAGATGCTGAAGTCGAATTATTGGCGGCTTAGTACCTAGTTAGGATGATAGGGGCTTTTTTAAAAAGAAAAAACAACCCCCCCACGCTTGAAATGTATTGTGGTGGCACACCAACGAACCATCGCCGCTAGATTGCGCCAACTTTGAGACAATATGAGATGTCGAGGGTTGCATCAGTCATCCTGAAAATTTGAACCACTTCCATTTAAGTTATCGAGATTGGATGGAAAACGAGTTTTATTTGTGGGTAATGCTTGATTCAATGATTCCGTTCCTTGTAATGCTACGCCGAAAAAGGCGGAACAACGGTTTAATTTGTTGGTTCGCAGCATACATACCATCCATAGTCCAAAATGAGTGCCAAGACCGTCCCCACCATATAAATTTGTGCCGTGTTCCCCACATCGATCCCAGGGGCCTGGACAGAGCTGACGCAAGCACCAGATGCCAAGAAAATTCAGCCCAATCGGCCTCTCGGCGGTTATCATGAGCAATTCCTATGTTGGCTGGTAGACCAGCGGCTATTCTTTGGATTGCGTATGCCTGATACATCAACAGGGTCCATCTACAGCCTGTAGATCTAGTTTCCACCAATGTTCTGCATCCGCCCATGTCTGATGGTCGGATGACAGTTCAGAAATTGCCCCCTTCTCCGCATACTTTCGTCTCATGCACCAGGATTCGTAAGTTTAAGGTTACATTGTTCGCCTATTTCTATCCCTGTGCTGCGCTGTACTACCTTTGTGGGGCCGATTGGGCCGATTGTGATCACAGATGCATACATGGCGTATTGAAACGTGCCGGATTGTCAAAGCGCACGTGCGCCACCCAAGAATTGCAACTGAATTCTCAGTATCTAAAATTATAGGCGGTATGTACTTGCAGTACCCCCACAAGCGAGCAGTGCCATCACCACTTGCATACTCCTATTGGGCCTATTGGAGCTTGCAAGACCTTCATATCGATAGTGTCGACCTAGGCTGTCAGAGGGCTATGATTCCAGGCGCATATGGAAGTCCTTTTTTACTCTATGGGAGGCTTATCTAGGTCTCTCATAGCTGTTCTTGCTCGGTGAACCTCAGCAGCCATGTTCACCATGATGAGCTACCGCCACCACCGTCGGATGTTAGCGAGGTCTTTGTTGCTAGCCCAGTTACGGTTAGATGGATCACTAAGGTTTTCCTCTTGTGCTTCTTGTCGTGTTTTCGGACCCACTACGGCCCGGTCCGTCCGGTCTTTAACAGTGTCGGCTCTTGGCATTCGTTGTGTGTGGCCGTGGCCCCTCAGCGATGATGATCAAGATGAGGCTCTCGCGGTCGGCACTGGCATTCCACGGGGGTTCAATCAACAGACATCTTCTGTTGCCCCGGGAGAATTCCTGGGAGAACTCTGTTTTAGGCAGGCAATCCTAAACGGAGGTCGCCAATCGACTTCAGTGTAAGAAGAAAGATGATGGTATGGTCTTTGAAATCGATTGAACGAGCGTTTGTTTCACTGTAAAAAGGAGAGACAAACACGCATATCAAAAAAAATTGGGAATAAAGATACCTTCAGACGATACCATTGTCTCAGTGCGCATACTGAATGCATGGTGCCATTGCTTCGAGTCTCACGGGATTTCCCCTGCCCCGCTTTAAGGAATCAATGCACCAAAAAACTTCTTGTGAATCATCCACTAAGAAAAAGAAAAAATTCATGCTTCATAATGTTGATTTGCTTTTTTCTCTCCTTTTTAATGACCCTCTGTGCACCGGGTAGCCCTGTCCCCTAAATGGTGTTGTGGCTTGAGGCGTAGTCTCCAATCATGTCCAGCCGCCCATGAATATGTAAAAGCACTAGGTGCATGATCAGGCTGAACGCCGAGCATCTGAAGATTGAGGCTGTGCACACGGCACGCTTTCTTAGCGCGCGTTATTTCTCGTTTCAGCACCACCTCCTCTTACTCATTCTTTTCTTCGAGCGTATTTTATGCAGGCACATTGCGAGCGCTGCTTTGCATATCCTCTTGCAACCTTGGTTCCATTTATGACCTCGCTGTGATTAAGGGTAGCTCAAAGAAGCGCAGCATGGCCGCGGTACTTGGTCTTATGGCGACATTAGCCCAGTTTGCCGGGTTAGCGCTCAAAGCTTTCCAGGGCTACAAGGAAATTTATGATCGCATACAGGATACCCCCCCGGAGAGGTCATCCAACGGTACAACGAAGTCAATGATCTGGAAGCCACCGTCGGCTATATCAAAGACTGCCCAGAGTTTCAGACTGCGAGGGACTCTATATGATGATGGTAAAATAAGATCTGGAATAAATCTACATTGGTTATTGTGTACCTAGTTGTTGTGCCAATCCTTACAGGCTAGATCTTGGAGAAGCGAGATGTGTCCTAAGTATCAAATACCAGAAAAATAAAAATACATAGCAAAGGTGGGAGTGTTGAGTGCAGCAACGGCTAGATTGAGGGAGCACCAAAGTCAACGATATTTATTTGCTGGTGAAATTGGGCCCGTACCCCTTTGGCCGCATCCCTTAACTATCATTGCATTCAAGCTAGGCAACCGTGACGATCTGAAAGCATGACGCGCGAAAAGTAGCATGTGCTTTCTTAGCACATGGACTGATTAGCTTCAAAGTAATGGCCCAAGATGGTATCAAGGGTGGAACGCAACGCCCTAATCTCAGATCATGTAATTTGGCGTCTTATTGTTGATTCTCTTGCTTATCTACCGTAGTACCGGGTTTTGCAAGGTCAAGCCCGTACTGCGCCGGCGTCCAGAGCTCCATTCCTCTGTAAGGAAATAGGCTCAAGGAACGTAGAGATTCAGGCAGGAAAGAGCTTTTTGATCTCATCTAACCCCTTATGGCCTCTGTTAATCTTACGGGAAGTGGCTTCTTTTCCCATATGGCGTACAAGTTCTGATCCGGCCAATCGCTACTCTTATGGGCCAACTCCACATCAAACTTCCATAGCAGCCGGGCTAGAATCAATTTAACATTGGCATTAGCAAGACTATTAACACATTTATCGTTAGTGGCTTATACTTCCATGGCAATCAATGTCTGTATTGTTACTTACTTAAGGCCTATACAGTTCCTTGGACCTGTCGAGAATGGCTGAAACATGTCCTTGTGATCGTCTACATATCGAGGGTCACCCAGCCATCTTTCAGGGACAAAGGCCTCTGGATCGTGAAAGTGAGCTGCCGACCTAAACGTGACCCAATGCGAAATAGAAACTGTCGTCTAGCACAGCAGGGAAAATGGGTATCAGTTAAACAGAACCGTGTGTGAAACGGCTGCGGATCATCACGTACATTTTCCGGAATCCAATAACCTCCAATGAAGTCGCCACCAGTAGGAACCAGGCGAAGCAGGCTCACCGCCGCCGGAGGATCTAGAAGCATTGTTAGGACAGAGTAGACTAGTAAAATGAAAAGTGCGACGGACACAAGCGAAGACCCTCCTTGAAGACGGCGTCCAAGTACTCGAGCTTGCTTACTCGAGCCACGGTGATTTCATCCTCTGTATCAATGCATGACCGGATTTCTCGGACAAGCTTATTGTAAACACTGTGATGACGTAGGGTATAGTAAGTCACGCCACTTAGAGCTGACGATGTGGTTTCGCTTCCCGCCAGGATGATTAGGTTAGAATTTTCCGTGAGTTCATCCATCGTCATTCCCTTTTCATCATTATGCTGAAGAATGTACGACATAAAGTCCTCTCGAGTGGTATCATTGCTTTCAACTCGTTGCATAGCCATCTGCGCGCTATACTCGAAATGATCTTTTGCCCTTTTTTTCAGGTCGGCTGGAATAAAAGCGGCGGCGACTGTCGCTATATTGAGGCGTATGAACACTTGCTTCAATGGAATCGCCTTGAAAGTCTCAAAGATTGTGCGTACCCATGGATGGTATTCGCCATTATCGAGACTACCAAAGCTTTTCCCAAATGACAAGTCGCTCAGCAAGTCAAATGTTGCAAAGTTGTACCATTTGATAATATCAACAAGTCCTCCCTGCTCCTGTGAGTATATACCAATATTTTTGACAAATAGCTTCGCATAGTGCTGGAGCACTGTCTCTTGATTACTCAATGCTTTGGCCGAAAACGCATGTGTGGCTACCCTCCGAAGACGTCGGTGTATCGCATGAGGAGCGTTGAGCAGGTGGTAGGCTTCACGAGTGCGCTGGTAGGACGAGGGGTCCTTTTCATAGTCCTTTTTCCCGTCCGTCTTGTAGGCATAAATCTTTTTGAATGCGTCATTCGAGTTAAATGACACATCTCTTGGGCTATATCTGACGACTGGGCCATATTCCTTGTGAAGATCTCTTAGAAGCCGATGCCAGTCTCCTTTGGCGAGTTGATAAAGATATGGGAGCTGTGAAATGGCATAAATCTTGGGGCCAGGGACCTTGGACAAAGGATGCAGAAAGAGGTTGTATAGGCTTGAAGCTATTGTCAGGAGTGGCTATCATTATCTTGTTAGTTTTCCTCATATCATTGTGGAGAAGATTATTCCCTGAGTAGCCAAAAGTGCGATGACATACCACGATAGCAAGTGCCAACCAGACCAGTGAAAACATAGCGGCGGTTAGTTAGGTTCAATTATAAACTCTAGATCAGAGGTGAAATGGTTCTATTCTGGCGGCTCCATACATTGACAATTTATAGCCAAGGAGCGGGGAAATAGATCTGCCAGCAATCCATGCCACAGATATAAGGTCAGGAGGGCATTGGCTCTACCTATCGGAGACGATTCGGTGAGACGCATAGCCCTAATGTCATTGCGGGCAAGCTTTATCAAGACAAAAAGAGCGAATCGATTAAATTTACTTGTGGGATAGGCCGATCCAAAAATTGTGAGACAGCCACGTTACACTACAGAGTCAAGTGACTAACTAGTCCAGATCGATATGTCAATTAGTTCATATGACTACGAATAGCAATCTCATTATTGGTTCCTTGCCTGTCTTTTTATTCTTGGCTTCAGCCACATTAATTCTGATTACCAATACTTTTCCTCATCCGTATTCGATGGACATATGTAATCCTGCATATTTGGGTCTATTTCATTCGTTGTTTCCTTCTTGGGCTACTCAGCTAGTTCTTTTTGGGTAACTGATGTTCCGCAACCTCAAAAACATCCCATGCGACACTGGCTAGTTTTATGCATCATAATCACAGCACACCCGCTATCGACCGTACTCCGAGATATCTAAAGTCACGTACACCAAAAATACCGACCTTCTTTCCGATAGACTTGATTAGAACGCATTTAATCATAAATCAAGCACAGATCTTATTTGCAAATAGCTTGTGGATCATTTAGTTGATCGTTGAAGATGGCGCTGCCTGGAACTCCTTCCATGTCCAACCGACCCCGAGTAGCTAGGACAATGAAAGCTACATATACAAACCAACTATCTCAGGTAGTGTTAGCCCTTCTTCTCGCTATGCATACCTTTTTTATGGCAAAAAAAAACTAATGGGGCTATAATCCTTGCGGTCCGAAAATACGGCAACAACCAAAGCGGCCCAAACCCATGCCCAACCCTTAAGGCCCGAAATCGGTGGAGCCTTGAGCCTTGACACAGCCTACGAGTTCCTGCTTGAGGGGGATCGCCCACAAATTGGTCAAATTGAGACAGAAGGTCGGGGTGTTCCAAAATGCTAAGTACAAAGAAGAAAGACGACAACAGAAAAGAACGACACAAATGGGATTCGACGACACCAGAAACCAGATGCCGCTGCAAACAAACTTCCAGCCTGGATTTGATAGCTTCACAGCCGCCTTCATGCTTCAAATCAACAAACTGGAGAATAGTGGCGTGACCACCAGAATCAGTAGCACATCAAGTCCGTCCATCGCCAACTATTATACAGGAGACATCACACCGCTACACAGTACACAAATCTGAAGGGTATCGGGATAGTAGATTATTTTACAGTTTAGACGGACCGCCCGCGTCAGTAAGTCAGGTTTAACTGAACAGCATCCATATCTACTCAGATCAGCTCATGTGCGCTCGATCACAACACAACTATATCCAGATAACAGCAAATTTAGACTTGGCTGTTGTACGGCAAGAAAATAAAATTAAAACCCTGATTCGTATCGCGTAAAAATTGAGCTAGGTCGGTCGCAAATCGTCACGCGATTGTGTGAACGCTTCACTGGTATTACCACACCCAGTCGTAGTTTGATCCTCATGAACAACCGAAACCTTCGTGGTACAATGCACAGCCAAGTCCTTCGGTATTTGTGCTTGTTCATGTTGTCGCAAGTGCTCTTGGGACTCGGAATCCGCTAATATTCCCAAGTCGTATGCCTCTTCATCTAGCTTGGCATAAGACTTTGTTGGTGTCCTGCCATTTTTTACGGCACTATTGCTACCCCCAAAGGTCTCAAGTTGCGTGGAGCGAGACCCGGTATTGGTGGTTTTACTGCCGAGTTTGCCCTTGATCCACTTAGATTTGGCCAATTCCCTGACAACGTTAGGGAGACAAGGTATACAGAAGACCAAGAATCCACAAGACATCTCCACTGCAGCCCAGAAAAACAACTTCGCAATCGTATAGGTATTATCCATATTGTCCTTATTAATAACTGTGGTGCCTAATCTAGCACCTGCTGCGGCGCAAGCACTTTCACGAAGCCATCTGTCAGCTACAGTTCATTCAACATAATATCGGACCGGCTAAATAGCAACCTCGCTGGGGGGGGGGGGGGGGGTTGTTAACTTACAGTAAGCCCAATCCAAAAACAACGGAGAGGCCCAACTTTCTCCGTGACGACATCTTCAGTCTCCATATCTTTTGTTGAGGTAGAAGAAGAATGGCAATATCACCTCCCATATGAACAGCTGCTATAACGACTTGGAATGAATATATATCCCAACATTGGCGTTTCATGGTAATATACCAGATACTCTCATACGGTGTGCATTGTGTATGCAGTGCCAAAATGATTGCAATACTAGCAAGCACTTGGCACAAAATAACCACGGCGCTGATCCAAAAGAATGGGCTTTTTCTTTTTTTGTTTGGAATAAATATGCGACACCACTCAACGAGAATGGCGGCCTTGAGCAAAGGGAGAACGACCGAGAAGCAGCTGGAGAAGATGAGTACCAGCTATGCCCAATTAGCAGTTATATCTGAGAAGAAGCGCCGAGTACAAGCATACGTATTGAGTCCTGACTAACTGTCGCAGATGAACATTCCATTGGTGGACGAAATAGCCTGGAGTGTCTTGGTATTCAATCATGGCCCAAACGCATCCCCAGAAACAACCCTTCAAACGGAGCTCTGTTAGAATCGGCTTTCAGTTGTTGTGATAGGTATCATACGTAGCCAGCGATGGCAAGACCTGTGCAATGTGCGAGTTAGCAAATAATCCCCCTTGCGTGTCTCTTGCTGGCCATGTACACACCTTCCTCAATCTGGAACTTTCTTGATAGAATCACTCTTCCATAGAATCGAAGAAGAACGCATATTGTCGTAAATACACTGGAAAGGACAATGACGAACATTGCCAGCCCATTGCGATTGGCAGGGTCTTCAAAATTGGGTGTGACCCCCGCAGGTGGTTCGAGAGCTGGTGAATCGAGGTCCATGCTGCGACAAGGTGTTCATGCCGCCCTCGCGGATGAAGGAACCGTGTAGAAGGAGACCTTGCGGCAATTTAGTTCAGCAGACAGACCATTTTTCTATGTTGACATTAGGTCGTCTCAATGCGGCAGCTGCTGCTCGTTTTATTCGTGCTCAGGCGGAGCGTAAAATTGCAGCGCTGTTCCTCATATTACTCACCCAAAGCCAAAGCTTGAATGGTCCCCAATCAAAGTGCCTCACGTGATGACCCCTGTCACCTCGGCCCAAAGCCGCAGACCAGCATTAAATCCTGAGAGACTATAAATCTGAGTTTCGGGCGCAATCACGGGTAGCATGCGATTAATCCGCAACACTCCTTACCACTCAAAATCATCCGTCCGGGAATATGGCGGACACCGATGAGGTGGGATACTTCCATATTCAGTTGCAGCCTGCATCTTTATTTCCTACTGGTCATACTGATGGTGCTGAAAGCGCCTTGATTTTGATCCAGGTTGTTGCCCGAGAAGCCAAGGCGCGTCATTCGGCTTACGTGCCGAGTCTATCAAATTAGCGGCAAAGCTAAGACTACATCAACTCAGTTCGCGAATCGTCCGATTGGTTGAAAAGCACGCCCATCCTCTACTTCGTTAGTGCCATGGAGTGATTAATCTAGAAAGTGGGTTTGCAAGGTTTCGTAGGAAATAACCTTGTTCTATCAGGTACCCGCGGATTCCATGTTCACTTCCCCTCGACAGAATATCCCCTCTAACTCTCCGGCAAAAAAAAAAACCTGTTAGGTACTAGCAGCGCAACTTACCAATACTAGGTAGAATTTTCTGGGCGCACCATATATTTCAGTGAGCAAAACTATTGAAGAATCCACCATCGGACAACGTGGATGCCTTATTTTGTGTTTCCTGTCGTAATAGTTTCCACCTTTTTTTTCTTTTTAATTTACCAGAAGCTTTAAAGCACGGGCCACGAGTGGAAGCCGGAAAATTATGCCCAATACCTTCCAACCACCTTCCTCAACCGCCTGATTCCCTCATGGATTTCTTCTTGCTAAAAGTTGGTAATTAGCGCTGCTTGAATGTCTATGTGTTTGTGTCACTTACTGTTGGAGTTGCAAACGAGAACCGAAAGTATGCCGTGCGAGGATCGGCCTCTCGGGCTTTGGTTGTGACCTTGTCCGGACCTTGCCAGGCGTGGTAATATGATCCAGGTGTCAAGAGAACCAATTCTGCAGCCATGTCTTTCCACAGCTCTTGGGCGAGCGCTTGTTCGGGGTCTTCGGGGGATTCCTCCTCCAGCTGCGCGAATCTTTCCACGCCTTCGAAATAAAACTTTGACCAAATAAACATGCCAGCACCAGGATCCACGAAGCTGAATACAGGACGTAATCCGGTTCCAGAGCTCTTCGCAATGCATGCGACAAGACCTTGCGCGGTTGGTATTTCCGATTTGGCCGCAGGAATAACGGTGAAATTTTCGTGAAAAGCATCCAGCATCCAGTTTCTTCTTGTCTGGTACTGAAATTGCAGGCTTTGAAGCCATTGGAGATATCCATCGTTACCCCATTTTCGGAGCAGCGCAAGGACAAATGCTTGGCTAAGTCCAGCCGGATCTTGAGTCTCCACTTCAGTCGCCCGGAGGAGTCGTTCGGTAAACACCGCATTGGCCACAAAGTAGCCCAGGCGAAGGCCGGGGAATATCGTCTTGGAAAATGATTCGAGACGTATCACGCGGCCTTGAGTATCCATAGACAAAAATGAAGGCACTAGAGATTTGAGAAAGTCGGTTGTTGACTTTGGTTGGAAGGTCAGTTCACCAGAAGAGGGTGAGTAACCTGGATATTGAAGGAAGTAATACGGGTCATCTTCGACGATGATCAAATCTAAAGAGTGTCAGAAATGTTAAAAGCAGGAATTTCTGGGAAATATACCAAACTCTACGCAAATGTCGTAGATTTCTTTACGTCTTCGTGCGGAAATGCTTATTCCAGTTGGGTTGGACCCGACGGAGACCAAGTAAAGTCTAGAAAGCGTTAGCACAAGGATTACGGAAGAACAGACCAGCTTTCTCATACACTCTTGGCCGTCTGGCCCCCATAGCCTTTTCGTCCCAATTCTCCAATCGGTTGCGTAGGCCAGTTGCCAATATGCCCTCTGCGTCCGCTGATACAGGTGCTGCTTTGACTCCAAGAGGGATCCAAAGTGCTTGAGCAGAAGGGTACGTGAATTCTTCCACAATAACGTAGTCATTGTCTTCGCAGAGCAAGCCCACTACTTTTGACCAACCGTTTGTGTTTCCTGGGTGCAAAAGACACTCGTAATCACATGGTGGTGAATGGACCAGCTCGGTGAGCTCCTTCGCCACTCGGATCAGCTCTTGATTGCCGGCTCCTGAGCCTATTTCAAGCTATTAGGCATTCTATTCCCTCCATGCTGTTCATATGGAGATTCCATACCATATTGAAGGAATTGAGTAAGATCAAGGTCCCCTGGAGAGGAACCCCTACCAAGCTCCAGATTTACCAATTCCGATGCAGTGATATTCTCCGCCAAAGACGCGGACGGGCTGAGGCAATCAAATTTCGCGCGCTCAATCGGAAACAATGACGGGTGCGGGAGACCTGACGATAATTAACTCAGCGCATTCAAAAGAGTTGGGCCACACTCACCACCGGCCAAACTAATCATTCCATCATAGCCCATAAATTTGATAATGTCCTTCAGAGGGGAAGGATGACGAGCCTTACTCTTGGCATTGATATGATGAGACAGGTCCACTGGCCCAAGTTTGTGTCCGAGGCTACCCATGTTGCCGATATTCCAGGATTGCGTTGCCTTGTTTCCAATCGAAAGTGTATTGAATGCAATCCACAGCCTGCAAATTGCACCTCTACTTTATTTCGATACTTTTCTGATATCTTAAGGTTATCGTGCGAGTCATTGCTCTTTTTTTCGCCTCCGAAACGGAGACGGCGGCGTCGGCCGGAGATCCGCCCGCAAGCTTATCTGTGGGGAGTGGGCCTCACGAAGCCGCAGGTGACCAAAACATATGACAACGAGTTGCTGATTCTACGGATCTCCGAAAGCCACTATTTTGGCAAAAATGCATGGTTCGCATTTGGGCGTTTGCGACAGTAAATCTACAAGAGGTCTTGTTCTTGGGTATTATTCAGGTTCTCGCCTAATTCTCAGCCCTGAGAACGTTCGCAGGAAAACACAGCCATCACCACTATGGGCAACACAATTTCGTACAATGAGGCACCTTTTGAGCTGAGCTTGGGTAGCAAAGGCTCGATTCGTGGCCTTCAGTTCGACAATAAGGCACGCAGGTATGCAGGCATTCCTTACGCGTTGCCACCAACGGGCGAAAATCGCTGGCGCAAGCCTCGGCCGCTGCCCGAGTCTTACAGTTATGATGACTCCAATGGAGGCCCGTTTGATGCAACCAAATTTAAGTCAGTCTGCCCACAAAAGGCATTTCACGTCGGGGATGCCGAGGGCGGTTCTGGTGCCTACAGCGAGGACTGCCTCTTTGTCAACATTTGGACACCCGTTGGTGGCGATGAGACAAAAAAGTGGCCTGTAATGTTATGGCTGCACGGGGGTTGGTTTCAGATGGGTGATCCCTCGCAGGAGCCGGGTATGGATCCATCCGAACTCATTTCCACTGGCGGACTCAATGCGATCGTTGTAGCGATCGGCTACAGATTGAATGTCTTTGGCTTCCTTGCCGGTCACGAACTCTTGGCCGAGAGCGAAGGCCAGTCGGGAGGAAATTTCGGGCTATGGGATCAGCGAGTGGCGGCCGAGTGGGTTAAGGAAAACATCTCATTGTTTGGTGGTGATCCGGATAACACCACCCTCGCGGGTCGAAGCGCCGGAGCCTACAGTGTCGAGGCCCAGATGCTTTACGAATTCCAGAAGCCAGGGCCCAAATCTTCGACCTATCGACGCATATTTATGGACTCAAATGCGATACCAGCACAGCCCAAATCTATTGAAGATACACAGGTCCAGTTTGACGAGTTATGCCAACACTTCAATATTGACCAGGCCCAATCAGGCCCGGAGAAGCTCAGTGCTCTGCGCCAAGTTAGCGCTCAAGATCTAGTAAAAGCCATTGCCAAACTACAAAACCACACTTTCCGGCCTGTCACGGATGGCATCTTCATCCAGCCCGGCATGGTTGAGTACCTCCAAAGCAAAGAGTTTGCCGAGGAATTTAAAAACAGAAAATACAAAATTCTTATCGGCGAAGTAGCCAACGAAGAAACTTTATATTCAACTTACAACAGTCCAGAGGAGCCTAACATCGAGACTTTGAGACACCAAGTCATGAATTATTATGCTCCAGCAGTCACAGACAGAGCATTGCAGTGCTACAAACTCCCCGAGTCTACAGATCTGGCGGACTGGAAGAAGCTCTTTGGTAAGTGATGCTCGAAATACAGAACCTCATTCCTCTTGATTTTTTTCAGTATTAATACAGCGATATGCCATCAGGCAACATAATTTCCGACGGACAGGTTCGTGCGCCTTCGAGAGCACTGGTTAAGCATCTTTCGGAAAATGGAGTGAGTATCGATGATATTTGGCGTTACAAAATTGCCTACCGATTATCCTTCATTGATGAAAAGGTAGCCCCAATTTCATTCGGTGTAGCGCATGCCATGGACAAGCCTTTCTGGAAGTGAGTCTTATAAGCCTTACCAATGCTTTCCAGTTTGAGAGTAAACTAATATGGAAAGTTTCTCAATTTGTTATGGTCCCACTCCGGATGAGAGAAAACTCATGGAGGACTGGATCCAGATTCTAGTGGCCTTTGTGAATGATGACGAATCTTATAAATTCGGTACTAAAACGGTGGAAGAAATAAAAGTGGCAACACCTCAAAGGACAATTCAGATTCAAGGGGATGAGCGGTGGGATGAACTCCTTCATATTAGTGAAATTTTCGCAGGCAACACGGCATAAGTAGACTTTGCCCATAAACTATCGTCTTAGACCATCCAATAAAATCGAAGTAGCCCAAAGATCAGACCACATGCTTCAGTCAATCCGACACCCGATTTCACATACAAACATTATGAACTTCGTCACTATTCTAATTTAACCACTGCAGCCTTTAATACCATTTGCAATAAAAACCATCGGAAACCCAGCGCTAGCGACAAGATTGCAAGGTCCCGATCGCAGTCGTCGAGGCCAATAAAAGTTATCTGCCTGCAACAAATACTTAGGGCAAGCGGTCCTAGAGAAGCAGTAACAAGATACACTAGATCACAATATGCCCCAAAGTGCCCTGCTAGCTAAAATAATCTGACTAACAAGGCACAACAATAGATCTAACTAGCATATAATGATAGTGTCAATTGCTGCAAATTATGATGACAGTGGCATCCGGTTTTGATAAGAGTTTACTAGCATCACTCTTAGTCATAGCTATGGGAGAAGTATATGGCTTTTCTCGAAATAAGGAAGAGCTTCAATGTAGCCTTAAACCGCCTTGGTCGATCATACCTACGAATGGGACCATGGAAATATTCTTCGGCAGCAATTCAAAGTGTATTAAACAACTTCCCTGCCTCGGGGCTTCCCGTAACTACATCGAGTATTAAATCCCAATAGACGCACCTAATATTTATATCTGAAGTGAATGTTCTCTCGATCCGTCATATCCGACTCTGCATTCAGCTTTCCCTGCCTCTCGCTCTCTTCTTTTGAGATTCCCTGTTCTGCAACCAACTTGTCACGCCTTCTGTTCTCCCAGATATCTGAACATCTCCTTTAGTCAAAATGCGAATACAAACATACGCGGATAGCTTACAGTAGAACCTCCACAGCGCCATGCTGCAAAACTCAACGCAGTACAGAATTCCGCAAGCAGTAATTCCCCGAGTGTACTTTGGTGCATCTGATGCGACAAACATCTGAGCTCCAACTGCGTTGCCTACGCAGTAAGCAATGAAGAGAATGGTGGCAGTAACCGTCTTCTTAGTTCGGCCCGCCACGTTAGATGGAAGGAAGGTCCAAATCACTATAGTCTCGTCAGTTTGCGTCTGAAAAGCTAGTTTGGCGAACCTACTCAATCCTGGAAGTGAACCCAGCACTTGCATCATGTACATGCCCCATCGTGTCCATTTCATGCTATCCTGAGGAAGGAAGGCTAGCGCCATCATGCCAGTAAACGCGGGTACCAATGAAAACATCATCATGAGAACTATTTGCTATTAGTATTGGAACCTCTATTGTCTCTTTCTCACTCACATCGAAGGTTTGGCTTCTTCAGGGTGACAAAGCCAACGAACAGGAACCAAACAATGCTCAGGCAGTAGTAAGGCGTAGATCCCTTGATGAGTGTCTCCAGAGCCGTAAATCCGAATGAAGTCCAGATCAGTTTCGAAAATGTCGTGTTGGCGCCATTGGGCAAAGCATTGATGATGGTAACAAAGAAGAAAAAGTACGTTTGAGGGTCTGTTTCGGTCATGTTGTTAGCAATTGCTTGCGGATGATAATTTCTTGGAGGTTGGATGCTCTTTAAAATCGCGCCGACCTTTGAAAGTTGCCCAAAATTGTTCCTTCTTGAAATCGGCTCGCTTCTCGCGGTCGGATCCGGTCTGGTTGGCAACGACGCGGGCGATTGCAGCACGCTTTTCGTCTTCGTTCAGCCAGCGGACTTCTCGAGGAGTTCCCAAAATGAACCAGACCAAAATTCCGCAAGTAATGGTCAATGCTCCAAGCAAGAAGGAAATTCCTTTCCACTACAAATTCCCGTGTCAGCATGTATTTTTTGCATGAAGTCAAGCAGAGCTGCTTACAGCGGCCAAACCCCCAGGGTGCTTCTCTGCATGAAGTCCGATTCCGTACATGCTTAGGCCCGCCAAAATATTCATGCCGGCATTGGAGGTGCCCCAGATCAATGATCGGAAAGTATGTTCCTGCGAAGTATACCATGCACCGGTTATGAGCATGAATGTCGGGGAAATGGTGCATTCGAGCGCGCCTTGGAGCGTTCGGAGAATCATCAAGTGCGCAAAATTCTTGGCAAAGGCGATGCAGAGAACAACGACGCCCCACAAGACCATGACGATGGATAGGAATTTGCCCGTGTTGCATTTTTGCATTAGCCAATTCCCAGGGCCCTCGCATACCATGTAGGAAAGGTAGAAAATGGTGCTCAACCAGTTATACTGCTCGCCAACAAGTCCAGTGTCCTCTCGGATACCAAAAACAGCCTGCACGCTGAGAGATGTCTTGTCCGTCTGCTGGGTGCCATAGCAAAGCCACATTAATGGCAAAAGCCAGAGATCAATCTTCCACAACAGCTTTCTGTAGTACTCTTCCGAATATTCGGTCGCAGCTTCGACGGTGCCCTCCAACACGTCGTCGGGGAAGGACTTGTTTGTCGTTTCAATATCGGGGACCGGCTTGTCCTCGGTGCTCAATGCTTTATCTGCCATTTTTGCCGTGGTTTGAGTCGCGTCGGTCAATGATCGTCGCGGTGCGGCAACAAGCTGGATAAAATAACCACGAAATGGATTTTGTTTGCCGACATGTTCAGCCGTAATATGGGAAGTCATTCAAACTCATTGTACTGCTACCCCTGCCTGCCGTACAGACGTTCGATTTCCTTTTTGGGCATATCTAAGAGTCGGCCGGATCAAGTCCGTAGGCTCCTGTACCAAAAGTACGCGCAAACTCCCCCTGGCCGATAGCACTATCAATGTACCATGCTATCAAAACCGTGCCTTGGATCCACTGAGATTGCCGCTAACTAGGAAGAGACCCGACCGAGATAAGACCAAAGATAACGCTCGGGTCGTATCGCCTCGCAAAAGACTGGGTTCCCCGCATCCAAGATGGGCTAGCATGTCGTTCGGTCACTGATATTTGTCTGCTCACTCATTTTCAATGCTCAAGTTTCTTCCTGGATTAGCGACTGTTTTAGTCCACAATGTAAAGAGCTGTTCCGCATTCTGCAACATCGTGGGAAATCTCGACGTACCTTGTCACTGCTTTTGTGGATACCAGGTCTAGCGTTACTCCTGGGATGGGAGTAGCCGCTCCACCAGCAAGATATGGTCACGCGTTGGAGCCAATGTGCAGCAAAGCAAAAACTTTGAAGCATGTACATTGAAAATAAAATTTCGAGCGAAATAATTACTGACTACATATTAAATACAAGACATAGTGCTGATTGGATTCATGCACGTTTAGCAGAAGGCAAGAAGCACGACCACAAAACACTCCATACCCTAACCCTAACCCTACACTTTATTTCTAGTCCAAGAAAAGCCATCAACAGCCGGTGACCTAAGAATAAGGCCAAAAAGGCAATATCGCCTTAAGAAGTTATAAATTCGGGTTCTGAGTTCCTTCCTCTAGGTTTTCGCGGGTTCAATTAACATTCTTGCTTATATAGCAGAGATCCACATGACTCTCTTGAGGCTATCCTTGCTGGTATTGCCGGCAGGCTTAGGTCAATCCAAGCCAAGGCCACTACCATAAGCCATAGAAATCCTCATTACCATTGTCACAATAACTGCTACGTCGAACAATTATTATGAGTGGTTAAAGGTAGACAATCTTGATGAGTGTAATGGGGGCCTTGCAAATCTGTGGTCAGAATTTGGTTTCTATTGAAGTAAATAATGAAAATAAAACAGATCTATAAATACAAAGGGAATCTAAATCATGTCTGTCGTCTACGGATCCAAATCTCCGCGCCCATATCCAGAGAGCAAAAGGTATCATGTTCTTGTAGTTTGGGCCGTTTATAGCCATCTTGACCCAAACTTTGACCCTCCGGTCCTAAGCTAATGTCATAATTTGTCAATAGCTCAATCAAAATCACTTTAATCTCATGAGCGGCAAAGAATCGGCCTGGGCATGTATGCCGACCGCCGCCAAAAGAGATGTCGTCATCGTCTGCAGAGACGAACTGGTGTCTCGTCTCATGGCCAGGATTACGCCGGATGTCGCTGTACCGCCAGGGATAAAATTCGCTGAATGGCGGCTGATTCTCATCCGTCATAATCGTGTCGGACTTGTAAGTTGAACTAGTAAAGAATGCCCCTGGAAAGCCGAAGAAGGTCCCAAATGGAAGTTTGTGACCTGTTGAAAGAGTGATGCCGTTCTTTGCAAGAACTATGCGAGGCATGTTGACTATCCCATGGGTTAGTTGCTTTTGAAGAACTAATAATCGTTGCCAGAAAACTCACCCATCCCAATCGGATTCATACGTTGACTCTCCTTCATAAAGCTATCAAGCTTTTTCAACTTTGGGATACTAGTCTTTCTCAATCTTCGATCGGGATAATCTTCTTCTGCAATTACAGCTTCAATCTCAGCTCGTAACTCTGCAACATACTCTGTATGAGAAGCAATGTCAAACACGATCTGGCTGAGAGTCAGGCTAGTTGTATGGATTGCTGCAAAGGCAACACCAATCTCAACACGGCCAATCTCTCCAGAAGTGACCTTCTCGGGGTTCTTGAATTTTTGGATCACCCAGTGGACAAGGTTGTGATTGCCATCAACTGCATCTTCATGATTAATTTCTTCTGCATCGGGCTTAGGTTGACTAGCGTTCGTATTACGACTCGCTTGATAAGCATTGACAATGGCAGTAACTTGGGGCTTAAGCTTGCGACCAAAGAAGAAGTTGAGGGATATCAGTTTTCGAAATTCAGGAAGAAATAGAACCGCAAATGGTCGTATCCAGGGGCGTAAATCGGTTATTTTCTTGATTGTTGCCATAATGTTTGTTGTGAGGTTGGACGTAGCATGAATCCATTCATCATCACGGCAAAGTGGCAATCCCACAAAAGTCCGAGCACTCAATCGAGCTATTAGCAAAGTCATGGTTTCGTATACTTTTAGCTGTTTTGGAGTGCAACAGTCGCCGATCTCCTTTTCAAAGGCAAAGACAGATTCGTCTTGCAGATCATACAAGATCTTCGACATATTCTTGGTCAGATCGTGTCTAATAGCTGAGATTCCCTCTGGGTGGTCAAATCTCCCAATGCCGGTATAAAAACCTTGCATTCTGCGGTAGATCGTGGCCATGAAGGACGACTCTTCGTTCGGAAGTTTCTTCACTTCGTTCACAAGTTTGTGGGGAAGCATAACCCACTGCTGTTCCATAGGTAATGAAAATGGAGTGTTGGGGTGCTATGGTGCGTGATGTCAGCAATCTATCATAACTTAACCGTCTTGCTAAATGGCATATTTTATAGCTGATAGCACTCGCTAGAATCAGAACCTGAAGACTTAAATATCATACCTTGTGCATTGCTTTCATTATAGAGTCTTGCACATTCTCTCGGTCAAGTTCTATATCCGGGAATGCGTTGAAGGTTTTCTGTGGCGAGGCTCTCCATCGCCGCCAAATCAGCACAGCCGCCACAAATACAGTTGCAAGTAGCAGGGTAGGCGACTGAGCCTTTTGGATCAAAGCCTTTGTAATCATGTCGCAAAAGAAATGATTTATGAAGAGATTATATCAAATCGGCGACTGCTTGTAAGATGTTGGTCAGAAGCACATGCTCCAGCTCGTTTGCGAGAGAGGAACTATTTTACCAACTAGATGATGATACCTTTATATGACTCCAATCACATAAAAATGGCCGGAACGTCAATATCCGCTCGCAGCCCGATAGTTATCCAACTAAGCGGCATCGTGTTTGAAACGCAGTAGGACGAGCTCGTGATAGAGAGAGCCCCGTGTGTGGAGTCAAAGTAGACGTTACACCAGACTTTGCTTGGCTGAAACCCATCATGATATCGAAACTTGATACCTGTGCCCCAAGCCTTTATCAAAATGGAAATGGAAACTGCATCGGTCAAGGTAGATTCCATCTTCATCGGGATTGTCCACCTGATAATAACGAGCAAGCCCAGATAAAGTGTGCGGAATTCCACGTGCCGAACGATTTCAGTCACAGCTAGAAGCGAGCGCCCGCAACTTTAAAAAATGGGCTTGTTACGATTGGACGTGTTGTGCGTGCGCAATCGCGCGGCTCCACAGCACTGCGGTACGCCGGTTGGAATTGACGCATCCGCTCTCAAATCCGCTTTCTCATCACCAATCGCCGCAGCCCTAAACGGCTTCAAGATCTTGATGCAGGAGACAAAGCCCTATGTATACATCTCGCAGCAATACAACAAATGCACAGCTCCAGGACATATCAAAGCGAACCGGTATATTGAGCACAGTGGGAAGGCTCTGATTTATGGATTTATGGTGGCCGTGTTCCTAAGTGGAACAATCATATTGGACGCTGTTTTCGTTCATCACCAGATTACTCTACCGATGTCTTTGATACCGGTCTATGGCCAAGGGTTTTTTTTTTCTCTTTCAGTTCTATGGTTAGTCGCCTTCTTCCAAATTGTCCCTGGCTGTGGCGTATTTTTACCTGGTTATAGAGTTTAATCCTGCGACCAAGACCCAGCATATTTAACGTTGCGAGCGGAAGGGATCGCTCCGGGTCAAATCGAGCAAGAGGATTTCGGCGAATTTGAGCCAAGATGCGCATGCCACGTTACTGCGCACCCATTTGTAGGTTAGAAGCTCAAGTAAAATATCTCTGGTAAGATATCAACAGGCGGTTTAGACTTCCGAGACAAGTGCGGACGCAAATCGAACTTTTTTCTTCTTTTTTCCCGAGTACTCCAACGGGAAAAGTCCCAGCCCTCATAAATTGTCATCGATCTATCGTTTGATAGGCCCAAGCCCGGCTGTTCGCGACTGTGTTCGCTACCTTAGAGAGTAGGCTTCTGCTGCATAGTCAGTAGCGGGCTTCTACTCAGGCCCAACTTTCTGACTCCAGTCCCAACCTTACAGAATTATAAGGCCACCAGGAAAGCTCGACACTAATTAGATGCAGCTAGGTCTATAATCATAAGGCTACTATCAAGTAATACAAAATCTCACTGCCAACCACTGTGGAAACGCGTGTCACTGAAGATGGCAGAAACCTGCTGTTAAAAGTGGCTAGAGGTGTACATCTATGAGTAATTCTAACAGCCTAAGCCCACTAAACAAATTTGAAGAGTCCTACCATTCTCACAGAACTTTAGCCTGATTTTACACGCGAGCATTTAAATGCTGGGCCGATATTACAGGTAAACGAGCAATCAAGCACGCTTCTCGCGCCACGAGTCACGCCATTGATTAGTTCTGTATTGTACAGGAATCACAAATTTATTCTTTACGCAGTTCGCTCTCTCCGTAGAAGGCTCTTGCAAGCTTCTAGGATCCCATTCGCAAATCTGCAATTAGACTGGTGCCTCATGGTGCGCCGCTCACGTGTGAAGGGTATAAAGACGCAAAATGGCATGCAAAGAGGGAAAACCAAAGGCAATCTTGCCTCATTTTGACAGATTGATACGCTGTGGGTCGACTGACAGTTTCAGTACGCATGCACTTTGCGCGCACCGACATTGGGACAAGCAGGAGAACATAGTCGCCCATTTGCAAACACTTCCTTATTATCATTGTCTTCAAGCGACAGAACGTGGGAAATCAATTGGTCTGAAAGCAACCCCTGTGGATTTCTGTTGAAGATTTTTCCAATTATATATGCTATAACCGTCCCACAGGCCATATTCCTCATGAAGAGTGAAAATACTCAAACATGCATCCATCTACACGTTTAACATAGCCCTCCTTCGCATTTTCAAAGCAATATAGGCAAAGTCCCATATTTGACTGGTATCTGCCCTTGGAAGAATAACGTGAGCGGAATTCTTCGACAGCCACTGTGTCACGAATTCATGTCAGCCTGGGAGTAAGTAGAGTGAAATAAAAGCCAACTCACAAGCTAGCCGAAGTCCAAGCGACTCATCCAACCCGCCGATGGCGAACCTGAGGTTGGATGTCTTGCACCCTGCCAAGCCCCTGCTTAGCCGGTTGAATGGTTCTGCACAGTCAAGCCAGTAAGCTGCCATGACCAGATTCCAGCAGTCTTGAGGCGATATTGGTTCCGCGCGATTCCGAAGCCAGTACTGCTTAGCAAAGATAAGACGGTTGACCATCTGATATTTATCTGCTAATTCTGCTACGCCGAGAATTTCCTCGGGCGTTATATCGGCGGTCCTTGGATCTGCTCCGTATAGAGTACGGAGGAGAATGGACATTACCCGAGCGCTATCCTTTGGCAGGGGGATATGCACTGAGCTGCCATTACTCTCGCGCAAAGCTAGACCCTCACGAAAGTTGCTTTCAAACATGGCTTTAAATACTGGAGAAACGGTTGAAAGAAACGACGATTCCACTTGAAGGTGGTGCTTTCCTTTCGGACCAAGAACCAGAATTACGTCGCCTTCTGGAATAAGCGTCTCGGCAGAAAGCTCATTAGCTTCTAGTCTAATAGTTAACATCAGTAAATTTACATTGGTTTCATCAACCTACCCTCTTTCATCGCCGTGCTCTCATCTTTCATACTCTCGGGGGTTTCCATGATGGCGGCGGTAGAAAAGACGTACTTGGCTCTGACAATTCGGCGAGGCTTGTTGGGGATGGAACAGGGATTGCGTCGAAGCTGACGGGTGACAATGGATCTAAATATAACGGTAAACAAAATTACTGAGACACTTTATTAATCATCTTTCCCACCCACATGAACTTCTTATAACAAAACAAAACTGCACGGTGAGGGGCACATGTAAAAGCCAAGCGAAAGGAATATCCACGAGTGACTTCAGGTTGCACATGCACCTTTAAGAAAATTCGACTTCTACTTCCAAGTCTCACATCCTACCTGGATGTCAGATGTAGATGAAAGAGTACAATTATGAACACATGGGCAGCTTGAGGATGCTTCCACCAAGCAGTGAAATGAGAGTGAAACACGATCGACGCAAGTCAGTGACGAAACGCATACCAGGCCTCCGTCGCCATTGATACCATACCTGCACCATGCGCTTAGTGTCTCATTGTGGCCAACTCATAACTTCTCATGAAAGCTAGCGGTTTGTGAGTTAGTGCGCGAGCCTCTTGAGTGTGAGAATCTGTAAGGCCCTCTTCCCAAACTTCGCAGACTACGAAGAAAAGAGACATATGCCAAAATGTTGAAACCACACTATCTTTTAAGTGACATTCTCTATGACCTAAAAATAATTTTATTGTCAATTTATAGAAACAGCATTCAAGCCGTACCTGAGTCGACAGACACTGACTCGACTCCAGGCCAGCAGCAATGCGATGCATGGTTTGCCGATAATTATCCGCCAGCTTGGTCACCACGCCAGCTCACCAAAGGCTTGACAGCAGCCTCAACGTCCCGAGGCGGAAACAGAAATCATGAGTGAACACCAAAGGACAGCCAGTAAGGGACACTCGCGGAATAAGTCTGTCACAAAGGGTAAGTACATGGGCTAGCCTGTGATACAGGGCGCCGGACGCTGCGCTGAGGAGAGCGCATTGCCCCTCTGCAACGTCATCGCACTCACCACGCTCACATGGCCAACCCATCGTGAGGCGCCTGCGCATTGTCCAAAACCACTAACAACCTCCCAGCCAGGCCAAGATCCTCTACCAAAGGACCTCTTGACGTCGACGAGTACGCCCATGCCTCTCGATGCACCATCCACTGACTCTCCTCTGACCATCTAACGCAACTCGCAGTGAACCACTAACATCTCGCCAACCCGCCGCCTCTGCGACTCCCCCAGCGCAGGCATCTCCACGGACGCCAGTGTACCGGCCCAGGATCTCTTCGCCGCCGGTCCGCTCCTCTGCGGCGTCTCCAGTCTCCCAGCTGGGCGAGCCTCGCGCCAAGGACTTTTCATTCCTCCTGCGCCCTGAGATCTACCACCCTCTCAGTCCCTTGAACGTGCCCGTAGCGTTCCGGAACTCTCCAAACCAACCCAGCGCTGAAGCACCCATCGAAGAGCTGCTAGCGAATGGCCATTTCCGAGCTGCTGCCATTGCGGCCGTCCAGGAGTTGACTGGAACGGGTGCGCATGGCGCCGTCAACCCCAAGGACTCCAAGCGCATATTTGAATTGCTGTACACACGCTTGGCATGTCTGACGCTCATCGATGCGACCCCATTAGCCGCCCAGGAGGTCAAGGCTTTGGAGGATCTCAACGATATTCGAACCTACGTTGACGAGACTACCGGAGAGCACCTGGTGCCGTGGGAGCTCCGAGTGCTTAACGTCCGCCTCCAATCCCTCGGCTTCGGTGACCCGCGACGGGCCGTCATGAGCTACCACGACCTTGCGCGAGAGGCCCGGGAGCGCATCGCCAAAGCCGCGGCCCAGCACGACAACTCAGCCAAGGAACTCTGGAAAGCCCGCCTCCACGAGCTCGGGATCCAGGTGGCCGGTGCCCTCATCGAAATGGAGGACCTCGCCGGCGCCGTGCATCACCTCAAGACGCTGCGCGACCGGGGCGATGGGAAAATGACACTATCCAAGGCCCTGCTCCTGCTGCACCTCGGCGATGCGGACAGCGCAAGGGAGTGCGCGCACCAAGCTTCCAGCGGTGGGGAGGACCGGGAGAAGCTCATCATGGCGCTGTGCGACATGGCTGATGCCGAGTACAGCTCGGCGCTGGAAAAATGGAGAGAGCTGAAGGACACAGTCGACGACGAGATGGTGGGCGTCAACATGGCCGTGTGCTTGCTGTACCTAGGCAAGATCCACGAGGTACGTAAAGCCCACCAACCAACTACTACATGAAATGGCTATCCAGACGCGCGCTAACCTGAGCAGGGGCGCGAAATTCTCGAAGGGCTAGTCGAGTCGGGACTATCGTCGCACACGCTGCTGTTCAACCTGTCAACGATGTACGAGCTGTGCACAGAAAAGAACCGAAACCTCAAGGTCAAGTTGACGGAGCGTCTTGCCGGGGCACACCCGTCGGCTGCGGGATGGGAGAAGACTAATGCAGATTTTAAACTATAGAACTACGAGTAACGCAAGTTTGATATGCTCTAGCATAGATAGGTCGCTTTCATTTCGCATCAATGTGTGACTAGTGCTACGATAACATCATTACAAAGTGGAGGCGAAACATGAGGAATCTCGTCCCATATTATCCCAGATCCCCCGAAAATAATATACTTCCTCGAGGAAGGCTGTTGTTAAAAAGAAAACAAACAATTCATCACGTACTTAACGAGCTCGTCGCTTCTAATACCCATGCCGATGCTGGTGCAGGCTCATTTCTCCCGGCCGCTTCATTACCCCACACCCATCCCAAGACGGTAAAACCGAGGCCGCGGGGAACCTCGGTTTTACAGCTAGGCTTGCTGCAAGCCTCATAAAATGCTACAACCGACTTCGCATTCACTGACCTGATATATACCCGTTGTGTTGCGAATCAAGTTTCATTCATACGTTTTTTATTTATTTAATCTTCATCCTTAGCCGTCGTTGTCAATTGACCTCGCCCCCACCCAAACATGTCGTCGGACCGTGTAAGCCAAATCGCAGGCCACCTCAACTACCCAAGGGGGTTGTTGGCTGGCCAGGTCGCCATCATCACCGGCAGTGGCCAGGGAATCGGCGCCGAGGCTGCGCGATTGTTTGCCAATGAGGGCGCCAAGGTTGTTGTCGCAGACATTGACGAGAGTGAGTACTTGTTCCACCTGGCGACCGCGCAGCTGCGCATTCGAGGAAGAGAAGGCTTACAACACACACACAACCTCCAGAGAAGGCGGGCGCTGTAGCTGAGGCCATCAACAAGAGCGGCGGCCAGGCCATTGCCGTGGCGGGCGACGTCACCGATGCCGAGTACATCAAGACGCTCGTCAAGAAGGCCGCCGAGTTTGGCGACGGCAAGATCAACATCATCGTCAACAACGCCGGCTACACCTGGGACGGCGTCATCCACAAGATGACGGACAAGCAGTGGGACACCATCATCGCCCTGCACTGCACCGCGCCCTTCACCCTCGTCCGCGAGGCCGCGCCCTACTTCCGTGTCAAGGACGGCGCCCCGCGATGCATTGTCAACATCTCGTCCACCTCGGGCGTCCACGGCAACGCTGGCCAGCTCAACTACGCGCTGGCCAAGGCTGGTGTAACAGGCTTCACAAAGACCATTGCCAAGGAGTGGGGTCCAGCCTTTGGCGTGCGCTCCAACACCATCGCTTTCGGTCACATCACCACCCGTCTCACGGCTGACAAGGAGGACGGCGCCTTTGTCACAGGACCCAGCGGCGAGAAGATTGCCCTGGGCATCCCTCAGAAGCAGAAGGCAGCTGCGGGAGATGCCGCCTACGCCGATATCCCCCTGCGCAGGCCAGGCTCGCCCACCGAGGCCGCAAGCAGCATCCTGGCCGTGGCCAGCCCGCTGTTCTCGTATGTGACGGGACAGACGATTATGGTGACGGGTGGACGAAACATGTAAGACACTTGGGGTGAGGTCATTCGGTCGATCAAGTAGCCAGCCTGTGAAATATCCAAGACATAGCAAAAATGATGAAATGGGCACGCATATTATTAGAGTCAAAAGCAACGGCGGGGCTGAAGAAACGTGGTATTAAATTAAACGGTACTATAGTTCCCGAACGCCCCAGTCCAACAAACATTTGTGCCTTTTGTTCGTACATCTCCTTCATCTTGTTCCTCACATGATTTACACCTTGAGCCAAAGCGAGAAGACGCCCTTGGCGTACTCGACAATCTCGTCGCCGCCCAGCTTGCTCTCGCCGTACAGTCGGTCGACGAAGGAGATGGGCACCTCGGCGACTGTGCAGCCCATGGCCTTGGCGCGGACCATCAGCTCCATCTGGAAGCTGTAGCCCTTGGACTCGGTGCTGGAAATGGCCTTCTGGAGGACAGACTTCTTGTACAGACGGAACGAGCCCGTCAGGTCGCTGACGCCGGGGCGCAGGACGGTGTCGGCAAACAGGTTGGCGCCACGGCTGACAAACTTGCGCCTGAGGTCCCAGCCGTAAACACCACCGTCACCAGCATATCGGGTACCGGTGACGATGTCGTAGTTGCCCTCCTTCTGCAGGGCGACCATCTTGGGAATGAACTTGGGGTGGTGGCTGAAGTCGGCGTCCATGATGATGACAAAGTTGCCAGTGACAAACTGAAGGCCATGGACATAGGCAGTTCCGAGACCGAGCTTGCCAGCGCGGGGCTTGAGGACGACGTGGGGGGCGTAGGCCTTGATGAGCTGGTGGGCGACCTCCTGGGTGCCATCGGGGGAGCCGTCGTCGACAATAATCAGTTCCCAGTCGAGGTTGCTGGAAGAGGTGACCAGTTAGCTAGGGAATCGCGGGGCCTGAATTGGCACCGATGCAACACAACCAAAGAACACATACGCCTCAGTAAAGGTGCGGTTGAGCAACCAGGCCATGATGGGAAGGTTCCTGCGCTCGTTGTACGTCGGCAGGATAACCGAGTACTTGTTCTGGGACGAGGGCTTGGCCATTGTAAGGTTGGCGAGTCGTTATTTGGGAGTGGAAGCGAAAGGTGGAATGAAACGGCCAACGCGAGTATGCGAGAATTAAAGTCGATTCGGAAGGGGTTGAAATCGGTCGACAGCGACAAAGGAACGTAGGTGAGTCGGTTGATCGCGTTGATATGGCCAGCGCACCGCGTCGAGCCACTATAAAGGAGGACACCTGGGCGTTGAAGATGGAGGGGAATGACTAAGCCGGTGACGATGTGGGTGACAGATTGCACCTTCGAACAGCCCCTGAGCAGAAAGGGAGCGAGCGCTGTGGCTGGTGAGGCATGTGGTGGGCGCGTGTGGCTCGGCTGTGGCGAGTGGTCGACACCTCAGGCCCACACTTGGAGGGGTAGCTGTCCAGCAGTCCCACCGTCGGTGGGATGAGCGGCATCGCTTCCGTTAAACGGCAACGGTCCATGCCAAGTCAACGCCGGCCCCGACCAGTCGAACTCTGTCGCATAACATCAAATGGGATGCGCTCCAAATACGACAGAGTGCGCAGAGCGAGGAGTTTAACCTGCCCTCTGAAAGCATCCGGCATCCGGCATCCGGCCGATGGGCAGTTTGAAGGAGCCAAAAAGGCTGGAAAACGACTGCATCTTCCATTCCGTGTCCCATTTCCCCTTCCAGCCCAGCCCCCATCCACATCCGCGTCCGCATCCGCAGCAGCAGCACATCTCAGCACCTCCAATTGGCTGCGGCGAGCCAATCGGCCTTGGAAGTCCGCAATCCATCATACTGACCGAGCAATCGACAGGGCCGGACCAGGAAGCAAACCAAAGCAAGCATGACCAGCATGACCGCTCCGTCGGCCGCGCATCATCCCCTCGACTGCCGGCTCTAACCACCCATTCCCGCCTGTGACTGGCTGCGGCGCTGCCAGGCGTGTCCCAGATCGATGGCTTTTGGCCCCGACGTCTGCCCGGCTCCACTCGGCTCTTCCCCGCAACTGCAACTCCTCCATCCTTACAATCAACCTTGACTTGCTCTCCGTCCCGATCCCAGAGTTCACACCGTCACATTCGCCCTTGGTCCACACAGGCATCACAGTCCCAGACCTCGCCCGCCCGCCCGGCCACCTTCTCCGGCTGGCACTGTGCACCAACTGCCCTCGATTACTTGTCCATGACCAGCACCACACCTGCCGCTTTAGCCCGATGTAGCAAATGGATACAAGCCCACGCCCAGCTCGGAGAGCTACTGTACACGTTGGGGTCGAGCTCGTTGCGCTCTCGTCCACTTTGCCTAGGTCCAGGTCCAGGTTTCCACCATGTTCCTCCCAGGTTCCTCTGAGGTCCTTTCACGCGGAAATGTCGCCGGTGAGCGACTTGTGTGCCTCCTGAGAGGGGGGCAAACCCTTGTGCCACCAGCCAGCTCGGAGCTGTCCCTAGCTCTCCGGTGTCTGGCAAGGAAGGGCAAGGCGCGAGGATTCTGTACCTCACTCGCTCCTGTGGAACCGTCGTGACCTCGTGCTTTTGTCGGCCAACCTCACGCCCTCCTTGTTCACCCATCCCCCCAGGTTCACTTCCTTCCTACATCTTCATCGCTCGTCATCTTTGCAAGCCCGCGCCCTGATATTACGTCCCAATATCCCCAGTACCCCATCCAGCTCGTGTAGACGCCTCGCAGTGCCATTTCCAAGCTCACGCTCAGCCGCATCACCCTCCGCGACGACCACTCTTACGTCATCGCCATGTCGGACGGCATCGCCATCGCCATCGACAAAGGTATAGACTACCACCCAGCCATCAATGCCATCATGTCTTTGTCCAATCCAGCCCAATTGGCCCTCTCCTAATATAGAAACAGCAAATTGTTGCAGTCTACAGCTACCCCGCGCCACCGTTGCTGGACATTGCGCTGACGTTGATCATATGTTGTAGTCGGCGAGCCTGACCCCAAGGCTCCCGAGGCCAAGGCCGGTGCCCCAACTGTGCCCACCGCGGCTCCGGAATCGGAAGAGTCCAAGGCAGACGAGAAGAAGCCCGAGGACGGCGCCACGCTTCGCGCAAAGGTGCCCAGGCCCGTCGAAGTCACCTCGGTGCCAGAGACACCCGTTGACGACCGGACTCCAGCTGGTGGCACCCCGCGCCCAGAACTGAAGCTCAATGAGGAGCCCAAGGAAAAGCCCGAGGAAGAGGCTCAGGTCATCCTTGGGCCCGGCGATGCCTCGCCAGAGGATGTGGCCAAAGACCAAGCCTCGGACGACAAGCCTGCTGACGACACATCCAACGGCTCGAGCAACGACGCCGAGATGAAGGATGCTCCGACATCTGAAGCGACGAGCGACTCTGGGTCTGGCGAAAAGCGCAAGCTCGACGAGGAGCCAGTCGCCGCCGCAACCAACGGGAAGAAGTCCAAGCCGGAAAAGAATGCATCCGATGAGCGCATCAAAAAGGCCCGGGTCGACTACGTCCCGGCTCAACCGCCAACCAACGGTAAGAATGGCAAGGCGAAGCGCGAGAAGAAGTTTGCTCCTGCAGTCGGGAGAACGGCCCGGAAGACTCGGAGCCAGGGGCCCGTTGAGGTCTAAGCTTGCGCTACACAGTGAAGCACACGGTGATGAGAAGTGAAGCAGTGATGACTTTTTTGATGATTAGGACGACTTGTGCGGGTGTAGGCGAAAATGGCAGGTTAGGTCACGAGCACCAAGATGGTCTTCCTGGGCTTTGTCTAGGTTTTTGGGTTTTGTATTTTTTTCTTTTTTCACCTTTCCAATTCAATCTTATTTTCAATATATAATGCAATAAGTGAAAGTGTGGCGGTTTGATTGATTAGATATGATGGTGTGGGATACAACATGGTCAGCGCGAGTGCCGGCTATCACCTGAACATACATAGACTAAATACTTCATGCGCTGGGACGTTTCACAATGCCTAGATCGCGAATCGTTGAATTTTCGCCTACGTGTGACAAGATTTATTGTGGCCACTGAGTTATCCTAATTATAATAAACCTGGTTGACACCAGCGATAATTTCGCTTTCCTCTCGGTTGACTATACCCGTTCTAAACCTATGGTCCTTGGCGATGCGAGCCCGCGCCCATTCTATAAAGTCGTCAGCAACGAGCGCATTGGGGCGCTTTTTCTTTCTTTCTTTTTTTTTTTGTTTCATCAAGCCTGATTTTCACATACCTTCAGCAGTCACAGGGTGGCTGAACTGCGACTCCTTCTTCTCCAAGCCCAGCCGCCGAAGAAGCGGGCTCGACACGGGCTCCAGCACAATGTCAGCCTCTGGGCGCGCAAAGAAGATCAGGCTGTGTCGCGGCTTGGCGGCCTGGTCCTCGGGCGGGCGCACGACGCGGTGGACGGTGCTCTTGAGGTAGCCGCCGCTCATAAACTCGAGGACGTCGGCAATGTTGACAATGACGGCGTCGCGCGGCGACTTGACGTACTGCCAGCGGCCCTCGGGGCTCTGCGCCTGCAGGCCGACGATGGGCTGGTGGAAGAGGAACGTCAGCGTGTTGTAGTCAGTGTGGCCCTTGGCCCAGACGTTGCCTGCCTCGGCGTCCTTTTCGCGCGAGCGCGGGTGGTACTTCATGTAGCGCAGATACTCGAGCCCCTTGGCCTCGTACCGGTGCCGCTCCACAAAGTAGTCCTCGTCCTCGAGCTCCAGCACATGCGCGAAGAGGCGTAGCAGCGGGAGCAGGAGGTTGTTGTGGACTTTGAGCGAGAAGTCGCGGATCTCATCGAGGTGGTCGACGATGAGCGGCGGGTGCTCTCGCTGGTGCTCGGGCGTGAACTTGGGGATGTTGTACCGCTCGTCGTTGTCGCGCGCAGCCAGGTCGCCCGTCGCCTGCGGCTTGTAGCCGCGGAAGTCTCCCCGCGCCGTGTCGCACTGGAAGCGCAGCTTTTCCTCGAGCGGGAGGTCGAAGAATGCGCGGCCGATGGCGTACTGCCTTCGGACTTCTTCGTCAGAGAAGCCGTGGCCGACGACGTAGAAGAAACCTTGGGGTAGGTTAACAACGCACAGGGCTCGGATGCATGCTCGCTCGAAAAATTGAGCGTCACTAGAGAATCGCTTCCGTACCATTCTTGTTGATGAAACTCAATACTTGTTCCGCCAGCGCCTGCTTTCCTCCTGGCTGGTCAAGCAGAGAAATGTCCAGGGCTTGAAGATCTGCATATTCAACTGTCCCACAAAGTTTCAGCGAAATCGGCAAATGTCCACACACATTTACTGCTTACGCTGCTCTTTTGGCTCTTCCGGGTACTCATACTCGGGAAGTTCCTTGTCAGTTCGTGATGGAGACATGGCGGCTAACTAGAGAAATGCTGCGATGATGGTCGTCAAAGCACCGGATGAGACTCGCTACAGTGTCACCCCGGTCTGCATTGATGGGTGCTGCTTAGATATCTTCATCGGAGGAAGCAATCAAACGGGTTAGTTCTTGACATCGCGGGGTTCAGCCCGATGACGTTAGTTGAAACCCCAAAGATGCATCTGTTGGACCGGAGGTAGTGGGATATATCGGCACCGCTTGATAAGGCGCACAGGTCCTCTGGCAGCCACTATTGGGCAATTAACGAGCGTAGCACTGATAAAACGGCCCTGCAGGGAATGAATGGCACTGTAAGGAGGCAACGCCATTTGGTTGCACATAGCGTGATATTGCGTGATTCAGTAGGACGCGAAATGGGCAAGGTCGCATGCCACCCTAGACTAGGTAGAGAAATGAAGCAAAGATATGTCCGATGAGCCCAAGATACATTACATCTCATATTGGCTCAGCCTGTTAGAATTGCTTTTTTTTTTCTCATCTAATATTCGGCTAGGAAATCCCTTTTTGTGTGTTTTGCAGGAACCACCTGTGGATGTCCATATACTTGACTTGAAACCTCTTCGGAAAAGCCAGCCGAATAAGTCAGGTGCCAGCTCTGCAGAGTCGCATCCAGCGATATTCACTGAGGATTTAAACCAAGCTAACTTTTATTTGAGGCGAGACCGCCTTTCATCAATTCGCAACCCTCTTCCTTTCTTCCAACTGGTTACCATGGTAGACCTGGCCAAAGACTCGGGGCCGTTGCAGACAGTAACGCCAGCTTCTTCTTTTGGAGAAGAGGTAGCTCCCGACAAAAAGTCTCTCCGAAAACGGATTCGAGAAGTCGTATGGGACACTTTGGATCGGAGTCCAGAGGAGCGTCAACGAATCGCCAAGCTCGACTTCTTCATCCTGACGTGGGCCAGTCTTGCATATTTCAGCAAAAACCTGAACACCAACAATGTTTGCAAGTTTATTCCGACCACGAGAACATTTGAAATCGTTCTAATTTGAAACCAGCCAATGCCTATGTTTCTGGGATGAAGGAGGACCTTCCCGTCGTTGGGAACGAGTACCAGACGTTTACCACATTTTGGACAATGTGAGTTGTCCCCATCTATCCAGAACCTCCTAGCTAACGAATCATAGCGGATATGTCATTTCGCAAATTCCCTCACAGCTTATATGCACAAGAGGTAATTATTTATGTAATTTCAGAATGCGCATCGGATCCGCTAACAATATAGTCCGACTGTCAATCTGGTGTCCAACCTGGGAGCTGGTCTGGGTAGTCGTTACGTTCGCAACCGCCGCAGTCAAGACATCCCATCAGATGTACGCATGTCGCTTCTTCGTAAGTCATTCTCATGCATGCCTTTATAGCCGATATATTTTTAACAAGTAGAAGGTTGGCCTGGCGGAAGGTACTTTTTATCCTGCTGTTCACACCGTCCTTGGTGCGTGGTACACAAAGCAAGGTAAGCAGCTTCCATCCTCGATACAACATGAGATTCACCCGAGACTGAACCGTCTAATATTCAATCAGAGCTCGCCAAGCGATCCTGCATCTTCTTCGCCACTGCGTTTGTCGGGTCCATGTTCAGCGGCTATCTTGTAAGTCAGCGTGGCGCATCCGATCCTTTAGCGTCTTACTCACAGCCCCAAAGCAAGCAGCACTGCACACGGGATTAGATGGCGTCCACGGGATCTCGGGTTGGCGGTGGCTGTTCATTTTCGACGGCATAATCACTCTACCTATGGCGCTATGGGGTGAGACACCAGACCTTGCGTGGCTATTTTTAAAGACCCAGGAGCTGACATCGGCCCAGCCTACTATGCACTTCCGGATCTTCCTTCCAACACAAGAGTCAAGTGGCTAAAGCCCGAGGAAAAGGAATTCTTCTTGCAGCGGATGCAGAAAGCCGGCAAAGGTGTTGAAGAACCGTTTACCATTGCTGGTCTGAGGCGGGTTTTGCGGAAATGGCATTTCTGGGTTTACACAACCTACTACACGTTAGTACGCCTGCATCATTGATGGTTTTCTCGCTCACAGTATGCTTCCAGGTTTTTTATCTGCAGCGAGAATATTGGAAGCTATATGAACCTCTGGCTGAAAAGCCTCAACCGGTATTCACCACCATGTGTAGCAGCATTGAAGCATGGCAACTAATAAACGGAAACTAGGTATACCATTCCCCAGGTTAACACATACCCCACTGTCCAAAATGCCGTCACGATCATCACCACGCTCAGTTACGGGTGGACGAGCGACGCGTTGCAAATCAGAGCACCCATTATCTACTTTTCACTCACAGTGTGCTTCTTTGCTGCAATGAACCTTGCCATCTGGGATGGGGTCCCATTCGGCCTCAAGTGGGCTTCATTCTATCTCACTGGGTCAGCTCGCTTCGTCCACGTTGTATAACCATAAAACTAACTCTAATGCACCATCAGATTTGCCCAGGGATCAGGTCCAATCTTTTTCGTATGTACCTGACAAATAAGCCCGTCATTCTTGTTCAAGTACCTAATTAATTGTTTATAGACCATGGTGAATGAGATATGCGCCGGCGACAGCCTCGAGAGAAAGTTCATTTTGGGAACCACAAACTCGGTTGCGTACGTATTCCAACCCCTTCACGCAACGCAAAGTCGCCTTGTTGGAAACATGCTAAGACCCCATGATGAAAAATAGGTACGCTTTCAATGCGTGGATTCCATTGATTACATACAACACCAACTATGCACCCCGATTCCTAGTTGGCAACACCACGACGGTGGCACTGATCGTTGCAGCCGCAATCACATTAACGGTCGCCGTGACGCTACAGCAACGAGACGCAGGTACTTATTTTTTTTTAATATCCCGTGACACATGTCAGATGGAGGCGCTAATGGGTTCTAGACTCTGAAAAACGGAGGTCAAACGAATTGCGACATGGTGAGGCAGAGAGTGCTTAGATCTCTCTCTGCACACGGGACCTGAAACTGTAGTTTGTCAAGAGCTCGCGAAACAAAGCATACTCATGTGTTCATGGTCAGGATGTTTGACAACCTTGCGTTTGAGAAAATATTTCCAGGGTCTAATCTAAGTATAACGCCGGGTGTTATTAAATAAAGCCATAGTGTCAGTCTATAATCTCACGACACTTGACCATCCGGCGGTGTAGGTATAGCACGGCACATGATGCTGGCGTCAAATCACGGGGCCATTTTTCTCAGCCCTGTGTGCAAGACTAAAGTAATGTAGATATTCTATAGTATAGATTCCAGGCAATCCCGTGTTAGGTTATCAACTTAGAATTTTGATCGAGACCCGATGTATGCCTCTTTTTGGGTAGGTTTAGGGTAAGGGTGAATAAAATGGATGCCTCTGGGCCGGGACTGAGCATCAGTGGATGCAGCCCCCTGTGGCCCATGATGGCCCAGTTATTCTGGCGCCCTGGCCCTCGAATAGGCACAGTCCAAATGGTCAATCTAGATGGCACGTCATGGACGCGGCAAAAACGCCAAGCTGGCCCGTTCCGGGGGAGCGTGCATCGGCGCAGAGGATCCGTCTGGGTCATGTGTCGTCATTGACGCACAGCTGGCGGTTCACACAGCATGACGCTACGAACATACGTGTGCACTTGCGAAGCGAACCTTGATTCGGCTTGCCCCGAGGGAAAGGATGAGGGTGCCTTTTTACCCCTGAGAAGGCAACGGAAGAAGGGCGAGGGGAGGGGGTGTTTGGGGCTGCTGCAATGCTAATCCTTGACGTCAACGAGACCCTGTCGCTCTGGCTGGCGCGTACCTGGCATGACACCAGCGCCGACGGGGCGGCTGGAATGTCGAGAGACGCCTCAAACGCGATGGCGCATTCAAGGCGATGACCACGGATCGGCTTCTTTTCTTTTGCTAGTTTCGGACAGAGCCCTTTCGCCCCTCTCCGTATTTGCTTTCTTTTTGCGAAAATTCCCAAACGAGATGCCAGAGATTTTCAGAGTTGGGCCCCCAGCATGCACCGTATCTTGCTTTGGCCAAAGCGCTGACGTTTCCAAGCTCCACCCGCACTCGATGCAATGCGGGAGCGTCATCTCCCCGTGTGTCTGAAACTGACGGGTTGAACTTACCAGCGGGTGACGAGTTTTTTTTTTTTTTTTTCGTTTTACGAAGCGGAACCCAAGTAAGAACCACCCGGGTGCCTGTCAGGAAAAGGTGTCGGGCCATGGTTTGTCGGAGTTAGGGCCCTGATCTGCTGCCCGTTGCCGCCTTGGAATCTTCAATTACTCCATACGAGGCGATCGACACAGACGATCAGTGCCAGCCCGAGGGAGGGGGGCGAGCATTCTAGAAGGGATCCCTGGCCTTGGCGCCCGTCGGCACCAATGCTGGATGTGCGCTGCACCGAGGCGATCCCTCCTTACGCGAGCGCCAGCCCTGAATCCCATCCGCCGTGGACGGCCTCCACGAGGGGAGAGAGGAGGGACTAAAGGAAAAAAATTGGCACCCTCCCAGATGGATCACAAATCCACCGTGATGAGACATCCCGCGAGGCAAGAGGGACCAGAACAAGGAACACTCCGTATACGGAGGACGCCAACAGGGGGGGAGCACAAATCTGCCTTTTTGCTCTGATCCGGGCAGCCTTTCCGATTTGCTGCGTCCCTGGTTGCCAGCCACCATCAAGCACTTTCATCTCATAATTTTTTTGGCTTCAGCCTCGTTCCTTGGCCATGAACTATGCTTGGACCACATGTGGCGAAGCGAAGAAGATTAAAACATTAAATAAAACCCGAAGCCAACAGAAAAATAAACGTTCGTGCTTGCGTGCGTTGGGGAGGGGACGGGTACTTTTCTGCTGCAAGGCGCGAGCATCAAAGGAGAATGTTGCACGCTTGGGCAAGTTGATTTTCTTTAATTAACTTCCCGGGGCGACAGGGGGCGCATTTCGGGGACTTGTTGCGATAACGTGAGAAACCGTTGAGATTAACATGCATGCTCTACTTCTTTTTTTTAGCATCCGCTTCATTTATCATGGGCACTCTCCCAATGCATCGCAATCTGGCCGGTGCCCGCCAGCTGCTCTGCTGGGTTGGTGACACCACCCGGCAAGTTTTATGGCGCGCTTCGTCCGTCCAACCCACTGCGAATCAGGTTGCAGGAATGCGACAATCCCCTGGGCTGTGCAGCTGCACAGCGATGAAATCAAAAAAGGCTATCAGCTCTTCTTTGCTTCCCAGCGCCACGATGCCCTGGTGTTACGTAGCATCTGGGGTACCGCGTAACAAGTGCAGATGTAGATAGACCAGGGTGCGCCCTTGTTTTGTTTCGTCGGCGGCCCAGGAGAAGAGACGAAAAAGAGAGTGCCGAAGAGACTCACCTGCTACCCCCACATGATTGAGCCCCGGAGTATTCGTAGGAGCCGCTATTGAGAAACAATCACGCACACTCTAGCCATGTCTTGCATTGGCTTGGCTGGGCTCCCTTTTTGTTTTCCCCCTCTAGACAGGAAAGCTGCTTCGTATTCCCCAAACCCATGATGCCCTCCCCACCCCAGCATCCCGGCATCAGCGGGCTCCTCGGTGGCGGATCCCGGGTCGACGCAGGGGGAAAAGCTTGCCATGTAGAGGCAACACATGCAGGGTCTCCATATCTGCGCTGCATCCACGGCGCTGACTGGCGGCTTTTGGTGTGTGTTTTGCCCTCTGTGCCACTGAAGAGTCCCTCCTCCTCCCTACTCCTCCCCCCCGCCGGGCCTGTCCTTGGGTTTTGGATCCCTCCCCCCCTTAGCGCGCCGCTCGCTGCGGGCCCCGCCCAGCCGTCAAAAATAGCACAGCCTCCCGGCGCGCCCATTGGATGGGCGGCCAGATGATGGGTGCCATAGCAGAAGCCATGGATGGCGATTCCAGCCCGGCCGCCCGCCCCAGCACCAGCACCGGGACCCCAGGGGTTGCAGCGGTCACCAGGGACCAATCAGCTACGCCTTAGTGGCACATCCGCCCATGCTGGTCTTGTTTTTTTTTCTTCCCTGCCCTCCCTCTTTCGCGCCGCACGAGGGTTGCTTCCAGCAAGCATACTAGTAAGCATCGTCCTGCGCCGTCCACGAGGGCGTCCTGCATCTGCAGCGCTCAGAGTTTTTTCGTCCTTCATGGTGTTGTCCGCGTGAGGAACCAACGGTGGAGGAGGAACCCAACTTGGATGAACATGCTGTGTCATCTGTCCAAATCAGATTAAACAAAAAAAAAAACCACTAAAACCAAGCAAGGCCCGGTGGCTGAGCGGCTCCTGAAAGGCATAAACAGCCAACAATAATAAACTAGATCGTGTTCGTGAGATTGGAGCACGCCTCGCTCGCGACTCTAGCTGCCATGGCTTACAGTGAGGTGAGCTTATTCTCACTGGCCCGCCCTCCCCTCCGCCCCAGCTTATCCCATGAACAGCAGTATCTTTTCAGCGCTCGCAGCGGGTGCTACGCCCACTGCGGTTAAGGGACAGTGGGAGCTTGCCCGCTTTGGACCGGTAGTATCGGCAGCCAAGGACGCGGGTAACCTGCATGTGGCCAGTACGTACCGCCCGCCAGCTTTTTAGTTGTCCGCCTGGCGGTTTTTTTTTTTTGTTGGCGGTTGAAGGAAGGATCCACATGGGGCCATATCAGCACTGTACATGACTGCCGCTGCAGAACAGGGAAACACAGTGTGGGCTGGCGCCGGCGTGCATTACATCTCGATGCCATGCCCGAAATGGGTCAATCCGTCTTTTTTACGTAGGCCCCCCCCAAAGTCCCCCATGAATCCATCATCTCCATTCACCTCCCCATCCTCGTCCCATGTCATGGCGGCGCCTTGAATTCCCAGCCAGCCCTACACCATCGCTTGGATCCAGTTCGATCTTTTTTTTCTGCTTTTTCTTTCTCTCCCTCTCCGCCCTCTCCCGCCCGTTCAATCTCTCCCATCCCTCTTCCCGCCGACGACGCATAGACCCTCCCGCCATCTCACCAGGGGACCGTCCAAGAAGCTCGAAACACGTCCTTTCTTTTCCTTTGTCTGCAGTGTTTCTGGTCTCACCTGGTGCCTTAGTGTGGCGTTCTCCTGATCCCCAAACACGTTGTTTGGTGTACCACCGTTCCCCCCCCCCTTCGGTGCAGCTCGGCGTCTCGCTCGTTTGACGATTCTTTGGCCTTGGTTCCATTGTCCTTCGTTCCTCGGCCGTCGCAATCCGGTTATTAGCGCCTCGTCTTGCGCCTCGAATGCCGTCCATTTCCCTCTCGTCAGTACATCGACACTGAGCTACTCGCCCACTTCGTCGTCGCCTCCGGCGAACTAATCGCCCACAATGTCGCTGCAACAGCTATCAGGCCTGATGTACGGCCGTGATGAGGATATTGGGAAGAAGTTGCTGGATCTGCTCCAGAACCCCTTCTCCGCTACAGTGCGTCCCGAGAGCCTCTGCCAAATCCAATCGCCCCTGCCGTGACAATTGCTGACCCTCGTCCAACAGATCCGAGCTGCCTCCCTTTACTCTGCCCTGGGTATCTCGATCGGATTCACAGTCTTCACCGCCGTCTGTTTCTCGCTCCTTCGACCTTACAACCAGGCCGTCTACGCTCCGAAGCTCAAGCACGCTGACGAGAAGCATGCGCCTCCACCCCTCGGCAAGGCGCCGTGGTCATGGCTCCTTGCCGTCTGGAATACCAAGGAGGAAACGCTCATGTACACCATCGGCATGGATGCGACCGTCTTCCTCCGCTTTGTGCGCATGTGCCGCAACATGTTCCTGACCCTGTGCATCACCGGTATTGGAATTCTTCTTCCCGTCAACATTTCCACATTCTCCTCGACCAATGCCGACGGCACCAACTGGACCTCCAAAATCACACCCCTCAACGTCAAGGAGACGTCCATTTGGGCACAGGTTGTCATTGCTTGGGCCTTCAACATTGTGGTTGCTGTCTATCTTTGGTGGAACTACCGTAGGATCTTGCAATTGAGGAGAAAGTATTTGGAAAGCGAAGAATACCAGCAGAGTCTCCACTCGCGAACCCTCATGGTAAGTTTGGGTGTCGATAGGGGTTTGGTTCGATATTTGCTTACCTGCGTACTTGTAGCTGTTTGATATTCCCAAGAAGGGTCGTTCCGACGAAGGAATTGCCCGCATTATCGATCAAGTTGCTCCCAACGCCTCGTTTGCCCGAACTGCCGTTGCACGCAACGTCAAGGACTTGCCCAACCTCATTGCGCAGCACGACAAGGCTGTTCGCCAGCTCGAGTCCGTCCTTGCAAAGTACCTCAAGAACCCTGCCCAGCTCCCCCCGTCTCGACCCATGTGCAAGCCGTCTCGTAAGGACCGATCGTTCGACACATACCCCAAGGGACAAAAAGTCGACGCTATCGAATACCACACTCAGCGCATCCGAGATCTCGAGGTCGAAATCAAGGAAGTCCGTTCCACGGTTGACAAGCGAGGTTCCATGCCCTACGGATTTGCCAGTTACTCCGAGATTCCCGAAGCGCACAGCATTGCCTTTGCTGCTCGCAGGAAGAAGCCTGTCGGCACCACCATTACTCTCGCTCCTCGACCAAACGACATTATTTGGGACAACATGCCGCTTTCCAGCGCTACCCGCAGCCGCAAGAAGTGGTTCAACACCATGTGGATCATGATTTTGACATTTCTTTGGATTGCCCCCAACGCTATGATTGCTATTTTCCTCATCAACTTGAACAATCTTGCTGAGCTGTGGCCGGCTTTCAAACAGTCTCTGTCCACTCACCCCAACTTCTGGGGTGTTGTTCAGGGTGTCGCATCGCCAGCTCTGATGTCTCTCGTCTACCTCATTCTCCCCACAATCTTCCGTCGTCTTGCCACCAAGTCTGGTGACCAGACCAAGACCGGACGAGAGCGTCACGTCTTGGGCAAGCTCTACTTCTTCTTCGTCTTCAACAACCTGATTGTCTTCTCAATCTACGCCCCGTGCTGGGTTTACGTCCTTAGTGTTATCAAGAGTATCCAGAGCGGAGCTGATGCATGGCATGCCCTCCTCGACGCCGACTTTGCTCGAGTCTTGTTCACATCGCTGTGCGAAAACAGTGTCTTCTGGGTGACTTACCTACTGCAGCGCCAGCTGGGTGCGGCTATTGACCTTGCCCAGCTGTGGCCCCTGACTTATGCCTTCTTCCTCAAGAAGTTCTCTAGCCCAACCCCCCGAGAGCTAATTGAGCTGAGTGCGCCACCACCCTTCCAGTACGCTGAATACTACAACTACTTCCTTTACTACGCCACAGTCACCATGTGCTTTGCTGGAATCCAGCCCCTGGTGCTCGTCGCGACGGCCATGTACTTTTTGATCGATTCCTACCTGAAGAAATACTTGATTCTGTACCGCTTCGTCACAAAGACGGAGTCTGGCGGCATGTTTTGGCGTGTCGTATTCAACCGATTCATTTTCGGTGTGATTCTGGCTGACTTGGTCAACATGCTGACCTGCTGGGTCAAGGGCGATAACCAGCACGTCATGTTCTGGTCCGTGGTTCCGCTGCCCATCTTTATGATTGCCTTCAAGATTTACTGCTCCCGCACCTTTGATGAGAAGCTGCGCTACTACAACACCCGCAGCCTCGCCAACAACACCGAAGCGGGCCCAAGTGCAGGAGTGCCCCAGAAGCCTGACCGCATGCGCAACGACAAGCTGGCTAGCCGTTTTGGCCACCCAGCCTTGTACAAGGCTCTCATCACACCCATGGTGCACTCTAAGGCGCAGAACCTCCTCCCTGCCATTTACAAGGGAAGACTTTCGGATGGCCGAGATGTCAACAATAGCGACGGCATGACTGTCAGCGGCTACTCGGACATGTTTGCACTAAACCCGATGCAGGGAGGACAACCCGGAAAGGCTGCAATGAACGGCATGCCTGGATTCGAAATCGTCTCGGAGAACCACATGGACTTTGAATTCTACAAGAACCGCGCAGAGTTTGCCGAGGACCACGGCGGAGGCGAGATCTACGGGCGCCCTGGCGAGATTGTGCGACCTGATACCCCTGGCTCCTTTGGCGACGGAAGCGATCACGGCTCCCGACCCGGCACTCCGCAGTCCGGGCGTACGACACCATTTGGAGGCAAGCGCGCGGAAGCTTTCTCAGGCTACCGAACGCCTGGCGGCTTCACCCAGCAGGCAACGATTGGTTCAGAAGGCCCTGGACGATCCCGGAGTCCCATGTACGCGCAGGACAATGGGAGCTCGTCGGGACTGGGTCTCATCAACAACGCGGCATCCAATCCGATGAGTCCCCCGGTGGGAACGAGCCACACTCCCAGCCCAGGGCCTACAATGGGGGCTTTGGGCGGAGGACCCCGGGGCTACAGCAACCTGGCGCAGAACGATTCCGAGGCTGACCCTACAAATTACGATTACTTCCGCGGAAGTGCGAGATCAAGAAAGAACCCTGGTGAGGGCTGGTAAAGGCCTTGGCTGCATTGCTAAAGGGGTGATGAATTCTTTTTTATTGTGTTGATTTGCGCGGCGTTTGGATAGAGTGGGCTTCTATAACGAGCAGGCTGATGTGCATGGATTTAGCTCCGCAAGTCGACCGATCTTCTGTTGAAGACGAGAAGGGATGATGTTATTGTCAATACACCGTTTTGTAATCCGTATATAGGACCTCGCGAGACCTCTTTAGTTTCTCAAGCATGAGGCTCGTCATATCTGACTCCTGGCGATTGTCGGATAGTTTGCTAGTCTTGGATTTGAAAGATAAAATGAAAAAGATTGGCAATTATAATAGGGACCTGCGCCAAGCCTTGGAGGCTGGTCAGGTCTTGTGATTTATTGGACAGAATCTATCAATTATACAGACTCTATCATGGCGTTCTCCGTGTGTTGAAGTGATGTATTTTTTAGGGAAAAAAAAAAAAAAGAAATAGACGCATTGCTGTACATTATATCCATCCTAACTTAAATAACACATAGCCGCATAAGAACATGAGTGCTGATGTCAGCTCACGGTGCAAATTTACCCGTTTTGTGCAAGCGAGACGTCATGGAGACAAGGTCAGCGGCAAGACCTGTCATCAACTCATTCGTCACAACTTGCTCGCACCACGAGATGCCGGCCGTCAAGGTGCCGCCCGGAGCGGTTACCACGCTGATGCTAAAAGGCCCGCTGGCGACCATGATGCCGTTTGTGAACAGGACGCGCGAGATGCGGCGCGGGGCCTGACCTTCGGAGGCGGGGGCGGGACCCTCGCTCAGAACGCCAATGTTGCTAATCTCCCAGGAGCAGTCTCGTTCCTGGCCGTCCTTCTTCTTCCAATAGGCCTCCCAGTCCGAGATGTAGCCGAGCAGGCTGATGGGGTCGTCGGCCGGGAGGGCGGCGACGCGGGCGAGGATGTCGTCCTTTGTGGCCTTGGCGCTCTGCCAGATGAGGCCGTCCAGGTCCGCGCCGGGCTGGCGCAGGGCCTCGGCGACGGCGGCCGGGTAGTCGTGGTTGGTGATGGAGATGGCGCAGCGGAATGTGTCCTTGGTGGCCGGGTTGAGGGAGGGCGAGAAGAAGGGGCGGGCGTTCATCGGGGTGCTGGCCTTGAAGCCCGCAGCGGCCGCGGGCAGGCGGCGCGACAGCGAGGCGAGGCACAGGGCGTGCAGGAGAGAGGTGACGCTGGCCGAGTGCTCGCGGCACGCGGCGACGAGACTCGCGACGACGGGGGCGGGGATGTCGACGGGGAGCACCTGGGCCTTGTGCGGGCGGGCAAAATCTATCTTCTCGCCAGCCCAGATGGCCGCCGGAGCAGGCTTGAGGAACGAGGGCGCCAGCTCTCTCCAGAGGAGGCGGGCCATGAAGCCAGCGCTGTTGGTGTAGGCCATGACGTGCTCCAGAGGCTCGGGGAGGACGGGCGGCTCAGGGAACTTGAGGACGTGGTCCGAGTCCTCGCCTTGGTCCTGGTTGAGGAGCGAGGCCAGCTGCTCGTGGAAGTTTTTGGCGCTGGTTCCGTCCATGAGGACATGGTGGAAGAAGAAGATGATGTCTTCGTATGCCGGATTGCCGCCTTCTTCTTCTTCTTCCTCATCATCGTCGTCATCGCTCTCGGCTTCGGGCCTCACAACAATTACCTTCCATGGCGGGAGCGTCTCCAGATCAGTCCAAAACTGGTCGTGGCACCAGGCGTGGATGGCTCCGAGCCCGGCCTCGTAGCGTTCTCCCTCGGGCAGCGTGCGGAAGGCGACGTGCCTGTCCAGGTCGACCTCGGGGATGTGGGTGTACCGCGGCGAGTTGGTGCCCTCGCCTACGACGCCGACTCGCAGCATCGGGTGGCGGGCGACCAGGTGGCCCAGGGCGGTGAAGATGGCCTCATCTCGGCGGGCAGCGGGAGGCGGGTTGGTGTACCGCGCCGAGACGACGACGCAGCGGTAGATGCCGAGGGCGTGGCGGCTCGTCGAGTAAATTTCTCTATGGCGAGTTCTTCTGTGTTGGCCGCGAGGACGGGTTGACGGTGGCCTGGGGGAAAAGGTATGGGGACTCACATGTTACCGCACGGCCGAAGGGCCTTGGGAGGCGAGGGTCCAGCCATTGGATCGACGTTATTGGGAACAAATGACTGGGAAATACAAATAAATGGAGAGTGAACCGCAACAATGACCTTATCAAAAGGTTAATTGCGAAGAAATCCTTCACGTGTGTCACCCAGGGCCAGCATGGGTCGTCGGGCTTGTCGGCAAGTGGAGGGGCGAGCTGAAGAATCGAAGCAGCAAGTTTAACCTTGCGCATATGCGGGTTGATGGCGCGAGGTTTCTCGCTCTAGAAAAACCTCGCCTTTTCAGCACCAGATGCGCGGTTCCATGCCAAAAAAAAAAAAAAAAAAAAAAAGCTGACAACGAAAGCGACGGCGAGATGGATACACAATGCAATACTCGGAGTTCGAATTGCTGCATCTGATTGGTCAAGTGGAGACACTTGGGCAAGTGTTTCTGTCCATGGATTGATCAACTAACTGAGCGGGCCGCAAAGACTTGCAGCTGAAGGGCAGTCTCAATGGCCGATAACGAGTTGTGACTAAACTACAGGCAACTATAAAAAAACGTTCACTTGTTATGAGACTATATTCCCCGTCTCGGGGTCCATTGAGGTCTCCGAGCAGCCGGGGCTCCTGTGGTGTTGGGTGCTGCACCTACGCTGGGACCAAAACTCAAGATAAAATAAAGCAGTAGGGCCCGTCCCATCCCAGGGAAGTTCTGCAGATCAGCGGCAGATAGTTTGATGCTGCACGCGAAGGTGCAGTGAGACTGGGGAACCACGAGGCCCAGGGTTTCCTCAAAAGTCAGTCCGAGAGCGGTTTAGATAGGGGGGCCAACGGAAATCTTCTCCGATGGGATGACACCATAGTCGAAGCTTGTCTGGTTAGTGCAGAGTTCGAGACTGCTTCGACCGTTGTTGGCACGAGGTGGCGCTACTAGTCATCACGGTAAGCCATGCGTTACCAGAAACCACCAACGGCTTCCCCTGACTACTGCTCCTAGTGCCTTCAGCTTCGGCCGTTCGACTCCGTGATGGCCTTTCGAGATTCATAAAATGTCTGATGCTGCTCGTCTGTATATTTTTGCCTCAACCCTTTGTTTGTCATTGTTTCTTTGCACACGCAAACGGCCAGCCTTTCACAAACACCGCCTCTGGTCCCTGCTCCAGCCGTGTTGCGATGTGGCATGCGCTCAGCGCTTAGCTGCAGCTTCCATGAGCACCTACACTTCTACCGCCGCTTCTTCTCTGGCCGTTTGGTGGAATCGCAAGTGCTTTAGCTGCAACTCTCCAACTGCCGTGATCACATCTGCGGGCCCGATAGCAACTGACTAAACGAGTGGGATTTGGCTTTGTCTTAGTTTGTGCTCGAGGCTCCAGTACTTATGGTAACAGTCACAATCTCGGATACTGATTAGCAGAATCTGGACTTTAACTTAATTCAGATAAATTTATTTACTTGTATTTTCGTCTTTTTTGTTCTTCTCTTTTTACAATGCCTGCTATTCTCATTACCCTCCACTTTTGCCAACCCCAAAGAGTGGCCAACCGGCCGGTCGCTCGTCTTCGACCTTGACATCAGGCCTTTCGAGGAGCAGCTTCACAATGCCGTCATTTCTTGCCCTTTTGGCCGTTTCCAATGCCGTTTCACCCCAGTCGCTCTTTGTATTTACGTCAAACCCGCCAGTTTCTAGCAGCACCCGGAAGATGTCCTCGTTTCCTACATCTGCGGCTAGGATCAGAGCTGTTTGGCCGCTGCCCCCGTACTTTGCTCCAAAATCAACTTTTCCCGTATCGAGTATTAACCGGACAGTCTCGATATCTTGCTGTCGTATTGCGGAAAACAGCGGCGAGTCGTTGTCGCGGTTTGGCACGCTGGGAAGGATGCCATCCTGCTCGAGCAGCATCCGAGCAAAGGCCTTGTTTCCACTCTCCACGGCCCAATAAAGCAGTGTCGTGTTGAACTTGTCGGGAGCATTTATGTTGATTCTCCCCGTGTCGAGAAGCATTCGAAATACACGCTGGTGCCCTTTCAACATGGCACCGGCCAGTGGTGTGCGCAGCTTGTTGTCTCGCCTGCTCGGGTCAACCTGCGGGTGAGCCAACAGGAGCTCAACCAGCCTTTCCTGACCGGCTTCAGCGGCCCAAAATAGGGGAGTTTGTTGGTTCTGGTCTGGCAAATCTGGGGCCGCGGAGAGTTCCACGAGATGGTTGAAGTACTCCTCGTAGCCGAGCTCGGCGCAATACGAGATGGCGGTTCGGCCCAGGCTGTCTTGGCTATTGGGGTCCGCTCCTAGCTCCAGAACAGCATCCACAACTTCTCTCCAATCATTGCGCACAGCTAGTGGGAGCACGGAATTTAGCGTTGGAGAAGATCCGAATTGCCCTCCAGCGACCAGACATAGGTTGAACAAGGCGTCGGTTCGGTTACGGCTTTGGAGCGCTTCGACAAGCTGAACTTGCGAAGTATCCTTGGGACTTAGGTCCAGCTTGCAGAATTTGCTTGCAATCTCCCTGTAGCGCCCCAATATATCGTCAATTTCTGGATTAATAGCTTGTTCGTGGCCCTCCTCCTCTCCATGGACTTTTTCCGTTGAAGGGGATGAACTGAATAAATGCCCATGTTTGTGACCGTATGCTTTTTGCATCCAGGCAATACCTTTCAGCCCAAACCTTCGCCCAGACTCGGACAACTGTGCGAACGACCAACGGTACAGCTCTCCAGTAGCAAGAAGAGCGTCCTTGAAAATTGCCACCTCTCCAGGCTCTCGTGCCTGTTTTTCTTTGGGCGGAGAGTAACACTGACAAGCCCAGCGCAACAAAGTTTCGGCTCGTTTCCATTCGCCTTCCTTTCTATAGCCATCCGCTCCTTTGATGACGGCTGAGAGCATCTGCATCTTATCAGGGCGAAAGAGGTCCCCGAGAGCTGGCACGATGCAGAGTATTGCGTCCGAGTACGATCCTAGGCCGTTGTCAATAAAGGCCTGCGCGAGAGCCGTGACAGTTGGGCTTTCCAAGCGAATCATGCCAGCATTCTCCACGACGACGACGTCGTTTTCCGGGAGCCGTGTTCTCAGGGACATCATAAGAGCGAGGAAAAGTTCCTGAGCGCAAACCTCGAGAATAGAATCGCTCGCCGCCGCGTACTGTATCCGAACGGGCGTGTCGGAGGCGAGCACCTCCGGCACGGCATTCCAGCCACAAAATCGCCTCGATTTTGCGGCTGTGGCACCGGAATCTTTTCGAGGGGGTGTCCATTTTGGCAGCTCATCTGTGTCGGGTTTATACTCGTCATGACACACCCACCTGTCCTCGAGGCTGTAGTTTCCTGTCTCATCGACAGTAACCAAGGCTTCAGACAATCGAACCTTGTTTGGGCCAAGCCATAGATCCATTTCTGCTCGTCTATCCCCCTTTCGGTGCCATGTAGAGTCATCCAACCCAGCTGAGACGATTCGTTCGGCCTCGATCTTCTCCACCATCGATTTTCGGTTCCCGGATTCATCGTCCGTGTGGAGCTGCTCGTTGGAGAAGAGGGACCAGACCCAGAGGCCCAATATGGCCTCTATCTGTGCCGTGTCTGTGCTCCATCTTGTCTGTATTCGCTCTGTTGGTGGCCTCAGGGTTACCCCGACAGAGTTCTTCGCATAGGTTGACTTTTCCCAAGGGACTGAAAATGCCATGGCCTTAATTCCCAAGACGACCTCGCCAATGTCATCCCTCTGCAGAAGACTTTGGCAAGCTTGGCATATTGCAGCGGACAGTTTCCGAGCTGTCGCGCGTACCTTTACATATTGGTCATCCCACACCTGATACTCATTTTCTTCAAGAGGCTCAAAAGTGTCGCAGCCGGTTAAACAGGCCAATCGCTCTCGGATCTCGAATATTTCCACTATATCCTTCTTCCACGCCTTGCTTCCCTTTATTTGAGAAGATGAAGCCTGTGATTCTGATGTTGTATTATCATCATCCTGCTGTGAGTAGCCATCCTTTTCAGAGAGCTGTGGAGAGGCACGAGCTTTGTCATGGGAAAATAGATCCCGCTTCTTGGCAGTCTCGCATTTGCCCGTGACGTGCCAGGCGAGCTTCTCGGGGTTCCGATGAGCAATCTCAAAAGCAAGCCAGTCAAGCTCGTGGCCAGCGACGAGATCAGGCATTTTCGCAAGTCTATTGTCGTTTCGTCCAAGGCGTTGGATGCGCAGTAGGCCTCTTAGTACGCTCATTACGACAGTGATGATCAGCTGAGAAATGGAAACCCAGGCATTCAAGCCTCGCAGGCCAATAAACTGCATAATGTAGCCGATCAAGGTTGTTATGACGGCAAAAAAGGTGTAAGCCTCAAACTTCCTGTCATCAAAGTCTTTCCTCGACGACGTCCATTCCTGCAGAGGGTCATCCTCCTTGTCGAAATAAGCAAACGGATCGAAGCTTTGATCGCCAACGCTCTGGGGACCCGGCTGCAGCCAGAGGAGACGGCTCTTTGGTTCCTTGTCCCCATCCTTTCTCTCTTGACGCCTGTAACGAGTCTCATAGGTGGTCTGTCCAATGAGGGCGGCGCAGCTCCACATGCCGAGACACATGAGAACTGTGCCGATGATGAACATGACCGGAGGATAATCTCGTTCAGCTGGCGTCCCCGACTTGTTGAGGTTCCACCCAAGCACCCAAGCCGCGACTCCAGCGAAGGCGACAACACCGGACTGGAGGACCAGCCCAATCAGAGCGACCAGCCAAAACATCCACTGTGTCTGTTTCTTAATGCCGGCGTTTAACGAGAGATTGGGCCTTGGGGCAAACGGGGGACCTCCTTGAACAAGGACCCAGTCAGACGTTTCGGGGGGTTGGCGCTGGCTAAGAAAGTGCCGGAATATATACAGGTTTGCTTTGGCGCCCTTTCGCGGCGGGAAGTAAATCAGCTCGAGAATCTGCGGCTGTCCGAGAACGCGAGTGATGCCGCCCTTGTTGAACAGTTCGCACACGTCGCGGCTCGTCGATGTGCACAGCTCGGCTTCGACCTCGCCGTCGCCCTCTTGGGATCTGCCAACAAAGGCGCGCAGCGTCGAGTGGCCGCAGACGCGGATGGCCGAGACAATGGCCGTGATGATGCCAATCGGGCCCATGGCGAAGATGAAGTAGTCGAGGAACGCGGTGCTCTCGCTCAGGTACTGCTGCGTCATGGACTCGCCGAACAGCGCCAGCAGAGGGCCAACATCCGACGCCAGGTCGTTGGAGAAGTCGGTCAGGTCCTCGGCGCCGACGCCAATGCCAGCAGTGGCGATGGCGCCGAGGACAAGGAGAAGCGCACGTCTAGGCATCGATCGCTAGAACCAGGCGACAGAGAATTATCGCGCTGGAAGCATCGTGCCGGAGGGAAACCAGAGTAATTCCTTTTTTCCTTCAGCCTGTCAGCCCTACTCCATCACCAGTCGCAGAACCGCAGACTAGAAACGTCTTGGCATCGGCGCACCTCGCTCATTGGGCAGCCCAGTAGTGTGCCATGTCGCATGGCCGCTTGACCCCGTTAGCTCTGGGGCAGGACAGGGGCCTGGCCATTCATCATTAGGCGCATTCTCCAGAGACGTTGGTGTTTGGTTTCGCGTCAGTTACAACCTGACCCTTAGAGTGGAGCGGGCACGCGGATGTCGCAAAGCCAGTGAGGTTCTTTTATGGAGCTTATCGCGCGTGCGATTGCTCCCACTAAGGAACCCACAGTCTAAGGCTAGCAAATACAAAAGTTGACAGAACATTTGCTTCTTCTTTGGACGTAGTTTGTACAGCGGGAAGGGTGAATAAATGATCGCTTCGAAGTCCTGGCAGTCTGTTCTACGAGATTGGTCAGCCAAGCAGCAGCCGGCTCATGACAGTATCCAAGACAGAATTGATAGTGAATGGTCTTTATGCAAACTGAAGCCAGGGCTACCATGAACATCTTGGGCCACTGCCAGCCAATTCTCCCATCGGTCGCAAAAGAGACGTGCCTACACCTCACCGACTAGCTGTGCTACCAAGTCTGACCGCCCTGCTTGCCAAAATTCGCGAGATCATGTCAAGCTAAAATAGTCGCTATACCATCTTCACTTGGGATTAGTGCATAGCTTGAGCCAAGAATGTAGCTGTGCTCGTACTGGGTTTTGTCAAATACGATTCCTCCACACTGAGCTGGATAACCCCCATAGGGTTTTATCACAGCATTCTCCCGTCTGCTATTCTCCGCATGGTTGGGGGTGGCAGAAGTCTAGCTCGATTTGCTACTTCATGTCTTCTTGGACCAATTAAACTGAGCCGCTACCAACCGAGGCATTCGACTTCAGCTGACTCCGGTTTCAACATACCAGGCTGAACTATGAAACGACCATGTTATTCTGGGATAAGAATTAAATGCGGTGTCTTTGGTGCAACCTACCACCGTAGTTAACTTCTATAGTATGCACCGGCTTCTCTGTGGTTTTTCGGATACTATCTCCATCGCACACGATGCGGAAGAAATAGTTCTGGGTTTCCCAATGTGGCTGACAAAAAAAAAACACTTCTTCCAAAGTGAACCTTTTCGACTCTGAAGCCATTCTGCACTACACAAGAGCGTTCGGCTCTCTTTGTCCAATGCTCACGATTTCTGGAAGTGGACGTGGGTTTTGTTAAAGCGACACCTGAAAAAGCGATCATCTCCGACAATTTTATCTTCCTCCGGTCCAGGAATGAACGCTTTCTAAACCTTCAATTCAGATTTTCTCGCTGCAAGTTCATATCAAAAAATTTATCGAGATAATTTGTTTAACCGAGGGGAAAAAAACGGGTCAGCACCTCACTAGTGATTGGGGGGCGCTGAGGTACGTGAAAATACAATGGCAAGCCCATGGTGGGGTTATTGTAGCCGCGCAGACATCTCCAGAATCGTTGCGTAGGGGGGGTGGAGTCCATATATATTGTCCTGCAAGCATGCATTGGACTTTACCAGAGGCGAAGCAGTCATCATTAGTGCGACAAGCATCTTGGTAGTGTATTTTTTTTTTTTTTGCAAATTCCCCACATCTTGAGCTTTCAAAGAGATCGTTCTAAATACTTCAAAGCCTTCTCTTCATATCCTTAGTCTTCTCATATGGGACTTTCTTGTTAGCTATGTCATGGCCAGGCTTGAGTCAGACCAGATTACGGCCAAGGTTTTAATGGCTAAACATGGCACACGACAGCAACTTGATCTGGCTGTGGTTTAGTCAGGGGCTAAAGTTAGACACCTGCAAGCTTGTTACAAGCACGAGCCTCGGAGCAAGACCCACTAGCAATATGTCGTGGCGGGAAACTTTGGCGGTCGACATGACGGACAAGTCGACCAGCGCGGCCAAAGGCGAGATGGCGCCCCATTGCTATTTGATTGCGTAGTCATGAATGTACTCCTGAAAATGGTGACCGAACGAAGCAGCGTAGAATATGTCAGACCGGGTGGCTTGTCAAATTTGGGAGTGCGTAGTTATGATGGCATTGTCTGTGCGGGAGATGTTTCTCATTTTGACCGCTGATTCCCGTCACGAAGCAGACCCTGAGAGGAATGCAACTAAGGCACTACGAAACAAATGCTTCTCATTCTACTCAGCGAATCGAGCATGTTGGAGGCTACTGCCGCATTGCTGTCATGCCGTCTGGACCTCTTTTGGCTCTCGGAACATCTGTTCTACCGGCCCCGCCAGCATCTCCGGACGAACCGGGAGGCAGAGCGCGCTGCAGCGATGGACGGCAGGGGTGGGTGGAGCAACAGCGGCGCCAAGACAAGCCCCAGGGCCCAGACGCCTCTAACGCGACGGGATTCAAGACACATCTCAACTCGACTCCTCAAAACATTGGCTCAACTCGCGATAATTCACTTTTGCTATATCTCACCGCCGGGCCCGAGCCTCATACGCGTGCATAATTCCCATTTACAACCGCCAGGAGCTGCTACATTGCCGCTTCCAGCTGCTGTCGCATCCTGCATTCCATTTGCCATGTTATGATCGCGCCTGACCCTGGCCCATGACGATGCATCCGCCCACCTTCTGATACTCTGTCACACCTCAAAATTTTGTCGCCGACCCCTTCAATGGATCGATCCAAGGAACCGCTGGCTGGAAGGCCAAACGGGAGGCCCGCAAGCCTCCTCGTCGTAAAAGAGTCGGGAAGGAAGCCGCTCTTTTCGAGCAACACGTCTCGCGATGACAGCCACCTCAGGGATAGGGAGAAGGAGAACGACCGCGCATCGCTCAGCGCCAATAGAAACCGGCTAAGCCTACTCGACAGCAGCGTGCTACGACGAACGAGCTCCATCCCGCAATTGAGGACCGTCGAAAGAAAAGCGAGCAACAGTAGCCTAAATTCGTCAGGGGGCTCGCGCATTCCTAGACCGACGAGCATGACTTTTTCGAACCGAAAGCCACTATCGTTAGCCGAGGCATTCAGTCGCGCTGGCTTGGAAGACGAGGACGGGAGCGACCAAAGCCAGGTCATGGATGCCTCGCCCAGCCCAGCGCCAAGGGTTGCCCGCGCACGACGCGAGGAGGAGGACAAGAAGATGAGAAAGATTTTAGGCCAAGACCACCTCGACAGCAAAGCACCTACACGACCCTTTTCGCGGCAATCCGTAGCGACATCGACGCTCGCCGACACGAGACTCTCACCTGAGAAGCAAGACCCTACCCGACGAAGGTCTCTATACGGGAAGCCGCGTATCGGGGTTGGGGGGGATGCGGCGCTGGACTCTACCAGCACCAAAGTCGAGGGAATCAAGTCAGACGCTCCGACAGAGGTGCCGGCCGAGACGAGACCTGAGCAAACAGGTGACCGACTTCGAACCGGGCCAAGGTGGCTGAAGCATTTGCCGTCCAAAGACGACCTGACGAAGCAGGGCCGCATTCCCGCCCTTGTCCCAGGAATAGAAGACCTACCATGGCCATCGGTCGAGAATGAGGAGCGCCGACCGGAGGCCGAGGGCCAGTCGCCAGCTAAGAATGCATCGCCCGAAAAGAGCTTTGCATGGGAGATTGACCAGGATTTTACAGAAGGAGACTTGCAAATTTCTGACAGCCCTCGAATTAAGATTGGGGCCCAGCCATTTGCGGACCGCATCAAGTTTGACGACGGCAGCGAGGTCGACATTAACTCGCGTACCAGAGTCGCAAACCCCGGGTCGCGAAACACGAAGCTGGATGAGATTAGGTCGAGGGAGGTCAAGGCAGGAAGTAATATTCCCATTCAGTCCCCGCGACGACCGCGAAACACAAAGCTAGATGAAATACAACAGCGAGAGGCTCAGGCCGAGCACCAGATACCCATTCCTAATAGGACTCTGCCAAGGCCGACGAATACGAAACTTGACGAGATACGACAACGCGAGATTAATGGCCTCTCGAATCGAGCCTTGGCCAAGATGAGGTTGGACGAGATCCGAGAACAGAATTCAAATGCAGCGCTCCGGCCGCAGTCCCCATCGCAGTCCCCCGAGCAAGCTCGTCCGCAATCCAGCCGAGGCGTCCACGAGACTTCCATCCCCGCACCTCAAGTAAAGGAGCTGCCGCGACCAAAGTCTGCGTTTGAGATGGCCGGCGAACGAATACCTGATACTCCCGTCACCATCTTCAAAGCCAGGGAGTATACCAGCCGCATCCAGCCGAGCGTAGAAGCAAACGTCAGTCACGACAATGATGAAACAGCCCCTACACGATCAGACACGTCCCACGGGCGCAGCGACTCACGAGAGTTGCTCCGGCGGCTGGCAAGAGCTGCCAGTTCCAGCCCGGCGCCAGAGACTGAGCCTCAGCCGCCCGCCAGCCCGCCAAGGACGCAGAAGCCTGACGTCGAAGCCGCAGAATTGAAATCCGCCATGTCGCGTCGCAACTCTGAACACGGCACGGGACACACGACCCATGAAACCACCAAGGATCGCGAAGCATCAAAGCCCACGGTTGGGTTCGCAGGTCTACCGCGCTCACACTCGACGGACTCCCTTAAGAGCAAGAGGTCCAGCATGCAGTCGGAAATAGATCCTACGGACCGAATAGAGGGCGAAATGAAGCTGTTCGCCCCCGGCGAAACCCAGTCTGAGAAGGGTTCCGTTCGCGCCGCCTCTCCGCTACCAGAGCTAGAGGAAGAGAAGCCACCAGTCGAGGCTACGCCGCGACAGACAAAACCAGACCCTCTAACGATGCCGACACCAAGAATTATGGGCGCATATGTTGAGACCCCGGCCACCGTCAAGGTGGAGAAGATGGAGATCAAGGAAGAGAAGCCGCGTGAAAGGCCCCGAGAAGAGCCACGAGAGCAGCCGCGAGAGCAGCCACGAGAGCAACCGCACGAGCAGCCGCGACAAGAACTGCGACGGGAACCGCGATACGACGAAAAGCCGTTGCGACCAAGATCATCTACATCCACGTCCATCCGCGAGGACAAGGCGAACGAAGATGTAAGGCGACCGCGAACGAGATCTGCCACATCAACTCGTGAGGGCAAAGTGGGTGATGTTCCAAACCCAGCACGATTGAGGTCCATTTCTGCAAATAGGGATAGAAAGGCCGAGCGCGCATGGCAAAGTGCCGATACGGACACGGCATCTGACCCGGGGACGGATGAGAAATCCGAGCCCACATCCGTGTCGACCGGAGTGAGAAGACGGCGCGCACACTCGCTCCCCCGGCGCAGGCGACCACTTAAAAACACTGCCAAGCTCCCGACAGTCAAGGACGACCTCATGCAACTTCAACGCACGCACAACATTGAGGATTCAACCCTGGATGATATCGAGGAAGTTTTATTGGGTCGCAAAACCCCATCGCCCAGAATGAAGGAACTAATTAAGAATCTCCCCATCGACCCTTCGCTCGACGACGATTTTGACTTTGACCTCGAGCTCGACACCAAGCTCAACACCAGGAGCAACCAATCCAGCGGTGCCAAAGACTCGGATCACTCCGACGGCGAGCTTGCCGCATACTCGCGGATGAGCAAGTCTCTGCAGACGGGCCTGATGGGCATCCGCACTGCCAAGAAGGGCATCGAGCGTCTCGAGGACCAGTTTGCGCACGAAGCCAAAACTGCTGAAAAGGCAGCCGTGGAAAAGTCGGAGGACAAGATGGACACGCCCAGCCAGGACCACACGCACACGCCCGCCTGCACAACACATGTGAAGCCGGCCAAGGGCTCCTACGTCCAACTGCCCATCCCTCGCCTCTACCGCCGCAAGCCCTCGTTCCGATTTACAATCTTGGGTATTCTCGTCTTTTTCTTCTCCCTCTGGTACGCTGCCGAGTCTGCCATGTGTGCCAAGTATTGTCGCCCAGCCAGCTGCGACGGAAACACGTGCGTCTTCTCCTTCGACGATCCCACGTTTGGCACCGCTATCCCCGTCAAGTTGGATCAATGGACGACGGGTGGCCAAGGACGTGTCTTGGTAGACAGGATCAAGGAGGAGGTGGATGACTGGACCGCCGACCTGCTTGACCTGTACCACGGCCGTGACATCAACACTGTTGACGTCGACAGCCTCACGTTTGAGCAGAAGCGCCAGCATCGCCGCCGTATGGGCAAGAAGGGCCTACTGGGTGCTCGACGGGAGCCCTCGGACCAGCAGGCCAAGTGGGATGCTTGGCACCAGGCGCGCATGGCCAAAGAGCGGGCGCAGGAGGCGCGAGAAATGGGATACGAGGTGGAGGAGGAGAATGACGAGTCGATCGGGGGAGACGAGCGAGTCTGGTGATGCAATGCCAGACCCTGCAGGACGCAGAGCTGGGAGAGATGACGGATCACACCTGAAACGAAATAATAGTGCCCTCGCAGGAAATAACGGGCCAGCTAACGCTACTAACGAACCGGTAATGGATACAAAACCCTGAGCTCGAAACAGGAAGTCGTTGCAAATATTTAATCTCTTTTTTTGTTGCATAAAGGAAAAGAAAAAACATGTGAAACGCTAGAATATCTGTCTCTCTCTCTCTCTCTCTCTCTCTCTCTCTCTCTCTCTCTCTCTTTCTTTCTTTGTTTTCTTCTTTTCTTGTGTAAATATGTATATCAATAAGCTTGTTTTATGGTCTCCAGATGTTGCACTGTTGGTATCAACCTTTTCAAGTCTCGCATGAAACAGAAACGAAAAAGAAAAAGAAAAAGAAAAAGAAAAAAAACGTCAAGCCAAGACGACAAGAACGAGGTGAAATAGTTGCCTTGTCGGAAGTCTCTTTTTTTTGTTCCCCAAATGTAATGATCCCAACGCCATACGCCATCATCCTCTGCTTTCTTTTGGGCTCTTTCTCCCATCCAGTGTCCCTTTTTTTTTTCCTTTCACATGCTCGTTTCAATTTTCCTTCAGTCCTGGATACCACCCCATTCCGCATCTTCGTCGTCGTCGCCGCCGTCTTCGTTGTCACTAGCAGGTGTACCCCAGGGCAGCCTCTCGTCGCTGTGGCTATCGCCGGCCCGCTCGCGCACCGGCTTCACGGGGCAGCGCTTGAGGGCGAGGACGAGGTCGCCCAGCTTCTTGACAAAGGGCGCAGCGCGGTCGTCGGCCAAGGCGCCCTCGCGCTCCAGCTCGTCGACCCACAGGTCCAGGGCGTGCAGGCGGATGCCCACGGGCACCTTGCGCATGTCGCCCTCGAGCTCAAAGGGGAACTCGGCCAGGACGGCGACGAGGGCGTCGGGCGTCTCGCCCTCGAAGCCGTGCTCCTTGGCCAGGCGCACGTGGGCGGCGAAGACGCGGCGCACCAGCAGCAGGAACTTCTCGAGGCGCAGCACATCAATGTCGGTCCACTGGGCGCAGACGACGGTCCAGAAGGCGCGCAGCCAGGGGACGGCGCAGGCCGGCTGCAGGGTGAAGAGCAGGGCGGCGAGGTCGGTGGCCAGGCGCTGCTGGGGGATGGGGCGGTCCGTCATCCACAGCGCGTAGAAGAGGCCCTTCCACAGCCTCTGGGCGTCGGTGTCTTCGAGGGACGAGCGGGAGGCGAGGAACGACTGGAGGGATTCGAGGGCAGCGGTGCGGAGCTTGCGGTCTACAGGATTCGAGAAGCGTTAGCATGTACGTGCGAAGGGGGGTGTTTTAATCTTTTTTCTTTTTTTTTTTCCTTTTTCCTTTCTAAGAAGCAGGATGGGAACATACCACTGGAAGCCAGGTTCCGGATAAAAGGCATCTGAGATTCGTGAGGAGCCATGGTTGGCTGTTGTTCCTTTACGCAGCAATTGAGCGGCGCTTGCAGGTAAAAAAATGTGGTGATGGTTGGTTCCTGGTGTTGAAGAGAATCCGAGGTGGGCAACTTTTTTTCTTTGGGCGTGGGCCACTGTGGAGGCGGGGCGCCCGGAAATGTGGGGTCCTCACCGAGCGGTGGCCGAGATGCTGTGCCGTCACGGCCCCAAGACGATGATGGACGAAGCAGTGGCGCGGAGGATACGGGGAGATATGATGATTTTGGCCTTTTTTTTTTTAAGGACTGGAGCCATACTCAACCTGACTCAGCAAGCGAATGTTTCCCATTGTCTCTTCATAGCCAAGTGAGCCTCATGGTAGGAAGTTCCTTGTCGCTTGCTCGATCGCAAAGGCGTCAAGGTAGCATGACTTACCAACTATCAGCGTGGAAAGGCAAGTTGACACTGGCAGAGTTCCACTGCTGCTATGGCGAGTGCTGGTCAAGACTCCAGCATCCACCCAAAGGACTTTAGTGAGCCGGCGGCATTGTCACCATGTCTAGTCCTGGCCAACACGAGATTCCGTCGTCGAGTAAAAGCGGCATGGGCGCAAATGTAGACAGAGGAAAAAGCCCAGGTAGGCAAGCAGACAAAGTCTAGGCCGCTGCACGGTGAGCGAGTGCACCGTGGCGTTGATGGATCTCGCAAGTTTAGATGACCAAGCCCTCAGGCACCGAAGTGCAGTAAGCATCCCCTAAGCATTCACTAAGCTGGAGCGAGTTACAGCCGTGTTTTAAAGGCCACCCCTCGTCCCCTCGTCCCCTCGTCCTCGCCTGCCTGAGTGCCACTCACTGCCCCTCTTTCCTCTTTCTCCCGTGACAAGCCACACCCCACCATCACGTCCCTCTTGCTGCCCGCCCATCTTTGCATCTTCGTCATAGCCAGATCTGAATCCCACCTTCTTCCACCCTGCACCGTCGTCACCTCCCCGAGCCAGGGAAAAAGACTAAAGCGTATAGCGTGCATTTGCCCGTCTGCTGCTGCTGCTGCTGCTGCTGCTGTCGACTCTGAAGCATTCACGCACGAGCACTGCCAGCCAACAAGGTTTCAAGCCTGCGGTCCAAAGGATCGGCATTAGCACCAACACCAGTGCCAACACCACCATCCCGCTAAGCTCCCCCCAGCTGAGCTTCACTCGGGTCCAGCAGGCTGCTTCTGCTTCATCCATCCTCCTTCAAACCCTCATCACACTCGGCTGCGAAACCAACCGCCACCATGTCCACCAAGCGCATCAACAAGGTGAAACACCCGTCCCCCCAGCATCGCCATCGCCACCAGCTCCGAGCTCCAGCTAACCAACCTCTGTGCGTGCAGGAGTTCGCCGAAGTCTCCCAAGATCCCCCACCGGGCTTCACCGTCGCCCTCCCGCCCAACGACACCGTCCACACCTGGCACATCACCCTCCGCCCGCCCCAGCCCAGCGCCTACCACCCGGGCGTCTTTGGCATCCTCCTCACCCTCCCCGCCGACTACCCCTTCAAACCCCCCGTCGTCAAGTTCGTCACCCGCATCTACCACCCAAACGTCACAAACGACTCCCTCGGCAACATCTGCCTCGGCCTCCTCAAGCCCGACGCCTGGAAGCCTTCCACCAAGCTCCGCTCCGTCCTCGAGGCCCTCAGCAACCTCCTGCTCGAGCCCCAGCCCGATGATCCCCTCGAGGAGCGCATCGCCGACGAGTACCGCTCCGACCGCCCCGAGTGGGAGAAGAAGGTCAAGACCCACGTCGACAAGTACGCTCTCGAGGAGCCCACCTTCCCCCCCGTGGCATAAACTACACCGACATGGCTCTCTCTTGCCCACGATGGCATGACACGATGAAACGAAATCACAAACGCTATATTGGGAAAAACGGTCATGAACACAACATTCACACAAACACACACACACATATCAGGTTAGTACTCAAATGGGTCACTTGCATGGATCGGCGGCGAATCCACTCGGATTGTATTTTACTGGCTGCACCAGCAAATACACACGCACACACAAGGCATCAGTATGCCCTATAAAATAAAGTCACTTTAAGCTCTTCACTTGATCGTAAATCACCGTAGAAAAAAAAAGGCAGTACGTGCTTCATGCGTCCGGGTTTTTGTGTGTACTTTGAAATTTCAGTCATTCCATTTGGATATCACTTCATCGAGTGCCATCTCTTAACAGATGCTCGGGAAAAAAAACCACCTCTATGCAGTTCATACATGATCCCTCTCTAGGATATAAAATAAAATGAAAAAATCAACCAAACAGACCCTTTTCCCCCACGACTTTGCCCTTCCCTTTTTTGAGCGTGTCTTCGTGTTGCTCCAGACAACCTCCCTGTGTGCTCCGTCGCGTCGTGGGTCAAGAGTTCTTCCCGTCAATGGGTATTTTTTGTTGTCGCAGTGCAGCCGTTAGCCGTCGTCATTAAGTTAAACCAGGTTTTTTTGTCTTTTCCTCAAGGCGTGCGTCCGTCAGTTCCATGCCGTCCCGCCGTCCCATTCCGTCCTCCAAAGATCCTGTCTTTCTCCGTTTTATGAAAGACTCTGAGAAGAAGAGAAGAAAGAAAATAGAGTAATAAGTAATACCATGCCTTGGAGAAAGTAGGCCATTCAAGGTCAAAACAGGAGTAAAATGCAGACAGTGCCGCTAAATCAATAATGTAAAAGATCGAACCGTGCCAGCCACTGAAACGCCATGCCATGATGAGAGCAGGTAGCTCCGCCACCTCGTTCTTGGGATGGTGGGGTTTGCCGGTGTAGGTTGTGAAAAAAAAAAAAAAAAAAAAAAAAAAAAAAAGTGAAAAAAAAAGACAATAGTCAAGATTTCGTTGACACCGAGAAGGTCAAGTTAAGCCTAAGAAAATGCTTCGAGGGAATGTATCTTGTGGTTGGCTGCACACGTGGTGCGCAGGAAAAAAGTGGTATTACATGCCGGTTTGGGTGCGTTTCTTCCCAAACAGGCCCTTCTCCTTTGGTCGGTCTTCTGATTGAGCCACCGCCCAAGTCTTGTTGGTCTTGTTGTTGTTGTTGTTTTGAATCTTGTCGTACTGCACCTTGGCTCGGCGCTCTTGACGACGCACATCAATCGTGTCTTGGCTCAGGTGCCCGAAACCGTTGCGACGCTTGAAGCATGCCTCCATGAGCGCGTTGGCGTCGATCAGCTTTCGAGGGATGCCCTGGACAACTCCAAACATCTCCATGGGGTCCGAAACGGCCTTGATCTCGTTCTCGCCCTGCTTGAAGATGGCCAGTGCGATGCGGAAGAGCGTCTTGGAGCCCTCGTAAAAGAAGACGTCCCACACCCTTAGCGTCGTCTCAATTGGCAAAGTTCCGATGAAGCAGCTCATGAACCAGGCCGTCATGCACACGGTAATGGGAGGCAGTCTGTCGGTGGACACGCGCGCCATGTCCCTGCGCTTCCGCGTCATGCGAATCGACTTGCCGGTGGCGGGGCGGGAGCCCGATTCGCCGGCCTCCAGATCACCTCCAACCTTGTCCCAGATGCCCGGCATGGTGTCCCGGAGTTCCGTCATTAGCACGCCAAGGTCCACCTTGGAACCTTCGAGGCTAGTCTCATGGGTTCCTGGCAGGTAAATACGAGTGATGACGTTGAGCAGCCAAAAGCACTGTTCCTCCGTCTCCACAAACAAGAGCAGGAGGCCCGCGAGAAAATTCAAACTCTGGCAGTAACCGATGCGAGGATTGTACACGGCGAACGCGTGCAGGACCCGCCGAAGCGAGGTGATGATCGGCGGCTCATCTTCCGAGCCCGGGGGCGGCACTGGGCTTCTGCGAAAAGAGTCATCCGAGACAGTGGATTGGCTGGCACGGGCGCTCGCCGATTGCGGTTGGAATCCACCAGGTGGCTTGAACTTGATGTTGTCGGGGAATGTGCGGTGGAGATCCCGCTCGATGGCTTCGGCGTCAACATCCTTTGGCTTTTTGACCGTGAGCTTGTCGTAGAGACCTGAGTGCTGCGCCAGGATGGCAGGGCCGCCCGCGTAGTAGAACCATGCGGCACCTCGCCAGTCCGGAGGAATGCCCTTGCGGACAAAACGCTTCGTCTTGGCGTTGGGCGCGGGAAATCGGTTGGGCTTGTCGGTCATGAGCGCATTGTCCTTGAGGTACGCAATCCACTTCTTTCGCCGCCGGGCCAGGTAGCCGCTGTAGCCGGCATCCCACGCGTCGTACTGCTGTCGGGTGATGTGCTGGTTCTCCTTCTTGAAGCCGTAGCGGTCGCGGAAGCCCGGTTCCTCGGCGGCCTGGGCTTGTATCGGGGCCGCGGAAGGGGGTTGCGGAGGTGGTGAGACGGGGGGCGAGAGAGGTATGGAGGCGGACTTGTCGGCGAGCGGTGGCGGTAAAGGGGAGGTAGGTGTCTCAACGATGGGGGGAGATGTGGGGGGAGAAATGGGCGAGGCCCTCTCCGCAAGGGGAGAGGAGGTATGCGGTGTCTTGTCGCTCAACGGGGTAGGTTGCTGGGACGCGACGGAGGGCACGGAATCAATCGACCTGGCCGAGTCGCGCTTGTCCATGCTGTTCCGGGCAAGGTTCTCCGCAATGTGAGGGACGGAGGCAATGTAGGCCGGGCTCTTGAAGATCATTTTTGACATCCGAATCTCCCGGTCCAAAGTCGACGACTTGTCGCCATCGGCGTCGTCGCGCAGAGGGAAATCCTCCTCGTCATCGTCGTCCACTTGGATGTGGATGGATGTGCGGTTTGGTGCCATATCCGACGCTGAAGTAGGTGGTCGGGAGTCGCGATTCACGTCGTGCCAGGACGTCGAGGTGGGCGGGCGGGAGTCTCTATTATAATTAGGGTTGGATGTCGAGGTTGGAGGACGAGAATCCCTGTTGTAGCTACGCTCGGACGTCGAGGTTGGAGGCCGTGAGTCCCTGCTGTAATTGCGGTCGGATGTCAAACTCGCTGGTCTGGGAGGCATGGTATAGCTGGCGTCAGAAGCGGCAGTGTCTGGACGGGGCTCAATGTCGTATTCCAGATTTGATGCAGCGCTGGCTGGGCGCTCGTCCGCGTCGTTGTATTCAACGTCCGAGTCGTCGTCGAAACCCTTCTCGTACATGCCCATGAGATCGTCGAGACTGAGCTCGTCGTCGTCGGGGCCGTCGTCGGCAACGTCGGCTTGCCCTTGGCTGCGACCCTCTGCTTCAGCATCTGCAGGGGGGTAGAGCGATGTCACAGAACTGTCCTTCGTCAACACGCTGCTCCGCTCCGTCACGGCAGTTCCAGGGGCTGTAGACTCCGTGAACTGAGAGCGGAGGCTGGACCGAGGCTCCTCTCCACTCATCCAGGGCGCGGCGACAGCGCTGGGGGACGCTGAACCACCCGTATGACTGTGAGTTAGTGGCGGTCGCTGTGCAGTGGCCCCATTGGCGACGGGGCGGGATCTCGGCGGGAGAGGTTCGTGGAACTCAGAGGGCGGCGGAGAGAGAGCAGAGTGGTAAGTCGACGAGGATTGGCACGATGAGACGGAGGGAGCACGGGGACGATTCGGCGGCCAAAGGGGGTTTTGAGTTGGGGAGCTGACGAGTTCCAGGTACTGGTCGGCCGGATTGATGCTGGGGGTGGGTCGTGTCTTGGCCTGGTCCGTGATTGGCTGGCGGATGCTCTGCTTCCTGGGGCGCGAGAAGTTCTCGACCGGGGATGGTGCTTTTGGCACGGCGGAAGCGTCAAAGGTGCGCAGATCAGCAAGGGACGACTTGGAGGCGAGCGTCGGGGATACGTTTCGAGATGAGGGCGCAGAGCCCACGCTGTACGCCTCGTAGGCGAATGGAGAGAGAGGATGGGGCGGAGTGTCCATGGGCGAGGCTGGGTTGGAGCTCAGAGACGCTGTTGGCTGCAGAATAAATTTGGAGCTGTTGGATAGCGAATCCCACCGCGGGGAGACTGGCAGCGGCGGCAGCTGCCCCAGCGAATCCTCGGAGAGCTCCCGCATATGGCGGTAGGCCTGGCCAAAGGGAACGATCTGTACGCGCGGAGATGTGGGTGGCGACAAGGACGACAGCGGCAGCTGAGGCGAAGGGAGCGGCGATGCATCGGCGGCGGCCGGCACCGGGCCATGGTTGTCTCGCATGCGGGGAGCGTAGAGGGAGATCTTGCGGTTTGGGGACCGGGGCGAGACGATGGGCTCGACTTCCACATCGTTTGGGGGGATTGTGATGGCCGCAGGAATCATGGCTGCGGACCTGCGAGGCAGGAGGTGAGGGCGAGGGTGAGGCTGTGGATTGGTTGCAGGTCGATGCAGCCCTGTGTTAGTGCGTGGGTGAGACGTCAGAAACGAAGCGGCGATGGCCTCTGCGCGCCCTCGGGCGAGAGGTGCCGCTGGCAAAAGAGCAAGCACTGGGCGTGGCCGTGCTGGAGAAGAAGGACAAGAAGAAAAAGGAGTGTCGTGATGCTGACCGCAGTCGTCAAAAGTGGTGTTGGTCGTGGATTCGCCTAACTACCTAGTGGCTTCGCTACCGCCTCAGGCACTGGGCGCAGGCAGTGGCAGTGGCCGCGTGGGAACAGCTGTGATGAATGTGGGAAGCCTCGTGAAAGTGACCCTGGCCATTGCTACCGGGGCATGGCCGGTTGGGAAGGGAGAACTGAAGAGAATGAAGAAACGGAGAGAGAAAAAAAAAAAAAAAAAGAGTAAACAGCTCCAAAGCGGGTGCAGGCTCTTGGGTAAATGGGAGAAGCGCCCGGCGTGTGGCTTCTCGCCTCTGAGACGGCCTATGGTTTGGGATGAGTCTGGACCTCTCGACTCGCAGAGGCAAAGGGGGTTCGCGCGTAAGGGACGGGCTACTCGTAGCTGTTTGAATGCGTCAAAGCGAAAACGTGAATCGAAAGCGAAAAATCCGCCAAGGGAAAAGGGAACGACGATGGCTACTTGGTGAGCGAATGCGGCCGACTCGAAGGACAAGTTTCAGAGCGCGAGCAAAGAAACAAAGTCGCAAACAGAGCCGACTCGACTTGTCCGTGGGGGTGTGTGCGCGATGGTGCCTTGAAGAACTGCTGGTCAAGCTAGAGGTGGAGGGAAATGACCCCAGGCGCGCAAGGCCGTCGTTCAATGACGTTTGTCAACGACGGATGTCGGGAATGCAACGTTTGGGCCACACGTCTAGAAAAATTCGAAAGCGTCGCCCAGGTCGGCTTTTCAGCTTTCAGCCAAGGCACAAGGCAGAGCCGGAGTCAATCACCGCAAACTGGAGCTGCACAATTCGCTTCCAACCCTGGGCAACGGGGAAGCCGGGATGAGTCCAGCGGGTAGGGTTCCAAGGTTGAATTTTCTTGGGGAGGGGGGGGGAAGACCAGGGATCTGGGCTCGGGTGCTCGCGAAGCCAGGGTTTGTCACCGAAGGAAAAGAAAAAGAATTTGATGACAATATGGGCCGGGGACCAGGATGAGCTTGACGGGCGGGGGTGTTTTGAATTTGAAGAGAATGATGAGCGACGCTGCGCGGAGGGGGAAAGAAACGAAACGAAGTTTTGCGCCGAAAGGAGGGAGGAGGGGCGGAAGGGCGAGATTCAAGGGGAATAGCGATTAGTATACGCAGCAACTACACACGAGTTACCACGCGCGGGAGAGAGGGAAAGACGACAGTGGTAGATGACACAGGGGTGCAAGGAAAAAGGAAGTTGAGCCAGGTTGAGCAGCTAAGCCAGTACAGTGACTTGATGGATCGTCACCTGTGAGTTTTGCCCAAACGGCGCCTATTCCGAGGAGACGGTTGGGGGGGCCATCTACGCTGCTTGGGTGCGAAGGAGCATGAGACGAGCGGGAAGCCAATGGCCCGGCGAGCAGCGCCCGGAGAGAAAAAGTGCGGCGTTAATTGGCCCGGGGGCACAGGCCGATGCCAAGTTCAGTGTAGCGTACCCGGCGCGGCGAGCGAAATTCAAGTCGTCCGTTTTGAAGGGGGGGGGTTATGAATCGAGTCAGTCGACCCAGCGAGCAATGTGTGGCAGTCCCGAGTGGGGGGGAGAGACAAGTAGGCCACGCCGAGTCTGGGAGGCGAGAGGGCGATAATCAGTCGGCTGAAGGGGTTGGTCGAGGAATGCCGATGGATGGGCGATGGTGGTGATGTTGGCTGGATTGGATGCCTCTGTATGTATATGCTGCTGCTGCAATATTCTGTTGGGCTTGCCGGCGAGTGCAGGCAGGCAATGCACCTCTGTGTGACGGTTCGAATGCGGAGATCGGAAGGGGCGTGTGATGGAGCGTGGGAGGCGTTGGACAGCAAAAGACAAAAACAAGGTACGAGATGACGTCGGGACTGGTTGAAACGGCGAGGGATTCAAACGAGAGACAGTTGGCGCATTCGCATGTGCATCTGCATGTGCATGTATCAGGTGGTGTGAGCAGGAGGGAGAGATCAACACTTCCAAGAAGCGGCTTGCAGCTGTCAGAAGTACAAGAAAACACGACTAGAGCGAAGGCGACGTCTGCAAGAAAAAGAAACGACGAGAATTTTTTTTTTTTTCTTTTCTTATTTCCTGCAGCTGGCGTCCTTGTTCCCTCTCTATGCCGTGTTGCCATCGCCAGAAAAGCATCGTTCACCTTGGGTACTTTAACCCACTCGCGTGTACATGGCCCAGCTTGAGGTTCAGCTATTACATGTGCCTTGCAGATGGAATCGAGATTAGTAGGCCCGCCCCCCCTCGTCGTCCCTGTAAGCCTCTTTCTTCAGTTATTCCGCTCAGCGCGCCTCCCCCTCGCATGAGAGGGACGGTAGCAAACCCGAATACCACGGTAGCCGTCAACACTGCAACTGTGTCATATCTGGTCGTCCTTGGCTTTGCCGTGCATACAAGCGCCAGCCGGACTGCCTGGCTGCTGCCCCACCCCATAATCCGCGGGGCCTTTTGGCCCGAGCCCTCGCAGGTACGGTCAAGTGCAGCACCTGGGCTGCTGCTGTGCGCGCGCATCTGAGTGTTAGTCCCAAACCCAGACCAGGGAGCGAATCGCATGTGTCGTCCCCCCCTTCAGGGCTGAGAGGGGCGGCGCATGGCTTAGGAAGGGCGGCAAAGGCACCGGCGGACAGGGGTGCTCAGCAGGGACGGGAAAAGGTCCCAGGCGAAAAGATGACAGAAAACTGGCGGGATGATCAATGCCTGCTTGGTCAAAGTTGAACCTTGCAAACCAAGCTGGACAAGCAGCATCAAGCCTGGGCCATGGGTTGCTGGCTCAATAGAAGGCATTAGCCTGAAGTCACACTTGGCAGCACAATCACAGCAAACGCATCTTAAAGAAACGAGTCTAGACCAAGAAGCGCAACCACCGGCGGCGCACCCAAACAATGCTCCTTCTTATTAAGGCCATGGCGACAGGGCAAGGGAGGGGAAGCACAAGCAGTTGCTCAAATTTTTTTTTTTTCCGTTGCGCACACCTTATTTGTGATCATATCGTTCCGCCCACCACACACAGTTAGGGGATACACTGAGCCCATGCCCAGACGGGATAAGACCATGTTCCAGAGGAGGGGAGAGAAAAAAGAGAGAAGAGCTGGCGCTGGGGGGGGGCCGCCCCGCTAGACGGCCCCGCGAGACCCGACACAGAGGGCGAAAGGCAAAAGAGGGAAAAGAAAAAAAAGATTACGACCCAATTACATCAGATCACAAAGCAGAGTGAGCGAGACAGAGGCAACGAGAAAGCGAAGCGACAGCCTTGCACTCCCTGGTAGCGCTATACCTGAGGCGGAATGGCGCGGTCAGCCTGCGCCGCCGGTAGCCAATAGAAGTGCGGCCGTGCCTGGATCGGCGCGCCCCCCTGTTGCATCATTTGGTCATTCCAGTTGTCAATCGTGGCTGAAGGGGCGGCGCCGAACTCTCGGATACTAATCTATGCATGCATGTACATGTACAGTATCAAGCTGCTCACCCTTTGCCCAACCCGGCCGGCCGCAAGAGCAAGTCCCAGGTGTTTGTTCTGGTGTGCTCGTTTTTGTGCGCTCCCACAAATTCACTAGTTCATCTCCATCTGTGTGTCATTTGGAAATGTGATCGCCGCCGGGACACTTGGCAGAGGGTCGACTTATGCAGGTACGCGGCACAACGGCACACGCACACACGCACAACGTTCACACATGTGCACTCGCACGAGACAGGAAATCTATTACCTGGAGCCCCGATGAGTGGCATCCGGTTGCCCTCCCGAACAGCCCTAGATCGGGCGAAAGTCCCGAAGAAAGCATGGAAAAAGCAGAAACAGCCAGGTACGCTGCACAAAAAAAAAAAAAAAAAAAAACAGACACCAAAGAAATTGCGGGCTGCTGGTCATTAGAACCAGGAAGCCCTTCCCTCCTCGTCTTGCATTTTTAGTTGATCCAGCACCGCCATTCCCCAGTTTTTGTTTACTGTACTTTTTTTTCGGTTTTCCAATCTAGCTTTGCTCAGATTCTTCAGCAGCCAAGGCTTGTGAACGGCTGTTGCCCAACCACTGAGCAATGCGTTGGCCAATGCGTGGTGGGATGAACCCAGCAGTATGTTGATATTAATCTCCAGTGGGACATTATATAACAGGTTCACCAATGCTCAGTTCTCAGTTCTGGGTTTCCAGCTGTTGGGTTCTGGTTGTTTTGGCGAGCTGCTGTTTGATCTCCATGAAGGGATCACCCCCGTTCTCCTTTCGGTCTCTCGTAACAACAGGGGTGGGTGCTTAGTAGAGCTGCGGACAACTCAGCCTGTGTTTCCATCGGAGTCCCACACGCGGAACATTTCTGCACTGGGGAAGAATTTTCTTTCGCAAAGTCTTTTTTTTTTCGGTTTGCCGGTTTTCTTTTCAGGGTCCAGAGTAAATGAAATCACCCCCCACAACTGACAAACCAAGCCCAAATAATCTTGCTGAGGATGAATAAACCTCATGGAAACCCCATTGTGGCTTGAGTTTTTTTTTTTTTTCATGGACTTTAGTCAAGGCCTAGCACTCCCACATTCTCATACCCGGCACAAGTCGCACAAAACTCCACTTCCCGGCCCGCGGCTAGTGACGCTTGACCAACCAGGTACGGCCAAGGACGGACAGCAAATTTCGCTCCTCGCAGCACTATGGGCTGAGGAAACAAGACCATCCCAAGCAAACACTGCTTTTGGAAATTTCGCGGTCTGGGCGGCCCCTCCCTCGAAGCCCAACTCAGCACCGTGCACCAGTTGTGTAATCAAGTGCAACTCTCCGCATTGCCTCGACTAAAAACGTCTCGACTAAAAACGTTGTGGAATCAGAGGAATTGCATCCGTGTCCGGCAGGATTGGAGCGGCTTTGGCTCTCGGAAGCTCTGGAAATTACGGCTTGCATGCATGCAGCATGCATAGATTACCGACCAGCTTTGGTGTGTAAGTCGTGCGAGACCGACACAGCCAACTGGCGTCGTATTGGAAGCTTTGCGGGTGTATGCAAGCGTGATGACTTTCTCAACTTTGGTTGGCCACCGTCAATCGCGTGCTGCTTTCAGATCGTGGCAACTGCAAAACATTGCATTCCATGGACGAAATAACCACAACAAGCCATGATGCCTTGGAAACCTTCAGAGACAAGCCCTGTCTCGAACACTGACTGGTTCCAAAAGTTCTGACTGGCAACCTCAGTCACGGTCGCACTGCTGCCACCCACTCCTCGCCCCCGCCTTGCAGCTCTGGAGTTGACGGGTTTCCATACAATCTCGGTAAGCGGAGCCTCAACTCCCAGACACCGACCATCTGGCCCCGAATCTGACATCAACGTCGACCCTCGACTCTTCATCGACTCCGTCATAGATCCTCGTCGCCGTGGTTGCTTGCAAGTTTTTTTTTCCCTTGTCTGTGCTACAACCACAACACCACCCACACGCGTCGTCGCTGGGCCCGCGTGTCTTGCTTGGTTCCGCGCTGTCGCCTCGCTAACGTGCTAGATCCCGCCCGACGGTTGCAGCGCGAAAGCCGGACGGCACACCATACCAAGGAGTCTTTGGAAGCGCTACTCAGATTTTGGCCTAGCCCATCGCGCCGTCAGTCCCGGAGCAGCACATCCTGCCATGCTCACATTTCACGCCAACCCCCTGGCATTTTACGGAGTCACCTTTAGCCTGCCACGCCCGCCGCCGGGCCTGGCTCCCGTCCCGGCCGTGCGGCTGACGGGCGATCACTGGCTGGCTGGCTGGCTGGCTGGATGGATGATGGGACGACAGGCACGGCAAGAAAGATTGGATGACAGTCACGGTGGAGGGATGGGAAGCACACACAAGCTATCCCGATGGAGAATTTACCATAGTCCTACATTTATGGAGCAACACGGTGAACAAGGCTGCAGCTGCGGCGCCCCCTTCAAGGCTCACAGCTAGCCCTCGTCCCATGAGCTAGCCCTGTTCGCTTTGTTTCAGTCCATTGTGCAGTTGAGGCGCCAGAGGAGGCGTCGATAATAGATGAGACCTGCCAGCTGGGGAGTTTCTCACCATCGCCAACCTCAATGATCTCACCTTGGGACCAAGCCTCAGCGACATGGCAAGCGCTTTGCCACCCCGGCATTCGTAGATCAAGCACAATAATCAGCCCGTTCACCAATACCAAGCAACTTTAAGGCAAGACGCTTTCTGCGCACGGGAGCTAACGCAGCCTAGTTCAAGTACCACAACTGGGATTTCCCCAACTTTCGGCAGTGGAGGCCCAAGGGAGGGATATTGAGACAGTAAACCACGCCCATAGCCACGCCACAGCGTTGTTATTGTTTTTTTTTTCTTCCTTCGCTTTTGGTTCCTTGGTTCTGCTCTGGGTAAGCAACCCAGCATAGCGTTCAAAGGGCGGAGCATACGTGTGCGGTGAGATGGATGACGTTCATTCACCCAACCCAAACTGCAACAACCAGGCCGGCAGTTGGCCATGGCGCAGGCTTAGCCGGGCTTGCATGCAGGTTTCTTGCGCACCAGGCACCAGGCACCGACCTTGTGAGTGTGGAGGCGCATGCAATGCTCGCAGCCCCGGATACGATTATGCTACTGACTTGGTGTCTTGCCGCCGGGTCAACAGGAGGGTCGTGCCAGGAGTAGGGCAGAAGATCGCATCTCGGTATTGACAAGGTTGGACGGGTAGGCCGTTCTAAATCGGGAAACCATCTGGACTTGATGGCGGTGCGGCCCAACGAAGGGGAGCCTCGCTCAAATCAATTCCACATGGTCGTTCAATTTGCCCATCCCAATGTGCAGCCGCGCGCCCTTGCATCTGGCACTGGATAAACCATGCGTGCTGTGTGGCCTCCCCCCTACATTCGGATAGATTGCATTGCACCACATGACATTACCGCCGATGCTTGCCGAGCAGAACCCTTCCAGAAAGACGGATCAATTTCTCCATCTGGTGTCAGTCAATCCGTAACTTTGATGGGTCCCGATTCTTCTCGGATTCAGGACGTCTTGAGACTGCTAGGGTTTTCCCCCTTGTGAGACCGGGGTAACGCCCCTCACGACCTCGTCGGCTTCATCCCTTACTTTCAACTCAGATTGATCCCAGACGATGAAAGACACCGTTGGTAGAGGGATGTTGTTATTGACCATCTAAATCTCGGAAAAGATTTGCGCGTAATTGTCGTCTCCCATGGCAAGCTCGCCCTCTCACTCCAGGGTAAGCTGGCCAGCTCGGCTGTTCTCACGCTTTGATCACCTGTAGCACCATAGCGCGCACAGAATAAAAGATTGCAATTGTTTGTTTTATTAGATGATTTAGATTAAGTGCAATGGGACGAAATTAAGTTTTGGCAGCCTAATTAGTGGGATAGTAATTCCTTACCGTTAGTGTATTATGGCTCTAGCCCGGTTGAACAGTTGTGTTGCAACGATAACTACCTGCTCGATAGATTCGAGAATGCTTGTCCAATAGCCATGCACATACAAGGAAAAAAAAAAAAATCAACAACGAAAACCCACTATTTGGCTGTTCAACATGAGGCAGGACCATGTGACTACCACCGTGATTGCCGAGATTCAGGGTAGCTAACCCCTCTCCCTTGCAACACGACAAGGGAGGCTCGGTATGGGCGAGGAATTTTCATGTGGCTTATTGGAATGGAGTTAGCGATGGCGTTAATTTGGGGCAAATGATAATTCACTTGATTGGACTGAGCAGCTCGAAAACTTTGGCTAAATGACATCGTGATGATGTCAGTGAGAGTATCGGTCTTGGTGAACTATCCGCGCCGCGCCGTCTCGAACTTTAACATACATGTATGCAATACGTGCAAATGATATCATACGCGTTGTGGTTGAATTAAGCGAATGAACTAGATATTCTGTATGTCAACGTTCCTCCGCTTAAACTAGCGACGAAAGCCGAAATTGATGAAAGAGGCACTTCTTTTAAGCCTAGGCCTCAAGAGTGTGTCCAATGTTGGGGTACGCGTTCCTGTACCCATCCATTTCATTGGGATTCTCGGTCCTTTTTGCATACGTCTTTTGTCAATGCCCCTGACTCTCATGCCACCAAACTCGATGAGTAAGACTGCACTGCTCAACATGTATCGACTCACGACTCCAATCGAGTCCTTGACATCTACGAAGAGGATGCTAGACAAACAGGCGACACCCCAGGGTACATGTGCAATGCTGCTTAGGCAGAAGAGGGTGGTAGAAAAAGCAAAGAGCTCGGTTTTGCCGAATGGTTCCTTTCACTTCTCGATCTGAAACTAATCTGATGAACATGATAGCTTGAACTTCTGCTGTAACTGACTTTCCCAGCTTTGGCATGTTAGCTGTTCGCGCTCACGGAGATCTGAAAAACGAGCAGCTCATTCGATGATATGAATGGAAGGAGTAGCAAGTGTCCATGAAAATGATAGGCCAGTGCTGAATAGGGCTATAGTGCAAACCGCCCAGACGCCTATTCGATGAGTCACAATAGGTTTTTGAGAAGTGCGGCTATCATCAAGGTATGCTGTATGATAGAATAGACGACGGCCAACCCTCAGGCCATATGGAAGCCTTCTATAATTCCTCCCACACGCCTAGCCGTGTCCTGTCCTTCACTTCCATCGCTCTCACGCTGGGGCATGCGAGAGCGAGCGACCCAGCCAATATTGATCGTCTTGGTGCAATGATGGCCGTGTTGACATTCATGAGGCTAAGCTGCTGAATCAAAGGAGGAGCAAGGCTAAGGATAACGATGGCAGCGACCATTCCGGGTTTCGACACTCCGGAAGCTGCTCGATTATGCAGCCGTAGAGGGGTAACCAAAAGAGCCTCCCCCCTTGCGGTATTCATCCAGTACGTATTTGCAGGGAGCACAAGTCTTAATGGCATTGAAATACGTTCCTCTTCTATTCCCGGAAGTACTCTTCGTATTGCCAACCGGTAAAAGCGCTCGCTTGCGTAGTGACAATGAGGGCGGCGAATAGGCATAGCCGAGAGGCGGCGTGGTGGATAGGCACCATAATGGGAGACAAGAATGAGTAAATGGGCCCGCAGATTTACCATGCTTGTAGAAGCATAGGATGAAGAGAGAAACTGATCGTCTGACAAATCATACAACCACCTCGGCAAATATTTATCGACTGGTATCGAGAAGCTTGTCTTACGTTGTTGGAGCTGCAGGCTAGTGTGACGTTTCTTTAGGCGTGCAGAGCTGTAGAATCGGCCATATCCTACACCCAAACTTATTTGATCCTCTTAACATAACTTGCTTTGGGTCGTGGATTTGCTAGCTCTGCTTCTTTATTCTGTCGCTCGGAGAGGTATCAGAAGGGAAGCACGCTATCCTGGCTCGTTAACGGATCGGTGGGATGATAGCTATTGAGGATTTTTCTGATAGGTTTTGGCATCGTATTTCTCTTTAGCTTTGTCAATGTTAGCTAGGTGTACCGTGGTCGACTGTCGATCACAGCGACTTATGGCGGAAAGTCATCGTGCTATTAATATATTCTGCATCAAGTGTTCCACTTGGTATGGCGAGAACGAATAATACATCACGACTAGGCGCCGGAGAACGGAATGGCGCTCTGCTTGTGCTATTGGTTTACGTGGCGGCACTGCGTCCCTTTTCCATCATTACCTGAGAGGGGAAAGTGGTGCAGATTGGTGGCCACCGTAGGCTGGGGTTGCATATTCTTTGTCCAACACAAGTCAAAACTGGGCGTCCAAAACTTCACATGTCCCACGTTGGAGCACGCACTGGGTTGGTCTGTAAACCACAAGGCGCGTACTGATGCTTCTAGCGCTGGCAGCTGGCCAACTCTGCATGCACCACTGGGCTTGACGAATTTCAGTTCGCGTCGACCAGTCGCGCGCTTCGCGGTTCGGGCAAACCCAATAGAAACCAACTTTGATAATGGAAGTGATACTACATTTGATGGTTCATTGTTAAAGAATTCTGATAGCGTTGTACACGCGATGGCTCCCTACCATATCCCACCCGGCCCATCGCGAAGCATCAAGTGAAGACACTCACCCAATTGCTCAGCTCGATCGCCATTGACAACCGGATAATAAACACACCATAGACTCCAGAAGAATGGTAGAGGCTTCTATGATAAAGAGCCTATTGAAGACTGCTTTGCCACATCAATCTTGCGACCAGACCAAACCATTCTTTGGCGGCGTTCGTTTTCTGTTCCCGCTGCATTAATTATAAACGATGAGTGGCTGTGGATTCAGTATTTTCTGCAACATAGTTGGCTGAATGAAACCTATGGATAATTGTGGTACAGTGTGGAACTAATGCTGCTCATACCAACAGCAATTTTGGAAGAATGAGTGCATGCATAGCTGAACACGATGGTATGGCGATTTGTGAAAAAAAAAAAAAGTGTTTTCGCACTGTCTTGTGGCAGTTGAAGAAAAGTAGTCACACGAAAACCTTTGATAGCGTAGTCAGTGTCACAAGCAGGAATGCTTTTTTTTCAGGTAGAAAAAGTAATGCAGCTGGGAAAGCAGATTTGGAGCTAAAAATTAGCGGAGGCATCCAGAGTATCTGCTGTAATGCGCCGAGGAGGGTGACCAAAACTCGAATCAGCCAATGAAGAAGCAATTGATTGAGGTAGTGCATTAATTGCCTAACGCCCAATATGCAGTTGCAACCACACAAGATATTTGGAGCCCAAGTGCGACACTTTTACTGGGCCAAGTACCAAGGTCGTTGTGACGCCGTAAAAATTGCGGCGCATGGTGGTTGGGCCGCAGCTGAGGCTTTATCATACAGCATCCTGTCCGTGTTTAACCCCCCCAAAACGCTTCCCCGCTACCATCATCTGATATTGTATTCTCTTGCTCTGCAGGACTCAAAAGGCACAAAATGGCTGAAGCATTCGGAATCGTGAGCGGCGCCGTCAGCATGACGGCCTTGTTCAAACAAACCGTCGAATGCTTCCAGTACATTCAGCTGGGACGCCATTTTGCTGAGGATTTCGAAAGGTCCCGACTCAAACTTGACTTGGCTGTGGGACGGCTCGTCAGATGGGGCGAGGCAGTTTCCATCCAGGAAAACCCGCGCATCATCCATGAGACAAAGGGCGATGCAGTTGCGGAGCAAGTCCAGGACGTCCTAGAGCAGATTTTCCTCCTGATGCAAAGCACGCAAAAGGTATCCAAACGCTATGAAACAAAAGCAAAGTCGGGGCAAGGGGACGTGGCGCGCCTCCGCGACGAAGATCTGAAGCCAGTAGCCCGAAGCTTGCACAGCCGATTGACCAGCACCATTCGCCGGAGGCAGAAGCAGACGAGCTTCATCCAGAAGACCGCTTGGGCGCTATACGACTACAAGAACTACGAAAAGCTGATTTCCGAGTTCAAAGAATACATGGATGAATTGGAGAAGCTTTGTCCTGCCGAGGAGGTCCAGCGCCGCGAGCTCGTCAATGCGGAAATTGAAGAGGTGACCGACCAAGCCAGCTTGCTGGCCTTGAAGGACGCGGCGGCTGACATTGACCCGCTTGTGTTCGAAGCTGTGTCCGGAAAGGTTTCAGATATCAGGGTGAGGAACGTTGCGAATGAGATAAGGGCCGAGATGAATGGGAGGGTGCGCTTTGGGAATGACATGAGTGATGCGTTCCTGCAAAGCGGCGCGCTTTTATCCGACAGCACTGTAAACCAGGGGGGTAACGTGTTTTCGACAGGATCATCGGCTATTCACTTTGGAAATACTTATGGAACTTCAACGTCTTCATTCTGGAGCACGTCGGACCAGCAAAAATAAACAGGCGTGCTGGTTCTGTGGTAAATGGGATTGGTATGTACAAGATACATGATATTGTAGAAACTAGTGGACTTGGGAATGAATTTGACTGAAGTTCGGCACTTTTCCGTGTCTAAGCAAGTGTATGTTCAATGGTCAAAACGGCGAACCAAAACTGCTGTATCCTCCCCGCCTCTAGGTGCCTAATCATATTGCGCAATGTCCTGAAACAATCCCCGGTAAAAGATCGCCAGCATTGTATTTTGTCCGCGGCCGCGTACTTTTGTTTAAAATATGTGTTGGCTGGCTGATCTCAGTGGCGACAGGGGAACAGGGGAAGGACGAGGAGCCTGGGGCTGCAAGATCAGGATCTGAGAAGAAATGAAGAAATAGAAAATTCACGGCGGAGAAACCACACTGCTACGTAGGTGGTCTAACGCCCCAGAGAGGACTGGCTAACCTCGATTGGAATGGCAAGATGGGAGCGGTCAAGTCAAGCAATCGGACCTGTTGAGCTAACCAACTTACACAGACCCCGAGAGGTTGCTAATTGGCAGTGGCTATGGTCCACAGGTAAGAGTAAGCCTAGAGAGAACCTTATCTGCATAACTTGATGCTGCACGTGGAAGCAATACACTTGGACTTGGACAGCTGTCAAACCGCACAATTCGCAACGTTGGGAGATGCTTCACCTAGCATCCCCTTGGTTAATTAGGCACAAATTTAATACATTCGCGTACTGATCGCCATACCCTAGCATTATTTCCCATTATTCCTTGCCGCTATTCTTTTGCTGCGCCGTCTGTATTCCCTCTCTCGGCGACAGCGAACGGATTGCCCGTCGTCATCATGGTAGCACTCACTCAGCTCAATTTCGCACTGGTCGTGCGGTACGTCGTACCAACAGTCTTCGCAGCTAAGCCCCTTATACGCACAGCAACATAAGCTCATTGTAGCATCGTTCCAAGCGTGGGCTAGCCTGCCCTGTGTTCCAGGCGTTTTCCAATTTTCCTCTGGTTCTTCGGGCTCGAAAAATCCGCGCCGTGGTGGCTCCCGAACGCAAAGAAGGTTTTGGGAGATTGGCTCGTTGAGTTCTTCGTAAGTTCTTTCCACATATACCCATCCTTTCTTGTCATTTTCCAAGACAGTATCCTCTTCGACCCAATCGTAGGCTACAGTCTCCATCGCAAGCGTGACGTCAAGATCAAACGAGACTCGAAGCAGTCCTTTCTCGACGACATCTTCCCACGAAACACAATTTTTTGGCATTACAAGTATCCAGCTTCGATAGCGATCGCACAAATAATGGTTTAGCGACCAAAACTGCGCCGAAGGACACCATGTTGGCACAATGTGCGGCAGTGGCTCTCGTCCTCGAATTTCTGTCATGAGCTTTTCATTGGCCTCTTCCTCTGGAAGTCCCGCCACAGCAGCTTGGTACATGTCTTTGATTGCTTGTTTGCGAAACTCCTTCTCGCGACGGTGGTGCTCGATGCATTCCTCAATGGTGCTGAAGTCGTGATAGACGTCGATTCTGGGCTGGAAATCGCATGTGCGACTGATGGCGTCGCACCTGAGGAGACTGTAACCCAAGTCCTCAGAAGATGGGCTGGGAGTGCCAAGACAATAGAGCTGTATGCCGAGTTTGTCAAGCCCTTGGTGGTTTCTGCTGGTGACAACGGTGTAATTGCGTTTGGCGTGATCTTCGAAATGGATAACGCGAGGACCTGGCTTTATTTTTTTGGGTGGCCTACCACCACCGATGGATTTGCGGGCGAGAGCCTGTGTCCTGGCCATATTTCAGCTTGGTCGCTTTCACCCGGAAACGGATCTAGGGTTGGCTTGTTTGAGAATGAATGGGAATGGAGTGGGTTTTATGAAGTTGTTTTTCTGGTGAATGCGCCAGCAGGTTCATGCGTAAAACTGGATGGATGGCTGCCTGGAGGTGGACCGCTTAATTGGTGCTAGGACCTGCTGGTGCGGCCGTTCTTCCTTGTGCTTACAATCCAACACTTGAATGATTGTAGCGGCGGTACTGCTCTATCACAGCCGCTGCAGAACATTAAGCTCATCTCAAACTACTAAAATACCCGGAGAAAATAATATAAAACTTTAGGGGATCATGTAGAAATGCCGAGACGTGTGTGGTTTTTTTTGCCGGGTTCCCGTACAGCGAAGTGTTGAACTGACAACCATCATCCAAGGGTTGTATTGCATGTTGTGATGAAGATACGCAAGTCCTATGTCCGTCCAATGCATCTGGCTTGATATTATACTTTGAGATATTTTAATCTTATTGAGAGCCAGAGTTTGCATATATTCTTTTTTCGACAGTTCAGATACACTAAGAGGCATTGATTAATGCGCAATTGAACAGATTCCTACCCAAATCCCTCCACCTTTGGCACATGGATTCGTCAGCTTGGCATTTTACCTCAATTAAAATAGATGGTGAGTCAAAAATAGTAAGTAAAGAAATAATATTTTATGATATCATTTGCCTTGGTGTTGAAACTGGAATGCTTTCAGTCGTAGAACCGGTGCAACAGCTCGGTCGCGGCTGTCCGGAACTACCTAGGCTAGCGGGCAAGGCGGTTGCTGAAGGTAAACACAATCGCCTCCAAAAGTGCGACCAGTGATGAGAAGACTGGGAATTTTACAATGCATTAAATGACGCTTTTAATTAAAAAATGAGGACAAGAGAACTAGTATGACCACAATTTTATGTATCTATCAGCAGAACCTTCGTAGTTCAGATATCATGATTAAGTTGTGTATTACTAGGTTCACAATGGAAGAGTGAAAAGATGATTAGGTGAGAACTTTACAGAGAACCAGTATCAAATAAAAGAATTAAAGAAGATATTATATCATCTACTTTTAATAGTATTCCTCCGACCATATTCCTCTCCGATCATCCTCAGTCGCAGGATCCCAAAACCAACGGTTTTCTGTCGATACCCCTGGAGCGCCCACTGTCCAGATCCCTGTATTCACCAGATTCGTCCAAATACACAGCATGTCTGCTAGCTCCAAGTTGCCAGTGTGTCGTCCCCATGGTCGGGGTGTATCCCACCGCATCACGTCATAAGCTCCCTCAACGGTAACAACAGTTGCACAATCACCGTGCAAAAAAGGTGCTGATCCTTCGATATAGAGTCCAGGCCACTGAGACACCATTCCATAATATCTTCGGGCATATTCTTTGCCGAGCATTGCTCCAGGTGTAGGTTCTTGTTGGGAGACAGGACCTGATGCTGTAGGAAGCAGGAGGCTCGCAGGTTCATTGCCTAATTCAGGCTTGTTTCCCTTTCTAAGACGGTCACTATCGGACGGCTCGATTCCATAGATATCAGCAAATGAGTTTGGATCAAAAGTTATAATACCAGGTCCGACATATGTGAAAGAAGGGCGCTTTGCGGCAGCGAGAAATGCCTTTGCGAAAGAGCTTATATGATAGCGCTCTAACAGCTCCGAGGGTAGAGGATCTTGAAGTGGTAGCCGAGCTAAACCTGGTAAACGTTCTTGAATTGCCTCAAGGAGTTGCTCCCATTGCTCAATAGCTTTTTCGAGATCAGCAGGTATCCAGGATCGCATAAGTATGGTATTTTGCCGAGGATTGCCATATCCTGGACCCCAATAAAATTTTCCAATGTCCCACATGTGCAGAGCCTTCTTGAGAACAGATTCGAGCGATACCCAGTGATCATCATCTGGAAATACTTTACCGCCTGGCCAACCTGAAAACCTCCAGCCCCCCCAAATGACAAGACATGTGTCCAAGTTGAACCAAAGCCCATAATCGCCGCAAGAAGTACCTTCTTCCGGATATAACAAAATAATACTTCGACCCTCATCATCTGGATCTCCAGGGTACGTGACATTGTTAAACCACTCTGGTTTAGGTTGTTCGTATTCTGGGGTCAAAAGAACCTTGGTAGGCTGATATCTATGAATGAGCGACAAAAAGATATAGAGGGGCGAGTCTCTAATATCTGTTCTGTCTTCATTTGGGGGTGATTCCAGCCAGGTAGAGACAATGTCCTGTTTGGCATCTTGGTCAGCACCAGGAATATGTGAAATAGCTTTGGCGAGAAGCTGATTGTGGAGTTCGGCGCACCGAACTGGATCAAAATCAACTTCAAAATCAACTTCTGAATCGGAGTCCATGGCGAGTTTTGATTTGAGAAAATTCAATGCTGAGAAAAAAAGCTATTTGGATCAGGAGCAGGAAAAAGAGAAGTTATGAGAAAGGATAACAGTTATGTTATATACACGCGGTACGCCCCCGCTTCAGTTGGGCGTAGTGCTAGTGGAGTTAGCGCTTTGGCCGCTTCTTTAAACCCCTGTTCTCAGCCACTCCAATCAATCAAGGCATAGTGGGATGTATACGTCGGATGATTAATTACATTAAGCGCCTGGCAATGCACTTGCGTTTCTCATTGCTGTTCGATTGACAGGATTTCATTTGCCACAAATCGCAATGGAAGATATAGACCATTGACTACTGCGTATTGGAGGACATATGTAACCGCTATGGGCACTTTTGAGCGAGTGTATACATGACTTGACCTCCATGGCCGATCTGGCCTGTCGCCTGACTCCCCATAGGTTAGCCAATCCGAGTGCCACAGGTAACAGGCCAAGTTGGTCATGGGGTTCAGGTTGTCATCCTACTCCTTTGAGTAGCCAAGGACCGAGCGTGGACGAAAAAAAAAAAGCTTGAGCAGATGCTGATCCAGAAATATTATGTCAAGTACAGAGTCACCCAAACACATTTAGCATGTTTTTAAATGATCGCTTCCTCTAAAAGGATGAAACTTGTCTCGCTCTAACTTAACCCACACAGGCACAGGAGCCCGGCAACCTGTCACTGTTTCAGGTTGATGTACCTATTTTTATTTAGCAGAGCAGTTTTGTTCGCCCCAATCTTGGTGTCCCATCGACAGTTCTGCACCTAGTTGTTGGAATCTGTTGGACTTTCCAGCGAGGTGATAGTTGGAGCATGAACCATCGTTCCAGTCCAGACATCCCGGGTCGTATGCATGGTTGTCATGGTAGCGAACTGGAATATTAGGTCACGCCTCATAAATTGCGCACTAACAATGTCGTGGGGAAGAGATAGCACCGTATCGGGATCCTCACTCCAGTCTTGGCTCTCCCAGTTATGTATCTCGAAAAGAGGGTCCGCGGTGTGTACGCGAAAGCCATGGTCCAAGACTGGCGATTCTCGAGCATTAGCTGTGTAGGTTGCATAACACGGGGCTTCGCCAGAGCTTGAATCGAACTGTTTTGAAGCGAAGTTAGCCTAAAACTGCAAATTTTGGGACTTTTGGTATCCTTACACCATATTCCCTAATTATGCCTATGCCGTTGCCACCCCACCTGGGATCATTTGCATTGAGATCCCTCAAATCAAGTTTGGAACCAACAGTATAACTCGTATCGTACGAGGCAACACCGCCAAATAAGTCAAATGTGATGGGGAGGGTTTAAACCCGCGGTTTCTATACGAGCCTGGTCTAAAATACCCCTGCGTTTGAGCTAAAGAAATGCGCTTGAATGAAACCCAAGTCTAATCTCCGTTGGATACTTCTCCGAAACGAAGTCTTTGCGCTGTGACCTCAACCCGACGGGATGCCAATACAGGCAAAGTATGGAAAGCTGAAAATGATTTTATCTAGTCGGAATTGGGAAAGTCGATGGAGAAACAGCTCATGGCCCAGGGTCCTTCTTCATCATCTTGATATTGGAGCCGTCCCCAGCTCCCCCCTTCCCTCACCTCTTGCAGACCCCCAATAGTTCGTTTTTCTCATTTATAGGCCCGAATAACAGACCGGTTGAGTGTCGTTCATCATATTTCCTTCCAACCTTGCGGGCTTCCATAAATACAAACGACCATATAGCACTGAAGCTGGTCTCTCGAAATGAACGCTCCGGCTTTTGTGTGGGCATTGGCCTTGTGGCATTTATGTGATGCCACATTTACATATTATTCTGGGAGAGAAATTACATCATGGGCCCAAGAACAAGGTGTTACAACAAGTTGTATGATGGCTCTGTACGTTTATTAAGATAATTCTCTATAATAACTGGACACTGACCATTACTTTAGCAATACGACGATTAACTGCGCAGATTACTTTCTAGAGAATATCATGGAGCTTGAAGCGTGGGAATGGACTGCAGCCGAGCTCTCGGAACAATGCACCTCTACACGTCAAACCGACGTCAACGAATGGGTGACTGATGTTAAGAGTGCGTGCGCGGGACAACAGATGATGTATTTGAGAAGCTATGTTGTGCCATGGGCAGTCCCAATGCTCTTCCAACATAAGCTTCAACTTGGTTGTATGACGGGAGGATCATCCGGCTGGTGCTGGGTGGACAATCTGGAGTGGGAAGGTAAAGATTGGGCCACATATGATGAAGATATGTGTGATAGCGGTGCGTTGATCAGTAAGTGCTGCCAAGCAGGAGCGTGTGCTAATTAGTCTGGCTATCAATAGGAAATCCTCTATGGGATAACGATCTTTGTTTTGAAGAGGGATTCGATGTGGACGCCATTGGGCCCGAGGATAAGAGGCTTGCAAACATTTATGACAAAGAATTTGTTCGTAATCACCGAAAGTTTCTCATTGAAGAATCACTGACAGTTGTGTTAGATCTGCAGTGACTGCTACTTGAAAATACTCCGACATCACCTTCTCTCACCTGTACTTGGGAAAACTGAGTATACCGACTATCTCGTTGAACAGTACGACGATCTTCAGACATTTTGTTCGGTTTCTATGCCAATGGCAACATCTACCGACTCTCTTTTTATCGGCACAATCTCTCTCCTAATTGCCACCTCTGATATGCCTCTTACTGCACAGACAGGTACAGCTGATCCTGCTACCACAACATGCGCAGGACAATTGATCTACCCGAATTCTACTAGAACTCGATGTGACCTTCTTTCACTACAATATAACGTCAGTACTGGTGACTTAAAGATGCTCACGGGTAACTACGGCTGTGATTGGAGCAAGATGACAGGACCAATGTGTGCTCCAAAACCGTGCGAGCTAAAATATCTGGATTCGGAAACTTTCTGGACGTGGTAAGCTTCAACACATGCATCAAATTGCTACATATACTAATACAATGTCAGCGAAACAGCTCGCCAGTCTATATCAACCAATGAATACAACGTCACAGAGGTTGAATTCTCTGCATGGAATAAGCGCATTGTTGGATTGTGCGATTATCTGGATTTTGGGCAATATATCTGTGCTAGGTTATTACTACTTCATCCGTTTTAGCATCTGATAATTACTCTGCCGACATGGATGACTGCAGAGCACCTGGTGGTGTATACGAATATCCACTTCAAGTACACGCACCGACCTCGGCTGCATATTACACCACGGCAACACCTGCGCTACCCACGGCGACTGGAACGACAGAAGACTGCGGAAAATATCATGATGTGAAGGCGGGGGATTCGTGTGCTACAATAGCATTGCAGGAGTACGTTATTGACTAATTTCAACAGAAGTTATCGCAACTGATACTGACCATTTGACAGGAGCGTCACCTTGGAACAAATTCTAAATCTAAATACAGGCCTCTGGGAGAACTGCACTAACCTTTACCTGGACTTTTCTTATTGTGTGGCTCCCGTTCTTGAACCTCCTATTAGCAGCGATGGAACGTGCGGACCCGCCAATGGGCATGCCATTTGCCCGGGTTCTGGACATGGCAATTGTTGCTCTTATTCTGGAAATGTAAGCGGAGTTTTTCATTTCAAATTTGTGGGGATGGCTTGCTGATAATTCTTCAGGTGGTTCCGGACTTGAATCTTGCGGTGCTGGCAAGTGCTACAGCGGCGGTGCGTGTTTTAGAGCCCCTCCTCATCTTTGTCCCAATCTAGCCAGTTACATTACAAACCCAGACAATTACTAACACAGAAAAAAATCATAGAGTGCTTAGATCCGAATGATGCGGTCAGTGAAGATGGTTCCTGTGGTCCAGGCAATAACGATTGGATCTGCGCCGGTGAAGCTGTCTGGGGAAAATGTTGTTCCATTTATGGGTGGTGTACGTATTGACCTGTGCCAAACTTTCGTACCATTGCGCTCTTTACTGACTAAAATAACACACCGTAGGCGGGAACACAAATCAGCACTCTGGCGCAGGGTGGTGCCGTAAGTTTGTTCCATGTTTTGATTATACGCCCCTCGCTACCGCTCTTCAGCTACCCGAATTTTCTAGCAAGTACTTATTAGCTAACAATTATCTAGACAGCGGACAGTGTGATCCAGACGACGGAGGGCCTTCAAGTGACGGCTCATGTGGACCAACCTTTCCTGGAAACAGGGTTTGTGAAGGAACCCAGTTCGGGTCTTGCTGCAGTGTCCATGGATTTTGTGGCGATGGGCCTGACTTCTGTAAGTGAATCCCTGTATACAACTAGCCTTCAATATCTTATTGCGAATTTTTCGTTACTAATGCTATGGCGGCTGCTAATTTCACATTTATCATAAAGGTGGTTCTGAAAATTGCCATTCAGGTGCTTGTACATCGTAAGACCAGGCAGCAATGAGGTGATCTCCGTATCCACTAATAGGTCTGCCCATGGAAAGAACTTCTAGCTGAGCGAGTTTATAGCCATGTTTCTGGAGGAGACTAGCAAATTTCTTGAAGCATTCTTCGATGTTTCAGAGAAAGCTTGGTCCAAGGAAATTTACTTGAAAAATGAGTATTCTTCACCAGGGTGCTGGAGCGTCGCAAACGTGTTAGCCTTTAGCAAGCTCAGAACTCTGATCGTCTGGGGTGATAATGGAGTGGGCCATGTGATACAGATGGCCATCTCGCTTCCAGTCATGTGAGCCCAATTCCTGGTCTCGGCGTGAAACACGATTAAGAAACCAAGTGGCACAGGCCGCAGGCGCAGATGATAGAGAGGTGCATTACACGAGTACCTCAGGTATAGGTACCTTGGTCTCATCTTGATATTGGTCTGATTTATAGCATTCTACTTATATTTGCAGTTCTATCCTTGACTGGATTTCTTGATGCGCCTCATTAGAAAAGTAGGCCCGAATCTTGTGTACGTGTAATTTTCTCACCCTTGCGGTCTGTAGACGGTATGACAAAGTCTTGTTTGACCCGAGTAAGGTGAGAGACTACGTATTCTAAGCGATCGTCTATTATTTCTACTAATGGGGCTAGATATATAGATATCTAATCATACCTAATGGTAGCCGAGGCTTGCTGCTGTAGGCAGGCTAAGCAAGCCATTTTTAGCTTCAACCCACATGTCCAAAGGCCCAAGAGTTCTCTCGTTCTTCCTTTTTTTTCTTTTCCCGATCGAGAATGGATGTCAAATAATCTGTATATGCTATTCGGATGAGTCGGAACGATTGTAATCTGAAATGCAACTGGGTTTGCACGCGATCGGCATCAGCTAGAGTTAACATTACTTTCATTTGTCACATTACTGGTTACACCACCAGCAAAAGTGAAGTGAACACACCGCTAATGCGTAGTGCAATGACGTTATTTGCCCTGTGACATTATTAGCTACCGTAGCATACGATTTTCAATCGGGCCGAAGTCATAACACAAGTTTACAGCCTCAATGGCTGTTTAACCAGCGCCTTGGACACTTGGGTTAGCCAAGCAAGAGATGGCCTCGGCAGACCGCTTTTACGAACATCAGATACTTACGCTTCTAACAAAAATCTGTCATAGCAGGTCGGAGGAACGTCCAGCGGAGTTAATCATCACAGATCCTGGACATCAGTACAGTCGACTTAGACCCTAGCTGGCAGTGACAGCTAGAAGTGATGCGTGCATTTGTGTTATATGGACCCTAATATACTGTATTACTCTTAACCGAGGCACAGGTAGACCTTTGGGTGTAGCGGCTAGGGCCTACCTCCACCCTTTTCTGTATCAATAAGAGTCCAGCCAGACCTCTCCATAAAAGTCAAAAGCTTCAAAATAGCTTGTGGCTATCAGAACTATCAAAAACATAAAATTCAACGTGCACTGGTTCCTGTTACGCATAAAGACCCACGATTCGGTTTATCCCACTACACCCTGTCCATTAAATCGAAGGCTCATAGTTCCGCAACGCATTCCAAACAACGGTACCGGTTAGGAAAGCAAAAAGATGAGTCCATTCACTTCTATCATAGACGAGGGTCTCTGGCGTCCTAATGTTTGTGATGGAAATGTTCCTCGCCCCCAACAAATCGCCAATATGTATTCACATGTGAGGACTGTGGGGCTTCGGGCTGGCATCACAATCAAGGACATCACAGATCTATCTCGTAAATATTGGAATGTTTTCTCAGATTGTGGGTTAAAAATATTAAACTGAAACAGTATAAGAGCGATAATAACACTTGAAATAACAGTCATTGTCACATCTGATGTTGCAGTCAACGTGATACTCAATTCCCATTGGACCCTGTGCATGGGCACCATCGCACCATATGCTTCACGCCGTCCAGAATTGCAGAAGATTTTGCAAAAACTGGAGAGATTCGAGTTATTTGGTGGCTATCTACTAACCGAAATAGGCCATGGACTGGACGCGCGCAACATTGAGACAACAGCAACGCTCAACCTCGACGGCTCATTTGATTTGCACTCGCCAACTCCATCATCTGGTAAATCCATGCCTCCCACTACACCTCTCTGTGGTATCCCGCGAGTCGGGATTGTTTTTGCCCAACTCATGGTTGATGGAGAGAACCGTGGCATCAGGCCTTTTTTAGTCCGCCTTAGCGAGGGTGGGCAAATGGCTCCGGGTGTGACCAACCGCATGATGCCTCCGCAATCCATTACCCAAAGCGCGGATTACTCGATTACCACGTTTAATCATGTACGAGTGGAAGCACCCTACATTTTGGGTGAGCTAGAGAAGGCCCAAGATCTCCGAAACGACTTTTTCAGTCAAATCCACCGTATCCCGGTAGGGACGCTCTCTCTGTCCATGATTGTCATTCCTTGTCTGAGGCTTTCGAGCTATATCCTTGGGAGATATAGCCAGAAAAGAAAAATATCTACGCCAAGCCAGGGTCAAATGGTGTCCGTTATTGACTTCTCAACTCAACATACACCAGTTCTAATGGGTATTGCTCATGCCGCCGTTATGGAGGCACTGGCCAATGTGGCGACGACGATATTTGCAGACGCTGCAGGTTCCACAGAAACCAGGCATATTATTTCGTGCATCTTCAAAAACTTTGCTATTTAATCTGGTCCGCCGTTGATACTAGAGATGGTAGATCGATGTGGCTGGAGAGGCGTCTTCAGTCAGAATCAGATCATCGACCAATTTCTAGTGCAACGTGGAAACGCTATTGCAGATGGAGACGTCTTGGTTCTATGCATTCGTGAGTTTAAACTTTGCTTGGGTACTACATAAGGTGTCCCATGGTTAACATGACCTCATCTAGGGCTGGTGTCAGAAGTTCTGTTAGGGCGGTACAATGTGCCTGCACCTCGTGATCCCAAGTCACTGCTGGCTCGGCATGAGACAGGTACCTGGGCAGATGCTGCCAAATTAATGAAGAGAACGAGCACGAAGGACGATAACCATCGTGGGAATGCATTCAACACGTATATTCTCCCACAGAGCAGAGGGATAGTGCTTGCAACTGGACAACGCATGGCATATGAGTCCGCCCAGGATGCAAACGTCAATCATGAGATATTGGAGCTGTTTGAAGCATCTTGTGTACTCAATGATGCGAGTTGGTATGTCGAAAATACTGACCTCTCGCTCATTGATATTAAGCAGAAGCACGCAAAAGCTATCCAGACTTTTTTCCCAAGACTGGATGCATTGCTAGAGGAAACACAGGCTGAGCCATGGGCCCATGCTCCAATGTTGAGCCGTCAACGATGGGAGGAGTTTGAAAACAACTTGACGAAGCTTACTGGTGAGGAGGATATCAGTGATATTTTACACAGTAGGCTATAATATTACTATTATACCGCTATGGGCTGAAGAACAAGATCTTTGAGGAATACACAGTGTTAATAAAATTTCTATTTACATTTATCAATGGCAATATTCTATGTTTTATTGGAACAGAGCATGAACTCTTCATTTTTTGCGCTCATATCCAGGTTTGGGTCATAACAACCGCTGGGGGATAGGTAGATCCTGTTAGTTTGCTCCAGATTCTAGGTTTTCGAATGCATGGCTTGGGAAGAATCCAGAAAGAAAACGGAGCCAGTAACCGATAGAGTGTTGCCAAAGCAGCAAGAAGTCTTCCAATACAAAGTCGAGATATCACGATACCAAGGATAAGGGTCTTCTCCACACCAAGATGTTTTTAATTTTTCTACTTCCAGCCGCTGGTGAGCGTTAAACCCTCCAGGCTGAAAGGTTTAATATGGCTATCAAATCGTCGCGCCAGCCTGTTGGCGACACTTGACACGTACTCTCGCCTTTGGCCTAACAAGGACAAGGAGAAACTACAACCAATAGCTATAAGCACGACAAGCTTGTTGGTGCTTTATGATGACAAACTTGGAATTGACATCTTATGCAACCGCCGCCGACTAACGGTGCAGGAACTAAACTACTACATTTTTTACTGAGTATACTGGGGCAGAGAACCGATGAATGGCCGTCTTCCTTTCTTAGCGAGGCGAGAAAATAATCGCTAAAGAGCATGAAAATGCTGTTAAGGAACCTGTTTCAATGATGTTGAAACTTCGCACATACAAATCGACGGAGTAGCCTTGTGTTGCTCGGTATTCAACTCTGTTCTACCGTCTCAGGTCTCAGACCCTCGGGCTTTCCTCCGGGGCTCAAGGTGTACTGATTGGAGTTTAGAAACATGACCATGCAGGGCACCAAAAATAGGATTGCTTGAAAGAGTCGGGGCTCCCAACCAATTGATGTCATCGCCCCTGAGTCTGTGCTCGTGGCGCGACACGCATGTCTGTTTTTGTCTAGGACAAAACGCGTCGTCAGCTGTCTCTGGATTTACAACATGCATCGTATATGGATGTTCGGGTAACAGAGGATTGATGGCCGCAGCATTTGGATTAGAATGGCCGAGTTCATCAGGGGTTAACCATCGGTGTCCACGCGCGGACCCGTTTATTGATCTGTGCGCCGCGGAGGCAAAGAAAAAAAAAAACCAGTAGCCCCCAACAAAAAGCCTTCAGATTCCTCGTATCGCTCGCTGTACATTGTGTTGGCGAATTAAATGGTTATTTGTGCGATCAAATTTAGACGCGCTAGACCACTCTCTGAGGCTTCTAAATTTTTTTTTTGCATTCGAACCGTCTTATGCGTAAATCAAGCCTTTTCTGCTTTCACAACGCCCAAAAGGCATTTCGCGAGTGCACCTTGGAAATCACGCTTAGATTTTTGGCTAGGGCAATTCATACTAACTCGCATCTACGGTCTCTATGCTATAGTGCTGGTTGATTTGTGCAGCGCACTAATATTGAGAGTGCGCGGGCTCGGCGGCAGCTCGACGGCAGCTGATTCTACAAAGCTGAGCCGATGCATTGCATTCCTTGCTGTTATGGGGAAAAGTGGGAGAGGGAGGCTTATTATCATAGGGCGAATGAAATCTGCTGGGTGGGTTGGATGACGCGGCAGGGAGACGCGGCAGAGGGGCGCGAGGTGCCAATAGGATATACGGATAGTTTGTCTGACCCGGCAAGTCCGGGATGCAACCTTCGTATCCATTGAAGAGACTCGCCTTGCTCAGGACAATACACGTCAGTAAGGTCGGTTCAAACGGCCTTTCCCCTGACCTGGGCTTTTCGACAAGTGGTGGACGACGCGCGTCGGAAAATACGCGATCAGAACACGGAGACAATGGAAAGGCACACACACCCATGGTGTTCCCATGTCGTCATAAAGCTTCATTGTAGCTTTAATTGGAAATCACCAACGGATCCACCGATAACCTGATAACCAGTGCGATAGCCTGTTTGGGATTAGTTTGTAGAATTGGCATCTGAGTTGCCCCATTAACACCGATGCGGACTCGTCACCAGCCAGCACTCCTGTCAATCCTATTCTCAACCAGGATTTTCACCTTTTTGAGGATTGAATGAATGAAACTCTAAATTCAATTGGAAGGAATATTTTCGAACCGAATCAAATAGACCTGTCAGAATCATGCGAGGCCTCATGCACGCATTTGCCAGCCAGTTGGAGCGGAAAATGCGAAACGCGATTGCAAATTCTCCCTCCCATCACATGATCATTGCGGAACTCTCTTTTGGCTATTGCTGACCAGTCAGGGATAAAACCCCCCCGAGGAGCCAGGAAATAGAGACTACAGCGGCCAGCCAAAACCGCTCTTTTCAGATCATGTTTCTTTTAAATATGGACGATAGTTGAGTTAGTCAATTGATTGAAGTCTCTTGATTGAGATGTGATTTTTTTCTTTCTTTTTCGCTGGAAGTGTCCGTAGCGCTACCACCAACAACCTGACCCACCAATTCGTCAGCAACCAAATGATTCGTATTCGATTGAAAGGCCCTGACTCTTCCCCGTACATATTGTTGCTTCTTTCCCTTGCCCACGTATCTGCGCACGTTCAGGCTATGGCGGCTTGTGGCGGTAGGTTAGCCGGCGATTATGCAAGGGATGCCTCTTCTAGTTCGTATTTCGGCCTCCACATCCCGTCACAACATGATTCCTTTCTACTGTGGTAGCTTTGCCCGTGATCTTAAAATATAATCCTCGTCACTTAGATGAGGCCTATCGATGGCTGGCCCATGTACCTTGTCTGTCGAGATGGCCCACATCCATCGCGGGAAGAAAAGTGGTGCTTGAATCCCACTTGGTATGTATACGTAACCGCTTCCACCCCCGTTTCAACGTGCCTGTGCTCAGGCGTATGCGCTCGTTCAGAACTCAATATTTTTTTTTCTTCTCTACTCTCCATTCCATATTCTTCAGTCTTTGTTTGTGTTGCCAGTCTTTCGTTTTTTCGACCGCACCAACTTTCGCTACATCTTAACTATCAATTCACTACTCACGTAATTGGACCCGAATTTGACTTAAAGTCGTTTCGATCAACGTTGATACCTGTCGCCCCCGAAGCATCACATCGATCTTATCGTTCGTTCATTTCAACGCCAACTGCAAAGAACTAGAGTCTTCAAAGTCCCCATTTTCCGGTTACCCGGGCTCAATCCCCGACAATGGAGCATCGGATGTCGATGCTTTCAACCGGATCCCATGGACAGAGTACCCACCAACCCGGCAGTGCACCGCACGCTGCCACGGCTTCTGCGAGTTCCTTGATGAATACCCTTCGCCGCGCGTATTTGGATTCGAAACACTTCAAGCTTGATTCAACCACAAGTCTTACTGTCAACACATGGCTGAATGTATCACAAGGATACCTGGTGTTGGATAACAAACTAGCCAGTGAAGCTTGGGAGCACGCGAAACGTAGGGCCGAGAATCAGTGCATCATCTTAGGGTAATAGATGTCATTTGGCTCCATAAAGTTCACTTTTTACTAACAATGGCGAACAGGTCTCTCCACGAGTCGACCCCTCCGGTTCTTCGCTTGTTTCTGCAAACCTTACCGGTGTCGCTACCTTCCTCAATATCCACATCGCTCGACGTTATCAGGCCTTTCCTGTATTGCGTCACGCCCCAAAATCCATCAACTTCAAGAGCGTCTGCCCTGGGGGTGACCCTGACGCTGGACTTGGCTGGCAATATCCTTAGCGCTTCTCTGGGGCTCTCTAAAAGTGGTGTAGACGTTGTAAAGGGCTTGCTGAACATCCCCGCTGAGGCTGGGTATCGCGCATTCGACGTCTTTTACTACCTTCTTGCCTCGTCATCTACCGTTGCCGAAAGGCAGTTCTTAGGACTCAAATCACCTTCAGAATATGCTCTCCTCGCTCGTTCAGGAACCTTTGACCCGCCTTCATGTTTGGTTGGCGATGCAGCCGCGGCGGATGACTTCCGCCAAGGGTTGAAGGAGATTGGGATCAAGGGCGCACTGCATCGTCAGCTCATCTCCACCCTCGTTGGATTGTTGAAACTTGGCAATGCACTTGATTACTCTAGCGACTCAGATGAGCTGGAAGAAATCTGTGCCGATGCTGGTGAATTACTCGGGGTGGATCCAGAAGCCCTACTTCAGCAAAGCACGGAAGACCGTGTTACTCTATGCGGCGCACTCTATGAAGCTCTTGTTGGCTGGGTCATCTCGATGGCTAATAAAGCTATTGATTCTGAGCTTCGTGAGATGCGGGATGGAGTTGAACTATCTTTGATTGATACTGACACCGTCACTGTTACTATTGTCGATGTTCCCAACACGAAACTCGGTCAAGCTCTTGCGATGGGTACTGCATTCAATGACAGCACTGGAATTAATGCCGAAATGGCAAAGGACGGAATCGAACTTCCTACAGTTAGCTCGACGATCTTGTTGGAAATGCAAGAAGTTGCATCTGAAAGCCCGCTTGATCTAGGAATTGCTGATGCAATCCAACTCAGAGAGCACAAAAGTGCAATCGAAAGGAGAGCAGCTATCCTAAACTACATGTCCGACGCGTCCGAGGAGGGGTTATTCAAAGAAGTGGCTGGGACGAAGGTCGAAGGCATTGATATTGCCGCCATTGTTGACTCGAATCGTGTCTGGCATCATCTTTGTCTCCACCCAATTGAAGGCCCCTTGACCACACCCACTTCGCCCTTGCCTTGGTCGTCTGGTACTGTATCTCAACAAATCAGATCGTGGCGGCTGGTTGAATGGGCTAACAGAAAAAATAAATCGCTCAACTACACCGTGGACTTCTTTATAGACGAATTTTACCAACGATACGCGAGCATTGGTTGCGAGGATGGTAAGGATGGGATTGAGAATTGGCTGCTCTCCCGTGGCTGGAGTAATGGCCAAATCTTGGTTGGCGAAGAGCGCGTTTGGGTCCAGGAAGGCACTTGGGTGGAAGCTGAGAGCCTGCTGGATCTAGGGGCGGCTCGCTATTATCAGGGCAGTTCTGCCGAACAAATGCGACAAACGCCCGACATTACATACATGGCGAATCCAAACGATAGTGGGATTTTAGCCCTGCAAGGCCCCGGCAATAATCCCTTTGCTAGCAATGACAACCTTTTGCGGCCAGAAACGACGAGACCCGGGACCACTTTGAGCCAGAACCGGTCCATACGCCCCCTCGACGGCGACTATGGCCTTGGAAATAAAGGTGATCAATACAAAGGCTACGATAGCTACGACCCACATCAGATGGATGCGGCAGGCCAGGGTGAACATGAAGATGGCTCAAACAAGCCAAAGAAAATGTCACCTACTCGACGGGCCTGGGTTAACTTCGTCTTGGCCGTCACTTTTTGGATTCCGAGTCCTGCGCTTAAGTATATCGGCCGTATGCGGCGAGCCGATGTCCGGCAGGCATGGCGCGAAAAGTTTGTGTTGTGCCTCTTGATTTTTATCATCAACTGTTTAATTGTATTCTGGATCGTCGGGCTTGGAAAGCTTCTCTGTCCAAACCAGAACAAGGTCTGGAATGAAAAGCAACTCTCGACACATCAAGGTACAAATGACTTTTATGTGGGAATACATGGCAAAGTATATGACATTACCAAGTTTTACAAAATACAGCATAGCGATACCGATATCGAAACTACTGCGAGCACCATGATGGAAGTTGCTGGGTTAATCTTGGATGACTACTTTGTCGCGCCATTGAACAAGGCTTGTCCGAATCTCGGCATTGCGGAAACGACTCGCTTAACTGCAAACAGTACGCCGGAGTATACTAGCGCAGTGCATACTTCAGGCTACTATGCTTCCGACACCACCAGCGCCCTGGCAAAATCAGACTGGTACTGGACTCACTTCGAGCCTACCATTAAGGAGTACTACAAGGGCGACCTTGTTTGGAAATCCTCAAAGGTCAAGTCAGAGGGAGAAAATGGTGATCATACGTGGGCCAGGTATGGCAACAAGATCTACGACCTGACCGACTACTTTTACACACTCGACCTATACGACAGCTCCTCTACATACGAATTTCTCGACAGCGACCTTACAGATCTATGGAAGAACAATGCCGGGTCGAACATCAAGAGTAAACTGGATGATCTGATCTTGAGCGCGGCCAGCAATAAAACAAAGCTAAACGACATTCAGAACAGCTGGTCCTGCATTCAAGCAACCACCTACGTCGGCATCACTGACTTTCGCGACACCCCGAGATGTCAAGTCAACAATTATATCCTGCTCGCCTACACCATCATAATTTGTGTTGTGGTTGGAGTCAAGTTTATCTGTGCTCTTCAGCTCGGGTCGAAGAAGCGCCCGATGCCCCAGAACAAGTTTGTCATCTGCCAGGTGCCTGCATACACTGAAGGAGAAGATTCTCTTCGAAAGGCCATTGATTCACTCACTGCCTTGGAATACGACAACAAGCGCAAGCTGATTTGCGTTATATGCGATGGCATCGTGGTCGGTCAAGGCAATGACCGCCCAACGCCCAAGATTGTTTTAGACATTCTAGGCGTTGACCCGAAGCTTGATCCACCCCCGTTGCCTTTCAAGTCGGTAGGCACGGGTTCTGACCAACTGAACTACGGGAAAGTCTATTCTGGTCTTTACGAATGCGAGGGAAATGTCGTACCTTATATCGTTATCGTCAAGGTTGGCAAAGAATCTGAGCAATCAATGGCAAAGCCCGGAAATCGCGGAAAGCGTGATACGCAAGTTTTGCTGATGAGCTTCTTGAACCGCGTCCATCACAATGCTCCCATGAATGCTCTCGAGCTTGAAATGTTCCACCAGATCAACAATATTATTGGTGTAGACCCAGAGCTTTACGAGTACATTCTGATGGTAGATGCAGATACTTGCGTCAAAGAGGATTCATTGACTCGTCTTGTGGCTGCATGCTCTAATAATGGTAAAATTGCAGGGATTTGTGGAGAAACAAGCTTGAATAACGACGAAAAAACATGGACAACCATGATCCAAGTCTATGAGTATTTTATCTCTCACCATCTTGCCAAATCATTCGAATCGTTGTTTGGGAGCGTTACTTGTTTGCCCGGATGGTAAGCGATAAAGTCTTTACGATGTTCATGATACTGATATTTTTCTAGCTTCACCATGTACCGAATTAGAACGGCCGACAAAGGGAAGCCGCTCATTATTGCCGACGACGTTATCAAGGATTATAGTATTTGCGATCTAGATACCTTACACAAGAAGAATCTTCTTGCTCTCGGTGAAGATCGATACTTGACAACATTGATGCTCAAGCACCACCCAACTATGCAATACAAGTTCATCCCCGCTGCAAAATGCCAAACGGCTGCCCCTGAGTCATGGAGCGTCCTCCTATCTCAAAGACGAAGGTGGATCAATTCGACTATCCACAACTTGTTTGAACTGGTGTACATCAAAGAGCTATGCGGCTTTTGTGTTTTTAGCATGCGATTCGTCGTATTTCTGGATCTCTTTGGTACCATTATTTTCCCAGCCACATGCGCCTATCTTATCTACATCATCGTCATGGCAGCGACAGGTAAGGGGCAGTTTCCCCTTATTTCCATCATTATGCTTTCTTGCATCTATGGTCTTCAGGTCATCCTCTTCATCATCAAGAGACAATGGCAGCATATCGGATGGATGATAATCTATCTGTTTGCTTTCCCTATTTATTCATTTGTACTACCGATCTACTCCTTCTGGAACCAGGACAACTTTTCCTGGGGAAATACCCGTGTCGCGATTGGTGAGAAGGGCCAAAAGCAGCTTGTTGCTGTCGACGCTGAAGTTTTTGACCCTCGGTCAATCCCTCTGCAGCGGTGGGATGATTACGCTATCATGAACAACTTGCCAGGCCATCGGGCCGTTATGCAGCAAGAGATGCAAGACTATTCACTGGGTACCCCATCTGTAATAGCATCACAGTATAATGCTACTCGCAGCAACTATGCTTATAGCATGCGGGATACTGGCCGGGACTTCCCTGAGGATCAATATCGGGCTGGTAGCGCGATGGACTATCGCAATTCATTTATGCCACTGGGATACGCATCATCTCCCCAACCGATACCTTCACCCCAGCCAATACCGTCGGTAAGCCTACGGCAAAGTCCGGTCGAACTTAATGATGCCGCCATCTCCGAAGCAGTGCGATCAGTCTTGTCCCAGTTAAGTCTGGACCAGGCCACAAAAAAGCAGGTTTTGAACCTGGTGCATCATCGTCTGGGGCTGGAAATGACGAGCGAGTCCCGAGAACGAATAGGGAAGGAAATTGATTATGAGCTGGAAAGAATGTAACGCGGAGTTTTTTATAAGTTTTCAATATATCACCACGGGAATACGGACGTAATTTGTCGATTTTTAAACAGCAGCATTGGGGCGAGTCGCCCATTACTAGCCCTTGGTCTAGTCTGTTGATCAAAATACTACTTTGTCCTAATGCAGTATATACGCTTACTAAATAGATTGAGTTTTGTGATAGATTCAGTGGCGGCCGCTGCAATCTTTGACTAGGCTCTCATAAATAATGTCCAAGTATAAAGGGCGCTGGCTAAAGCAAAGTGACTGGAAAAAGCGGGTGGCGGTGAACCATGAAGTGAGATAAATAGGAGAGGGAGGGATCGCGGGAAAGAAGAATTCTCTTCTTCCCTAAGGATATGAATAACCATATTTGACGCCTAGTGGCTGCCGCCTTAGGGCCGCCCCTCTATAGTGAGACTGATTCTCTTTGTTTAAATGGTTTTTGTGTTATTACAATTATCTCCAGTCGCGAGGAATTAACTTTATCTTTGACTCACAAGGGCAAAGTTTGTATTGCAAGAAGATTAAATTTACTACTATTTATTTGGTCATCGAAAAATATTTTCATAGCCAGAGCAATTAGTAAACACTATTTGTATGCCATATGTGTGGCCAAGGTTCTTGATCGCCCGGTTGCGCCTACCTCTTGCTTTTTCACTGGAGGCAGATGAATCAATGTATGAAAATGTCAGATCGAGCCGGGTTGGCCGAGTTGACGAAATCATGACCTCCATTGATCGCACCAGGTTATGATCAACTCGGGTGTGATTTCGCGAATTGCCCCAATGGTCGGACTGCGTGCTTTTGTCCTTTCTAAACAAAGAGACACGTAACCTTTCCCTTTACGCTGTGCTGATACCATACTGTGATATGTATCAAGCAACTTGATTCCGGGGTTTGTATCGATATCATCAGACCCCCTTGCGCTTTTTTCTAGCATAGAGACCCATTCTTCAAGACTAACTAGCCTTTGGATTTTGTCCCCATAGTAGGCTTTTATTGCTCCTACCAATTCGGACCAGTTGACCTGGGTAGGGTTCACGGCATGGAAATAGCCGGATATCTCATGAGATGAGACATAGGTTGTAATGCCAGCAATATCCAATATTATATTTGTAACATCCTCAATTGGCACCCAATCGATGATTTGGTTCGGGCCTAGGTGGGCAGGCAGGGCTCCGAGAAAAAGCGAACTTGAAATAAGACTTGGAATAAATTCCTGTCTATTCCACACCCCTTTTCCGTACTTTGAACCGGCAATTTGTCCAATCCGGATCGAGGCTGCTGGAATGCCTTGATGTGCGGCGGAGTCGAGAATTAGGCTACTAATGAGCTTCGACTGACCATAACCCATTCCAGCCAACCCAAAGTCGTTCAGTTGTTCCTCTGGTACAGGTCTAGCCTCGGTCCAATTGGATACGGTGGCAACAGTAGACAAAAAGATGACTGGCACCCTCTTTGTTGCAGCCTTGGAGAAGTTGGCAACATGCCTAACTCCGCGAATATGCGGCTCAAATGACGGAAGATTCATGTTAAAGTTGACAGGCCATGCATTGTGAATGACTCTATCAGTAATCTGCAACAATTCTTTGTATTTATCTTGTCCAAGACCAAAATCAGGGAGTGATAAGTCTGCCCGCAAAAATTCGACTTTGGAAAAGTCGGTCTTCAATCCTCGCCTTTCGCTCGCTGAGAGTTGTCGAACGCGACCGCCATCTTCGTCACGATTGAGAGCGATGACCTTGAAAACCGCCCTCAAGCTGCAAAGTTGGTCAAGCAGGTAGGATCCAAGAGAACCAGTCGTTCCTGTAAGAACAATGATTTGTGCCTCGTTCAGTGGCTCTGGTTTATCCAAATTCAAAGGAGTCATATCTTGTGTGTATTTAGAGAGCATGTCTTGTAAGTCGATTTTATGAGACTTCCAGTTGGAAAGATCCGATCTTTGGTGTTCTATGATCGAGAATAGTGCAGTAGATAGATGTCGAGGGGTGGGGTTTTCGTATATAATACGAGGTGTCAGTTGAACTTCAGAATGTTTACCTTGCTTTTGAAGTCCAATATTTATCATCCGAGTAGCGCTTATCACTTGCAGAGAGTCGAAGCCAGCGAGGAAGAAATCTGTATCAAGCCCGAGATTTTTAGAGTCGGCGATGGACGTAAATATTTCGATAACAGAGTCCATTAGACCCTGCTCATCATCAAGATTCAGGTTGATCAAGTTGTTTTCGTCTCCGACGTATTGCTTCTCATAAAGGAAATCGATTTCGGATTTGAAGCGTTTGTTGTTTTCGGATCGCACCATGGTTCCTTTTGGTGCTCGTGCCAAAGGCTTATCCGGTTTGGCGACAATGACAAGCCACTTGACTAGACGCCCATGCGTGACAGTGTCTGCATTAGCCTCTTCAACTAATGGCCATACATCATCAATAAGTTTCAGTTCTTCAGCTTCGTCTTTACAGGAAAATATCGGCTCAAGAATAAGAGCTGGCTGAAATTTATCCTGACCTACCACCAGTGCTCCTTTCAGAGATGGGTGGCTGACTATGATACCCTCCATAGTAATGGGATTCAGCTTTTCTCCGTTTGAAAAGACAATGAGATCGTCGACTCTGCCAGCATATCTCCAGTGGTCTGGAAGTGTGGGGTGTGGCTGGTATAAGTCTTTTGGAGACCACTCATTGAGATGAGGAAAGGTATAAAATATACCTTGCATCCCCGGATCCTTGGGATCCGGGTTCTTTCGGTGAAAGACAAGTTCATAAAGATTGTCTTCTTCCGAATAGAGATGCCATTTGATACCCATTACCTCAGAGTTGAAAATAAAGTACTGCCAATTGTGTATTCGGGACTGAAAGTAAATGGGATATGGGGCGCATCTGCTTCAGATTAATAATGAATCTCTTTCCTGGGTCAAGTTCATACTCAGTGGAAGAAATGCCATTGGATAAGATAACACCTCTATCAGCAAGGATTTGGCCAGCCCTGGTGCTAAAATTACCTATAGATACATTAGCTTGATTCTAGTACACTGAGAAACAATGTACCTACCACCGCCGAATCCCACATATCGTAATTTTGCGATCTTATCTATGTTCTCCTTATTTTTAGAAATCTCTTCGAGGATCGCCGGGGCCACGAGGGTTCCTTCAGAGTCACTGCATTCCAAACATTCGATAACAAGATTCGCACCCAGAGGTCGGTCTGGGATGCCCAGGGTAACTGGTGTTTCGTAGAGAACCGTCATTAGAAGCAGGAACATTATTCCCCCGATATGAAACAGTGGCATCGGCGAGAAAAACCGCTTGACCTTTGTCCAGGTCTCCACCATTGTGATGTTTCCATGAAATTTGGGGAGACAGCGATACCTATCCACAATGGCAAAGGCGCCTTGTTTAATAACCAGTGACTTTGGAATTCCGGTAGATCCACTTGTGTGAAGTACTACTGCCGGGTCCCATTTTCCTTGGTCAAAAGTGCGATGATATGGGAAAGGTTTGGTCGGCGATTTGACCAAATCATGTAGGGTTGGGACAAGGGCCATCATCATCTGGCGTTCTTGTGACATTTCATGCGCAAGATGCTGAAAACTATCAGAATACCAGAATAAATGGCATTCATTCACCTCAAGAAGAGCGTGTTGCGCATCCTTGCTGTTGCGAGGTGAGAGGAACAAAGCTTGGTACCCAGCTTTTATGCACGCGAGCATAATAATAATGTAGCGGATATCACTTACTCCCACATAGGCCAACGTCCGAAATCGATCTTGATCTTGGAATCCCGGCCCGTAGCTCTCTGTTATTTTCCATGCCAAATGATCAATAGCCTGTAATATGTCTTTGTAAGAGATGGGCTCCCATCCATCTTGGGGATTTCTAGTTCTGGGCACGAAAACAAAGGGCCTCGAAGGATCCTTGGCGACGATCTCTTCAATGATGCCGATGAGCAAGCGACGACCGTAATTGGGCTCCATTTCTTGACACATTTTGGTCAGCTAGGTCTTAACTAAGAATATCTTGTAGGTTTGTGTTGGTTTGAGTCGCTATGTTGCAGTGGTAAGTAGGCCGTGTTTTGTTGCGATTGAACCCGTCTCGCGCTCTTTTCTGGTCACCGCTGCTTTTTTATTTGCTTCGTTCCGTCGAATTCTGTGCCACGTGTCCGATAAACAATTTCATCAAGTCTAGTGGCTAAATTTATTGCTGTTTCAATTTGCGGGTCGGTCATGTCTGATTACATCATAGTGTACGCCATGTCTCAGTTGATAGCGATAGTTCCCAGATTGTCATAGTAACCTTGAGGTCCAGTACCATATTAACTCAATTAATTCGGAATCTGACGTGGGTCTTGATGCCCCTGTTCGCCCTCGTTTGGGCTAGTAAAATCCTCCTCCAGAATCAGATGTGCATTAGCAAGCGGGAGATATTTAGTCCAAAAACGATCAGTCCTGCCCAACTGGCTAGAACCGACAAACTAGATGACTAGCTTGGGCATTTGAAATTACTAATCTGGCAGTTGATGCCTGAGCCATCCTGAACCATCCTGAGTTACACTGAGCCAATCTGTGCTATCCTGATCAATAACTACTTTTACATGTGACAAGGCGGGGTAAATTACCTTTTTAGCCGCATTATTAATAAGCATTTATGTCAAGGTCATCGTATGACATGCCAAGGTCATATTATAACAATATCCTAAGGCCATGGTCACTATCAGCAAAGTCCGGAAGGGAATCCTGAAGGTATCTATATTTCCACTAACAACGGCCGCAGTTGGGCGGCGAGTTGCCTGGCACCATCTGATGGCAGGTCAATTGCAGGGCCACCGTTGATTTTGTTGGCACAAACTCCTAACTAAATGTTGACTGGAAGTTCTATGTTAATCTCGACTGGCCCCTCATAAATCTTTCACGCTAGCCTTTATAGTGGATCCTAGCCAGGGCTATTGAAGAACAACGCGCCATGTAAGAGCACCATGAGCACGGGGTTAACACCCAGGCTCTGTTCCAGGATTCTGCAAGGTGAAATTCAAATGCAACAATCTCAAGTATGTCAAAATAATGAATGGCCTTGTGAGAAAAGGTGTTATGTACCCAGAAAGGCCCAAAACAGACAATGAAATGAGCACCAAGTCTTCGTTTGTGGATAACCCCTATAGAGCACTTTATATCTCCCGTATGGCTCTTCTATAAACTGCTCTCGCCCGGTTCATCAGACTTGGCTGACAGAATCCACGCGAGGAGCTTGCTAAGGCGGTTGCATTTACGGCAGATGAGAGGCACGCAGAGTCTGAAGAGTATTCGCCTTGCAATAACCCTAGAAACTTAATACTAGACCTAGTAGAGTAGTCGACATAAAACTTAAAGAGGCTTGGGTTCTTGATATTTTCACTGAATGAGGGAAGAGGTAGCATACCAAACATACTCTTCTATTTCGCCCTCCGCTCCTGGGCCCTCTCAATCCTGCGATGGACAACCTGAGCGGTATGTGCCTCTTATTGGTGGTGGCTTACTTCCCATGGGTCTGAGTAGCTTGGACAGAGGGTTTTCAGACGCAAGCAATGTCCGCAGGACGGTTTTTGCAAGTCAGACTGCATAATTTGGAGAGTTGAGCTGGACAGTGATTCTCAAAGCTTTCCGTGCCAGGTCAGGGATAGGCACATACCTTTACTTTACTCTCCTTGCAGATGAAACATGCTCTCGGCGGTTCTCCGCGATGAACCATGATTAGGATATTGCGATATTGATAGAACCTACCAGAGGTCATCGAGGGATAACAGTCTCTTATGCAAGGCTGGAACGTAAGGAGACCAGGCAATCTTGGCGTCGTTTTCACATAAGACCCTGCCCCACCAACTAGTCACTACTAGTTTAGCACTCTTGACTCCACCCGCCGCTCATATCTTATTACCAATGCAGATCTAGCAGCGGGTGCATAATGCATCTGACTCTGTCAATATTACATTATCTCATTCACACACAAATCAAAGTCAGCAATTTTGTAAAGTGAACTAGCACGGTAAGCTCGAATTTCATGCAAATCTACATTTCCCAACCTTACTTTTTCAGGAAATGCAAAATTTTGGTTTTCTCTGGAACGGAGAGAAAGCCGGAACCGGTGACTAGCGGCTTCGTTAGACTATAATCACCACGCACGTGATGCGCATCACGTGTGAAATGTGGGGGCCGGGCTGGATAAAGACAGCCCCCCCTGGCGGGCGAACCAAAATAGCTGGACTTCTTCATGACAGGAATCCTTGAGCATTTGCAGCACCAGTTCATTGAATTGAGAATTGACGCTTGTTTCAAGGGAAATTGTTCGTTTGCAGAATTGGTAGGTCGGAAATTGTGACCCCGGCACCGCCAATTGTCCTTATCGCGCCCAAGACGCGTGAATGTGAGCGGTGAATGATCCAATTTAGAGCACTTGGCAATGCGAATAGCTTGAAATGTACTTCAATTAGCCGGCCAGAACCAGTAAAACGGGCTAAAGCTAACTACTAGACAGAACTGAGCAGCAAGCAGGCAAAATGGTTCCCATAAAGGATGGCCATCGGCCATCAGCTCCGTTGCTTTCAACCCCAACCACTGATGACGCAGAATCCCAACAAATCCCGACCGAGACAACATCTTTACTGGGAGCGACTCCAAGGAAAAATGATACACTCTTGAAGATCTTTGCTGTCACTTTTGCACTGCTTTTGACCGGGATGAAGGGCAAGTACACTTACTCCAAGGAGTTCCCAATCTTGCTCGACCGCTAACTACTCGAGCCACTCGCTAGATGGGGCAACTGGTGCATTGGTTCCTCACATCAAGCCCACTTATGATGTGGGCTTGCTCCCCGTCGCGGTTTTGTATGTTGTCAACTTCTCTGGCTGGTTTTTGGCCGCATTCTCCAACGCCTACGTGAGTAGTAGATTTGGCACACGCGGCACCCTTGTCGCTGGTGGGTGTCTACTTCTCAGTGCCTTTCTTGTCAACCTTTGCAAACCACCTTTTGTGCTTTTTGGGGCTTCCTTTTTCTTTACTGGCCTAGGGAGTGCATTCATTGAGGCGCAGGGCAAGAGCTTTCTCGCAAATACGGAGAATGCCCATCGATGGCTGGGGATTTCGCACGCGACCTATGGGTTCGGTGCCATGCTTAGCCCCTTGGTTGTCACTACCATCGCGGCATACACCCCATATTGGCATTTTTTTTACCTGCTAGTGGCTCTTTTGGCTGCTATCCTTATTCCATTGCTGGCTTTTGCGTTCAAATCAGACGTTCCCAAATTGGCAGATGCAACGTCGAACACTGAGGCCAGCCAAAAACTCAGATCTGCGCTATCGCATAAAGCAGTATGGATGATGAGCCTATGTTTTTTCCTGTATGTTGGAGCAGAGTTCACCACAGGCGGTAAGTACCTCCCTCTCATCAAGCTGGCCTAATGTTGCAAAAAGCAACCTCAGAACAGCCGATATCCTGGCTGAAGTTAATTGTTCAACGATGGCTAGGGTGGATCACCGAATTCCTCATCACGGTCCGGCATAGTTCGCCGATCACGGCCGGCTATGTTAACTCAGGCTTCTGGGGTGGCCTTACGCTGGGACGCATCCTCTTAGCAGATATCACCCATAAATTTGGGGATCGACGCATGGTGTCGCTTTATATATTTACAGCGCTTGGGCTGCAATTCACCATTTGGTTTGTGCCGCATGTCATAGTTGATGCCATTTGTGTTACTCTCATTGGCTTCTGTTTGGCTACTCTTTTTCCAACTGGATTGTTAGTTCTCTCAGAAGCCCTGCCACAAGAGATACACGTTGTTGCGATAGGTGAGTAGCTCTCGGATATAAACTGTGCAAAGTGGTTACTCATGAGTTTTAGGACTTTGTGCCACAGCTGGTCAGGCTGGATCGGGCACCTTCCCCTTTCTTACAGGAGCCATTGCATCCAGACTAGGGGGTGTTATGGTCATGCAGCCGATTATGGTAGTCATACTGGCTTGGTTGCTGTTAGCCTGGATTCTCATACCCAAATGAGTCAAGTTTATTTGTATATACATCTAGCTGGGTTGGGTTAGGTTAAGCTACAAGGGGGTGTTAGTTTATCTGTATACTTATTATAGAGTTCCTTTATAAATGTACTATGTTGTGGCTATGTGCCTGTAGAGCCAGCCGTGAGTAGCCTGAGTAACCCTGACCAGCCCCTGACCAGCCCTGAGCAAAAGCGGTGATGGATTACATGTAGGAACATGGATGAAGGGCGTCCAGATTCGTCACATAGAACAGCACCACTGGAACAAGACCTTGGGACCCTCTATAACCAGACTACACACATTCAGCCCACTCAATGAAAGTACAAAATTTAGTCTTTTCGTAGCGATGGGCCGACTTATTGCTTTGCCCAGCTATCCACTCTCTTGCCTCTGCAGTGTCAAGCCGACCTTGTTACAAATTGCTGTTATTTTCCTTTTCCTTTTTGTTCTTGCGATAATTGTAAGTAATTGGAAGGCCACTAAGTCTTATGAGAAGAGATAATCCCAAAGGATGCAAGTAAACAGTTTTTACATGGCCATCAAACTCCCTCAATATACTGCGTATTTAGATGTTCCTAGGGTACGGAAACATTGAAGAGAGCGAAGTTTTGGGTGATGACTCTGACGCTGCCTTGTGCAGCTCTTAGAAATAATTGAACATACTCTTGACATATTTAGTGCATTGTGCCTGTCACTCTCTGATAGCCACAGCTGCCTAGCTTGAACACAACGGTATGCCTACGATCCACACAACCGCCCTCAGCCAGCCTCACGCCCCATTTTACATACGAATATCATCAACTTCAGTATTGGGTTAATATGATCACCACGAACCTCAACAACGTCTGCAATAGAAGAAATCTGAGGCCCGCCGCCAAAGATGGAGCCGTGAAGGCCTCATCGTGCCTCGGGGCGACTGCTACACACAGATGCCTGAGGTGGGCGGCATCACAACAACTGTAAAGGCATGCTCAACAAGGCCGCGGAAGACTTCAAAACAGCACACAAAAGAATGCAACCGCCGGTCTATCCAATCTGACTTCAACGGGACCGGTGGCAGCAGGCCCAGTTCACATCAGCTGGTGGTCATAACAGCCGAGGGTCACGATACACGTCACCGCCAGCAGCGGCTCACGGTAGCTTGCAACATTAGCTATAAGAGACCTAGATAGTCTTTCTTTTGAATAATAAGAACTTCATTATGTACCGTTCGTCATAGCTCGTAACAGTGTCATATAATAATCAGGCCTAATTAGAAACTCTAGTCTATGCTATTAAACCAATATCATCTCTTGCTTAATACATCGGCTCCAGTCCTCAAAACCTGTCATTCTTACAAAGCCAACTCGGCAATACTCGCTGTGCTTCGATGATGTCAGCAGAAACGCAATATGTACATCAAATCCATCATTATCAGTAGGGGAAACTCGTCCCGATATCCTAGACCAGTCTGCATTCGTGACTCGAGCTATAAAAAGGCACGTCAAAAGTTGCCCATCGAGGTGTTCCGGAGAATCTTCATCCAAGTTTATTTCGCCAATGTGTTGGCCTGATAATGGGTCTTCCAGCTTATTGGGTAGTCGCAGGATAGCTGTCTTGACATGGCCTTTCAGCCGGATAGTTCCGTCAAGAACCTGAGCGAATTGGTTCTTCCCATCCGGTGTGCATTTGACATCCAAGATTTCAACGTCATGCTTCCCAGGCGTTGGCAAAAAATCCCAATCCCACTTTTCAGCCATTTCATGGCCTGGGATCAAAATCTGCGAGTCCGTTCTGATGACCCCAGCATTAAGAGTTGACCCAAATTTAGGTTGAATTTCGCATCCACCACCCACGGAAGCCCATGACCACGAAGGTGCAATGTAATGCTCAGTTGGTCGTGGCTGTGGACAAATCTTAGACCTGGGGCTTGTTTGCCACAGCAATCCACGAACCAAGTCTCTCTGCCAGAGCCCGGCGACGTATTTGTCATCCAAAATATGACTCATTTTCTCCGCTAATGATGAGATTGCGTAAAGCTTGTCGGTATCATGAGTGATTTTCCGCTGGCTATATTCTCTCACAATGTCGTACCACAGATTATAAATCTGCCTCTTCTTCTTCCTTGACTGTCTGAGGCGCTTGGAAATAGGTTGGGTTTCTGCTTCAACAACAAGGTCCTGGAAATTGCGATACCAATGGACAGAAAAATTGCCAGTGGTGCTGTGAGGTTTTGATTCAGATAACTCAACAGATGAACAAGACCAATAGATCGTCTTATCACAATAGGCAAGGGTCCTTCCGGAAAGCGCCTGCTCCTGTAATACCCAAGCACGACTGTAAAGTTCGCCGAAGGGCTGGGAGTGCGTGGACACCTGCCAGAATGACTTGCGTTCGTCTTCTTTGTCCTGTTTGAACGAAGAAAAGCCAACAGGACGATAAAATGCTGCATCGCGGCTTGAAAAACATCCTGTGTGTGGATCTTTTGCCCTAGCGATGGAAATGGTGAGCAAGGCATTGCGGTACACTTCGTGCATGCGAGATGATTGGGCCTCCCAGTCGTTACGGTCATCTTGAATGATGCAAAGGGAATCTATCCACAAGAATCGGCACCCCAAGGCTTTTGTAATGGTGATGGCATCTCGGAAGTTCTGCGGAAGCAGTTTCATCGATATACCCTGTTGCTGGTGAAGAAAATTGGCTGAAGTCGTTGTAGGGATGACTGACTGGCCCCAAGTGTGACTTAAGGCTACATATTCGGCCTTTTTCCCACTCGATACTACTAGTACTGGATCCAGATTGCTGTCGACGGGGCCTAGATCAAGGACGCGGGTTGGTAGGGCATGAGGCCCAGATCCGCAATACTTGAGGCACTGAGCGTGATTTTGCATACAAGTCTTCAACCACTGCTTTGCTAGTTTGAGGCTGCTTGTAGATCCCGTACTGTTGTCAAATGGGTCGTAATGATCGCTTGTGAAAGGAATAAGGGGTTCTGAGACAATTTGAGTGTGAGTGGGGGCAGTTGCATTGCAGGATGTCTTATGCAGTCACTTACTTGGGACAGAAACGGGCCAGAGGGCTAGTTTCCGATCGGCGCAGTGTGCAGTAAGTCTAGCATCACCATAGCTTCTGACGAGGATAACCGGTGCTTTGCTTTGATTTGCGGGTTTCCGGGAGCCTGACGCATCGCGATCCAGTCCAAAGGGAAAGACCAAATGCTTGAAATGATACGCAAGTATGCCGCAGAACGGACATAACCCCTCTGTAGCGGATTGTTTCAACAAAAAGAATGTTTGCGAGTGAATGCAGATGGTGTCACCGCCTTTCAGACGCCGAAACCCGTCTCCTAGTTTCCTACGCCACGTTTTGGCCGAAGCCGCTGTGAGACGTATAAACTTTGCAGAACGACACCTCTTACATAAATTCATACTCATTGAGAATGTAGCCAAAGATGCTTGGCGATATGAAAGGGTCAACTGCGAACGCGGCCGAACCGGTTTAAGTATTCACGCAGAAATCAAGCTGTTGGGCATCATAAATGGAGCATCCAATGAAAATTCCTAACGTGTAACCCGGCTGAGTTGGCCCTGCTCTGCTGGAGTCAGGCGATTGGCCAGGGGGCTGGATGAAATGGCACATTTTTCTGTTAGTTCCCTTGCTGAAGGGCCTAACTTTTCGCTTATCCCTAAACGCAATTTTATATGGAACCCAACCCATGGCATCAGGGCAGCCGCACGTGATCCTAGACGCTATTCAGAGATGGCCTACCCTAGACCCCCAATTGTCAACATCCCATAGACCAACCTTCAACCGATTAGGACCTGTTTAAAATATCACCAATTTGGCCAATGCTTTGACTAGTAAAAAATCCCAGCCATAGTTATTGGCAGGACGAGTTTACCAGCTTTCTAATTGGCGACTTGGTTGGGTTACAAGTATGTTGAGATCAATTTTTTGAGCTCCAATGAGAAGAGGAACAGTTCAACACGGTTGCCTGTTGAATAGATAGACTTTTCAGTCTATCGGTGCGATTGCCCTCGCACCAAACTATCAACTCTGCATACTGCGCTTATTTGCTAGAGATGCGCCAGTTATTGAGAGTGAGGCGAGGTGAAGTCACCGATGAAGAAGCAATAGGTAAAATATCACTGGGGTCAACGCGCCAAAGTCATTCTTGATAGATCGGGCAGAACTTTTTTCTCAATTCTTAAATATATACAAAAGAAGAAAAGGTCTAAGATTTACTATTACACTTTGCTTTTACATTAGGCCACTTATCCAATGACATCGCTTCGGCAAGCGCAGTAGGACTGGCCAATGGTGACAGTACCATCGGGACCCTTCGTGCCCGATGAGGCCAAACAGATAATGTAGTTGTTGTTTCCGGGGCAAGTTCTCTGCCAGCCCTTTGTCTCGCAATCGGCAGGCTTATCGCACTCCACCTTGGGAACGTCGGGTGTGGGAATGGGAGCTGGATTCTCGGTAGCTGAGGGGTCCACGTCACTGAGACAAGCGCAGTAAGACTGGCCGAGAGTTGGGACACCATCAGCACCGGTGGTTCCCTTGCTGGCCAAACAGATGACGTCGTTGCTGAGACCCTTGCAGGTTCCTTTCCAGCCCTTGGAGTCGCAGTCAGCCGGCTTATCGCACTCTACCTTGGGAACATTGGCATTTGGATCTGCTGCCTTGGTGGTAGTTGGAGAGGCGGCCGGCTTGCTGGTAATGGTGGTTGATTTGGGGGCGATGGTGACGGTGGGATTGGCAGGGTCAGCTAGGAGCACATGTTAGCGTTGGATAAACTGTCATATAAATATTGGGAAACTTACGAAAGTCAGGCGGGGTTCCTGTCGGCTTAGCATCGCAGTAGTATCCAGTGCATAGGACACCGCATCCAGCGGTGCAAGTAGGCGAGGGCGAACCGCTAGAATACGTAAAAGAGCCACCAGAGTTGCTGCTACCACCAGGCGAGAGCCAAGTGGGACAGCCCTGAACCTTGTTAAGCAAGCAGTTGTCATCCTTGACTTGGCCGTTCCACACAAGGGAATCGGGTGCGACGTCGGCAGAAAGGACGTTGAAGTTATCAATCTTGAGCATTCGTACCATCTTGCGCACCAGCTCAACAGCCTTAGCAGGATCTGCCAGCGTTGATGCGGATTGTTGATTAAGAGCACGGAAATAAGCCACTAGGCCAGCAACCATGGGGGCAGCTGTCAAATAGCGAATGGTTAGCCAAAGCTGTGTGTTGGCTGGTGGGATTAAATGCGACTTACCAAATGAGGTGCCACTGGCCTCAGAATATCCATTTGCATCAGGTGTAAGACTAGATATCAGTTAATTGACATTCTTTCTGATTGCTGCGACACCGCGAAAATGTGGGAGCTTACACATTGTGTCCCCAGGCGTAGGTAAGGCCAGGGTTGTTGTTTGTAAAGTAGTTGGATGTACCGGCTCGCTTCGCGTTCTTGTCTACAGAGCCGACCACAAGCATTTCGGGCAGGCTACCGTCGTGGGAAAACTTTTGAGGGTACCATTTTTCACTGCGTTCGTCGGCAAGGTGGCCGGAATTGCCAGAGGCAGTGACGAGAACTGCGCCGTAGTCCTTCTGAAGGTTGCTCAGGGTTTGGTCTATTCCAAATTAGCAAGACTATTAATGGGAATGATTGAGCCATGGTAGAGATTTGCTTACAAAGGAGCTCTCCATATGGCTTAATGCTATTCATGGCATCGACTCTAACGCCCCAAGACATGTTGATGACAGCCTTGCCCTGGAGGTTGTTGGCTTTGATGTGATCGGCAATCATGAGCAGAGCATGAATCGTTCTCTCGCTGGCTTGGTCACCCTGGAAAACGCCGCCCATGCTCACGGTAACCACTGTGGCTTTAGGTGCAACTCCAAGGTTCTGTCCGGCAACGGCTGCAACTACAGCGGCACCGTGCCATGGATCCCAGTTAGACACTGGTCCATAGCTTGGCACTTCAAGAAGCTGGCCATTGAGGTTCGCAAATTCCTGTTATAATAGGGTTAGCTACATCCGCATCTTCCTATTCCCAGTAAATTCCGAGCTTCCGCGAAAATCACTCACCGGATGGTTGTTTGATTTGGGGAATGCATCCTCAATGACATAAACGACCTGTCCATCTCCAGCGCTCTTGTCGAAGAAATAGTTGTAGACCTCCTGGTTGTTTTGATTAGCAACGTAATTGTTATTGTTCAACCAGTCAGTTCCTTCCGGAGCGCTAAGTTGTGAGAGGTGCCAAGCAGCCTGTTTGCTGTCTCGCTTGCCCAAGATGTGATAGGTTCCGTTCAGAAGTTCCTCTAGATCAACCGAAAGGTCGCCCTCTATAACCTCTCTTCGCCCGATATTACCAAAAGTAACATAAGTCTTCTTGGTTCTCAAAAAGTTTTGGTAGTCATACAAGTAACGGACACTCCTCATTCCCTTCAGCTTCCCTTCCATAGAGCGAGGCATCTGCTTGACGACAAAGTAGGCAGTGGCATCAAAAGCGCTAGAACGAGCCTCAATGTAATCAAAGTTATTTGTGCCTTTCCATTTGTCAAGTCGAGCACGAAGATTAGCCAAGTCGGCGTACTTAAAGACGTTGGGATACACAATCCAGTCTGACTCTCCGCCAGGACAACTCATATCATTTTCCCACTGGATCGGGTTATCCTGATCAAAGATGGAACCGACACGGGCCTGTCGAGCCTCGAGTTCATGTTCAAGCTCGTCGGGTTCTGCTTTAGGATCGGCTGTAGGAACTGCAGTAATTTCGGCAAAGACTGCATTAGGTAGTGCTGGAGTTGGCTCGCTTCGCTTGATTTCGCAAGAAGAAATGGTTTCGGTATACTCCGGGACCTCACAGCCATAAACGTAGGCAGTGCGAGTAATCGTTGAGGAGGTAGTTGTGACCGTCTTACCGCCACTAACAGACAAGCCCAGAGAAACTGTCTCGAACTGTACCTCCTGCGAGACCGGGGTACAGTCACTTGGCTTGTCAGGCTTGTTGAGAGCAGGACTAGGTCCGGGAGGAATCGTGACCTTGGGCCAAGGGGGAAGATCACCCTTGTACTTCACAGTCCAGCCATCGCGCAAGAGAATACTGGGTGGTGGCGGTCCTGGCCCGATAATACCGGTAGGGAGCCTGATTTTCCACTTAGAGACCTTGAACTCGGGGAAATCAATGCAGAAGTTGAAGAACCAAAGGCCATCACAGCTGACAACAACAACGTCGTCATCGTCATCATCATCTTCATCATCATCATCAATAGTTCCAGGAGGGAATTGAGTCCAAGTGGGGATAGGGGTGGAAACAGTCGAAGTGATTTCGACCTTAGGAGTAAAAGTCGTCTTAGGAGGCGTGCCGCTGTTACCTCCGGTGAGGCCAGCGCCCCAAACATCACAAGTCTCGGTCCACTTATCAGGAGGACCCTGTGTCATTTGCGGCCAAGGAGGTAGAGTCAACTCGCGAGTAGTAACAGAAGTCTTCCCACTGGTGGTGTAGGTAATTGTAACATCAACAGGATCAATAGCCAAGCTGGTGCAGGCCACAAAAGCGGCACCATCAGTAACAGAGGTGCTGACGGGGACATTGGAGAAGGATGCCGATCCAACAGTAATGGCCTTTGGTGTAACAGTGACCGTGGATGTCGATGTTCCTATCTGGATAGATGTGGTATAGGCAGGGGGGGTAATTGTAGTGGTCGATGGCAGCGAGCTGGGAGGGAGAACAAAGATACAGGGAGGCTCACAGTGAGCCGTAGCACCACCGTAGATTTCGGTGCCAAGGTAAACAGGGTTACCACTCTCATGACCATCACCACCATCCTGAACACAAGAGTCGGGGGGGCAATAGTCTCTGCTGCAGGCAAAATTACAGATGGCTTCGTAAACACGAGGATCCAGACCATCTTTGGCAGAACCACCACGCTCTCCCTGAGCTGGGGGCTCGTGCAGAGCTCCCATAGTAAGACAAGTGCAAGAATGAACAGGGCAGAAGCCAAAGTTGCAAGCATAGCTGCAGAGACCTTCAAGACCAGCACCACCCTCGCCAGACGTACAAGCATCAGGGGTAAATGGGGAGACATTAGGGACAACCAAAGGGTGTTCCTTAGTGTCGCAGTGCTCAGAAGGACAATATCCCAGGTTGCAGGCAAAGTTGCACAGTCCCTGGTAACTAGCAGAGGCGCCCTCGGCAGGGTAACCGACAGTTCCATATCCAGGTGTATCCGGGCCAGGCTTTTCTCTCTGTGCGCCCATGTTGCTGCAATAGCAGGCTCCAGGCGGGCAGTATCCATATTTGCATGTAAATTCGCACAGATCATTGAATTCAGGGGCTCCAGGGGCAGAACCTTCGATACAAACCCATTTGGAAATATCGACGGCCTTATTAGCGCTTCCTCCAGTCTTGCTTCCAACCCATGCGTTCCAGTTTTGCTTTCCGTCCTGGCCTTGGACAGCATTGCAGTCATTTGTGATCTCATGCCCGCTGAGGGTCATGCTGCCGACAGTAATGACTACAGAGCCTCGGTTGCCGCCATAAGCGACGCTGCCGTGGTACAAGCCGCTTCCATACTCAGGCTGGCGGGTCCATGAGGCGCCCAAATCAACACCTCCAACGGTGACCTTGACATCCTGGTGGCTGGTGAGGAGAGCGGTATAGAAAATCTTGTCCTCAACGATCTCGTATGGGTAAAATTCTTTCTGCAGCTGGCTAGCAGTATTGCCTGTGGTCCAGCCGTCGTCACAGCCAGACTGCTTCGGAGTGACACGATACCAACCTGAGAGGCCCTCCTGGCTGATGGTTGCCTTTCTGTTCTTGTACAAGTCGATAACAAAGGGAAGAAATTGCCTCCAACCATCATGGGGCATATCCTGGGCATAGTTAAATGGCGCCTTGCCAACAGTGAAAGCCTGGTAGTCATCGCCATCAACGTACAAAGGGCCAATATGATGAGACTCCCCGAAATCGTTCCAGGATATAATCTGAACATAATCGGGATTCAGGAATATAACCTGCTGCCATCGGTCGAACCACATACTGTCGCCGCGCCACATCCAATTCTTGTCGTAGCCAGGTAAGTTAGTGTAAAACCAGGGGCTGGCAGGCATCATGTACTTGAGCGTCTTGCCCCAAGCCTCCCCTGAGGTGTTCATAAACTCGAGGTACGAGGCATCAACATAGGTGTTCATGTCCATGTCTCCCCATGGCCAGGCAGACCAACTAAAGAGACCATCAACAACACCCCCCGACTTATCGAGAGCCTGCTTAGCACCAAGGGATGACCAATCGGGAATGAACAGGGCATTTGTCTTCCGCTTTATTAATTCCCAATCGCCAGAGTTTCCTGGGCCCTCAAAAGTCGAGACCAAGGGCTGTCCTCCGTCAATGAAGTAAGAGCTGTAAGCGGAGAATTGGAGGATGTATTGCTGAACAATGTTGGCACTCCAGGGACCACCACCAGCATAGTCAAAAGAAAGAATCATATGGAAGTCGCCTTTAGTGTCGGCCACCTTGAAGGCAGTGTTGAGTGCATTGTATGCAGACTTGTCATCAGAACGAATGTTTAGGGCGAAACCATCAATATGCGCCTCTCGCGCAAGGTCAATATCTTTTTCCCATTTGGCCTCATCCCAAGTCTTGGCATTTTCCACCTAAAATCATGTTAAATTCACACGCATCCACGCGTTGAGGATTGCAGACTCACCATAAAATGGGCAAATACTGTCTTGGTCGCTTGAACGCGAACACAGCCCAAGAGGGCAACCAGGAGACCTATAGCCCACATGGTTATAATTTGCGTCTCCGAACAGACAGAAAGAGTGATGTCTGTTGCTACTAAGCTGCGAGCAACATCGGAGGATGAGTCCCTAGCCAGCAGGAGGTATTTGCATAGTTAAATATTCCCACTACGGCGAATCCTCCAAGATGGTCCGGTGATGTCGGAAAGTGAGCACCCTCTTCTTCGCCGTTCGACTGGACCCAGACAGTTTCGGACCAACCCGAATCGGACGCATATACGGCATGGATGCGGAGGGTTTGCCAGCCTTGTCAGGTTGTGGCCAATGCCATCTAACTGAGCGTGTCCACAAAGGCTACAACTCCAAGACATAATGGGAATGGGAGTCGAGATTGGAAGAGGTAGGCGGCAAAATAGACTACTATGGTAAAGCCCATGCCTTCACAAGCTTGTTCTGCAGCCCCTGGTTCATTGGGATGCAGGGCAGATAAGATCCACTTACACGGATCCCCTTGGCCCCGTCGGAAATCCGGCAGGGATTCAATCGGAGTCCGGCCAGGGGTATGATAAATTGTGCATTGCGCTACAATAATACGAGCACAGGTCGAGTAGTCTGAAGGATTCCTGCCAAGCCAGTAATAGACCCGACCGTGTGGTCGGTCGAGGTTGAATACGAGCCATTGGGGGGGTTTCGACCAAAGTGGTGCTGCCGTAGTTCCGAATCCTTCAGTCGCTCTACGGATAGAGCACTGTCACAGCCTTGAGTTTGCGGGGCGGCACGCCCCGAACAGTCTTGATTTGTACAAGTGCTTATGGTACTTTTGGGGGCAAAAATTCAAGCTGCTTATTCCGTCCGGTGCACCGGTTTTTAGGTGCGCTTGGTTGAGGCTAATTCTGAGGAGCGGCAAATCTGACAGCTGCGATGGAGACCACTTCGACTATCTACTTGGCATTATTCGAGGGCTTCTCCCATTTTATTTTGTTTTATTTTGTTTTATTTTGTTTTATTTTATTTTTCACACAGATGCTCTGTTTGTAACGCACACTCAAGACAAAATCCTTTCCGATAGACTAATTTGCAACAAAAGGACCCTCTTAAAACATCATGTGCTACAGCCCCAGAAGCGTTCAGACCAGGTTAGCTAATTAAAGTGGCACCCCGAAAAAACAGCCTAAGCCTGAGAGGAAGGATGCTACGTTCGGTTCATTCCACCGGCTTAATGAGTGGTGCCAGAAGTGGACACAGCGACTTTGTCAAATGCCTTAAACCGAACCCGGCGGCATTTTTTAAATTCATGCTTCTTGACAATCTGCAAGGCGACCTAGCGGCTTGGCAGGGGCAAAACCAAAGCTACAACAGTCAACGCGCGCCATCAACAACATCAGGTACAGCGGTGGTACAAGTTAACTTCATCTAGAAAACGGCCTTTCTCTTTTCGACATCTCAGCCCATTTTCTTCCCCCCACAACCAAAAAAAAAAAACAGAGAGAAAATGCCGATAGTCATCAGACCTCAGCCTTCCAAGGTTGGGCAGAGCTATGATCGACTCTTCACGTCGTCCAAGGATCTGTTGACCTGTGTCTCGTATCAAGACAGCTACAAACCCGTGCTCCACTCGTCATTCGCCGACCTAGGCGCTGCCGAGTCACCGGTTGGCATCGCGCCTCATAGCAATGGCTTCGTGCACACAGTGCTGCGCGCATGGCAGCAAGACCTGCATCTCGAGCTGCGCCCCGATGATGTGTGGTTGGCCATTCTATCACAGCTCACATTCTTCATCTCCAGTCATGGCGAAGAACTCCGGTCGTTTTTTGTGAAGCACGAGGGCCAGCAGACGCTCGATGTCGACATGCGACCATACTCGCTCAGTGACGTCAACGTTGACCAGTTTGTGGAGCGAATGCGAGATTTGATGATAACACGCCTCAACGATGCCTCTGTCGCAGAGTGGATGATGCCGCGGTTTTCCACGACTACGCAGACCGATGCTAGCGTTGCTTGCATGCTCTTTATGGGCTCCATGAAGCAGTATTTTAAGTACCAGATGCACGTCGGCTGCGGCTTCCCCTCGGTCACACTGCACGGCACACGCGAGGACTGGGAGTTGATACGCCAATGTATCACGCGTTTTAAAGCGCTAGGCGATTACCCAGACCTTAATGAATTTGCCGCGTGCCTTGACTGTGTCTTGGTGAACATAATTGCGGGCTTCGATGCCCCCAACTCGCCGGAAGTGCACGATTTTTGGATGCGAGCGGCACACGCAGGCGGCACGCGCGCGTCAGGCGGCCTAGTCACTCTATCAGGGTGGCTCACGGCCTTTTGCTTCTGGCAGCTTGATGGCACACGCACCCGTACCTTCAGCGATGAGGAACTAAGTCGAGAATGGAGCATGCAAAATGACCCTGAGGAATGGGCCAGACTCGAACTATCGGGTGTTGCATTTCCCGTCATTGAGAGGGAAAGGATTCCTGCTGCCACGGTGCATGTGGACGTACGCGTTGTCGATGGTTTTACAGAGGAGAACACATTGATCATCGCTGGCATGATTGGGATGGAGTTAGACAGTCCCAGTATGTCCATTGCCAAGCCTCGACCGGGATGGTGGATGTTGCACAAAAAGTAATGGGAATAAAAGGCACATACAAGCCGTGCGGCATTTTCAAAGCGGAAGTATTCTGAAATGCACCACTATGTGCAATAATGGTGCATGAGTGCCGGTGTTGACAGCCTCCTTGGCTGGGTCTACTGATCAAACGAGCCAAACCCAGACAAGCGAGCAATAGTATTTACGTCTCTTGCACAATGATTTATCCTCAACTAATTTCTTGTATTCTCATCTGGAAACTCTTTTCATAAATCGGTCTATAAATTAGATTCTGTAGGGTAGAGCGTGTTTTACTCACTAGCAAGCGTTGGGAGAGCAACCCGTCTTTTTAAGGAAATGGCATCAATCATTAATCCTATACTCAATCATGATCATTGAGAGAAAAATATTTAGTCAAGTTACAAATTGTAGGGAGGCCAGTAAAGTTCTTTTATTCTACATAAAATAATACAATGATAGCTCAGGGACTTCCATTTTTGTTTAATTTTGAGAACCGTTACTGGAAATGGAATCGCGTTTCAGGTAGCCCCCATCATCACTCATGGATTTTAAACCGAGAACGATCTTAGGATGTTTACCTGCCCCCCCTAGCAACCATGAGAATGGCTCAACAAAACACCCAACTTTCCGACTCCGGTTTACTGGATGCTTTGGTCTATTTTACTAGGTAACCTAGATTATCACCTAACTTATATCTTCTGGACTTAAAAAAATCTCACAGCACGCAGTGCTAAGACAAAGAGGTGCAATAAACTCAGAACAAGACACCCCTTAATCTCAGCGTACTTCGAGCGATGAAGGGTAATCTATTTATGAGGCAGGTACATGTAAATGACTGGTAGCTTCTTCTGACAGAGCCACAGCCGTCACGATTTTCCCCTCTGTGGCAAAAGATGATGTTTTTCTTTATCGTGCGGCTTCCGAGATGATTTATCAGGAGGTTGAGCCTCCATTGTGAGAATCTCGAGTTGCTGACTCATCCTAGGTCCCGTCAATAAGTTTTCGGCTGTCTGCATCTTGGGCTGAAGCGGGAGTCTAAAATGATTGACATTTGGGGCCTGTGTGGTTCAGCTTCTGTTGATGTTGTTCGACGTATTTAAATATGGGGCCGACGCAGATTTGTAGTAATCAGGCAGTGTGAGTCTAGCGTTAATCTCATGCCCTTGTCAATGTCGCGGGTTTGGTTCGTCTACTCAGTACTCGGGCAATCTAGAGTGTCGACTTCACATGACTCGATGATGTCAAATTTGGAAACGACAAATCTTGATTCTGACTTTTTTTAAGTCTCGAATGGGCATGTAAATTGTAGCAGAAAATGATTACTGGCCCTGAGCGTGAACTCGCAAGTACTGGGCATTAGATTCCAAGTCTTGAAAAGTAACTCATAGCTGAACAACTTCATTCATTGTCTTCCCTCAGCGCCATATCGCAGTATTGTTAGGTTAGTCGCTTACAATGGTAATACCTAAGTTCTGGTCCAATGCAGCGGGATTTTGTTCTAATTTCTCATTTCTTTCCACGTCGAGCTTGATTACATGCATTGTGAATGTTAACTGTTCGGGCGTGGTGGTTCGTGCTGTTGTCCCACAGTGATTCCAATATGACAATTAGGGGGGGACATTCTGATGGCCGATGACCTCATTCGCGTCAATTATTGGCGGAATTCTGCCTAAAAAGCATTAGAGGCTGTACAGGTGGCGGTATTGTTCGTGTGTAGTTACGAAGTAGTGGGGTTTTGAGACTGGTCAAAGCTGATTTTCAAAATTTACAGAGATCGACGGGCGCCAGCCAATCGGTAAAATCCCAAAATACGATCCTAGCCCGAAACCGAGGCCGAAGTGATCGACAAAACTCCGATGTGATTTGGATGACTTCAACGATCCTCTTCACGCCGACTATGGTGAAACATCTGCAACCTAACTGTTTAAACCCTGCTGTGTAAAGCTTATTGTGTTGACTTGGGCCGTATTGGACCTCAAGGATGATAATGATAATGGTGAAACATCACGTAAAGAAGGAAATTTTATGGTAGCTCTTTAGCGTTAAGAAACATGGCCTCTTGCCCCGCCACTTCCACATGCTATACCAACACCAGAAAAAAAGTGCTCGTTGGATTGTTCCGTTCTCTAGGTGGTCTCAATATCTTGACTTCATCTTCAGATGTTTGACGGATCAAATTCGTTAGCTTTGGACCATAGTTCACATACCCATCCAGTCAACTTTGACATCAAATCTATTTGAATCTTCAGCCTGTCATGCCGACTACAAAAACAGGTATGTTGCGGGCCAACCAGGGATCCCATATTGTGGATTTCCGAGTGGCCAGGTTACGGATGCTGCGGAGCTGAGTTAACACGACTTTGCAAGGATATGACTGCAAGGGCACGACCGCCTACCAACTGCAAAAGACAATCTTGCATACACCCCACAGGGATTCAAACGTCAATTCGAGACATAGCCTCAATTCATGCATTCATCAGCGCTGCAATCATTCCACGCATCTTACAAAGAAGGAAGCTTTGGGCAGACGTGTTCCATGGAGTGGAAAGGCCGTGGGTATTAATCTGCCAATGAGGGCGAATATGAACAATATTTACATTTGAGGATTCGAAAGCCTCGCGTCCTACACGGCCAAACCCTACAAGAGACTGTACCTAGGCCAAAAATTGAAATACTTGTGAGCTATAGAACCTCTCAAATATGAAATTAGAAACGAAAAAGAAAAAATGTCCTTCTTCCACAAATAACAGTCGCCCTTATCCTGGCAGCGATGCACTCTCAATGTATGCTTAGTCCAAATGAGGCATGGTGATAGTGATATCGCTCACCGCGAGTTTTGCGTCAATGCACTGCAGGTTTTAAAGTATACCGTAACCTTGTCTTCTGTTCAGAGTAGTGAAGAGTGTCCATCAAGAATACATAGATTACTCCGGATGGTACCTTGCCTTCTTACGAGAGGCGGGTTATTTTCCAACTCCGCCTCTCCTCTGCCACAGGCCAGCGTTTTCCGTTCCGTTGATGTTTTGAGGATAGTGGCAAAGTGTGTTTTACAGCACCTCGTGATGTCAAGTTTCGTCGTGGCGGGAGATCGGATCTGGGAACCCGTGTGCAGGGATGATCGGAGTATTGGAGATCTCTTGACTCCGTTAAACTCGCCGGCAACAAAGTTTTGTTGTTGTTGGCGCGTGGGCGACAGTGCCAGCTTAGCCTCAAAAGTGGGGGCATTTTGTTACCCTTTTAGAAACAATCATCATCTGACGGCTGAAATCAAGTAGATAATCAAGCCTCCGGCGGCGAAACCCCAATAGCCGCTAAAATTAACCCAATATGCCTTGCATAGCCCTCTACAAGCACGGCAAACAACTTTACCGGAAGCAGTCCATTGGCGATGACTGGTAAGATCAGAGGTGCCTGGCTGGACGAGCTGTGCCATGCTGTACCCAGTTATTAACATTGCTTAATCCTCTCCTTTATTACTTTTTGCTGTTTCTATTATCCCTATTTATAATAAGAGTAGGTTTGATTCGCTCCACATGAGTGCTCTCTCGAGCCCGTGTTTGAGCTTTTGCAACTGTGGATAAAAGTTGATTCATTACACTTTACGGGTCCATATTGCCTTTAAGCAATACAGCCAATAACAACATGCTGGACGTTCTGGAATCGTTGCACATGGCTGAGACTTTCTTGGCAAACATTTCAATCCTTCCCTTGAAAGTTCCGTCGTATTATCAGGTCTCCCCTTTAGGGCACCCCGGAGAACATGTTTCAAAAATATGCTTTCAGGCCATGATTTAGATATGGTAGAAAAGAGGATTGATTTAGTTGTCTACTTCTTTCTTGTGCGAAACCGAGACCGAATATCACCCACCATTTTGTAGAGGACAGATGTGATTCATTCTTCCTAAATACGTATATAAAAGGCCTTGAGGCGTCTAGATTTTATACACTTGCTGTACCAAGCAATCCCTTTTATCGACTCTCTCGTAACATTTCAGTTGAAGATGAGACCTTGGCTTATATTTCAATTAGCCGCGGTCTCGCCAGGCGCTCTAGCCAGCGCATTTGGCGGGACGACAACACCTACTGGCTGCCGCAAACTCAAGACAGATGTAGACTGGCCCACGCTTGAAGTCTGGGAAGCCGAGCTCCCAGGTGTTACGCCCGCAAACAGCAGCACCGGTGATGAACCATCCCCCGACTATCGTCTGCAAGTCAAATCGGTTTCCGATGTCCAGAGGGCTGTACGCTTTACCACGAAACACAACATCCGCCTCACTGTTTTGACCACGGGTCATGATGGACTTTCACGCAATGACGCAGGGTCAGGATTGATCATTGATCTATCTCTGTTCGATGGTGTTCGCGTCTTGGAATCCTACACCCCTACCAAGGAGGGAATCCCGTTTGTTGAACCTGGCACGGATGCCAATGTTATTACCCCGCAGGAGGGCGTCCAAGCGGCCGTGTCATTTGGGCCCGCTCGCGCTGGACTGCCACTAAACTACGCCGTATCGAAATCGGGACTCTTTACTGTTAGCGGAGCAGCTGGTAAGTTTCGCCCTGTCCAACGCGGCCTTGGGATGGAAGGCTGACCTGCATAGCTACGGTGGCTGTTGGCGGTGGCTGGGGTCAGAATGGCGGCTACGGACCTCTTACTGCCCAGTACGGTCTCGGGGTTGACCAGTGGCTCGAAGCCCTTATCGTCACACCAGATGGTGAGCTTCGTGTGGCCAACAAAGATTACAACTCGGACCTGTTTTGGGCTATTCGCGGTGGCGGTGGAGGCACATTTGGCGTTGTTGTACAAATAACGTGGAAAGCGTACCCTACAATTCCCATTACCGGCTTCAACTGGTATATCAACTCGACGCTGAACGAATCGAACCCCGAGACAGGCCTCACACCGACCAGCGCCGCCATTGAGTACCTCTTGAGCGAATTGCCAGGATTGCAAGAGAAGGGCATCAGCGCATACTTCTACATTCAACCCAACGCAATCCGCTGCCTTTCTATCCACCCCGGTGACCTGTCGGGTGTCGCCAAAGCAAATGCAGTCTGGGGTCCGATCCTGGAGAAATTACAGAGTTTTCCAGGCATGACCCCGTTTCAAACACGGCCATTCACTTACTCTAGCTACAGAGAATACTTTGATACGACATATGGGGCTCTCAAGCCTCAGCCCACTACACCGCAAGCGAGACGCAGTCGTGGTTTCTTGCCGTATGACAGCCGACTTCTAGCTGCAGAGCATCTTCAAAGCCCAAACATTACATACACCTTGAGGGGAACGCTTGGAAACATCGGAATATTGCTTTGTGCCCCCGGGCCGAGGCTCGGCGATGGAAGTGACGTGGCGGCCAATCCGGGATGGAGAAAGGCCGTGGTTTTGATAGTAGGTTGGAAGACAGACACAAGCAACTTGGATGGTCTAAGAGAGCTCGCGCCCGACATGGGATCATACATCAATGAGGTGAGTAGTGTTGTCAAGTTCCCGGCATTGCACATGATCTAATACCGAAAAACAGGGCAGCGTGACGGAGGAGCACTGGACTGCTTCATTCTGGGGTAGTAATTATCCGCGGCTCTCTCAGATTAAGCGAGAGATTGACCCTAACATGACATTTTGGATCAGTCCTGGCATTAATGCTGATTACATGAAGGATGTGGATGGCCGAGCATGCTTGGTCGATCCTGTCCCAACAGAACCAAGCTTATTGCCCCCAGTGACCGACGGACGCCACGAGGCCAACACGACGCTCGATGGAGACTTTCTGTTTGGAGAGACTGAGTTGAATGGAAAGATATACCCAGCTCCGGGGACAGAAATTGGCTTGCAGGAGCCTTGATACTCTAGAGGGTAGTTTATAATTCTTGCCATGGTGAGGTGGTCGCAGCGTTGGATTGAGCGGTATTCATAGTCATGCCACATAGGTTATCAAAAGTAGACTACTGGGCATTAAGAAATACACTGTAACAAGCGCTAGTAGATTTATGAGACCATCCATAGCAATTGATGGCGTGTAGTTGATTCACACTCTATCTTTCATTGCACTGCTTGTATATTTATTCAAGTGGTAATGTTTCGTAACACTATTAACATACACGAGGAGTCCCAATTTGCGACAGCCATTACCAAGCCGTTAGAGCCTTTGGTTGGCAACTGGACAGCAAGGCGCATATTGTTTTCAAAATAGAAATGGAAACCTACGTCGTATAGGCCGGACAGATACTCTCTTAATTTCTCCATTCGTCACATTAACCAGAGCACTGATTGACGCAGTTTCCATATTCAGCAGTTGGACATCCCAGTGCCATCCAGCGCGATTTCCTGATGTCACCAGGCTGACAATTGTCCCAGGGTCACCAAAACCACTAATTCTGTTTTCGACGGCAACTGTATGACCATAGACAGTATCATAGTAGATCATTCATTCCGAGAAATGTGTTCACAAAGTGTACGTAGGAGATATTGTCAACAGAATAGATTCCTTTGACCAGGCGCAAATATTAGGGGCCTTACTAGCCAGCAAACGCTTTGGCAGCTTTTGTGACGGAGAGATGCTGGATGGTAGTGTTCTGGTACGGCGGATTGAAGGCCATGTTGAGGACGTGGTTGGGATCTGACACCGGAGTACCCCGCCATGGCTCATAAGGAGACACAATTTCAAGCCATTCAGGGGGTTTTGGTGTTAAGAAGTACTTTGCGATCCGTTTCTGGAGTGTCAGGGCCAGCACGCCCCTGACAAGGAAGCGCGTAGAAGAGAAAGAGGATAAGGTGGCGCATCATGGAGAATGAGAACTTGAAACAGAGAATTTGTTGGGAAGAGAGCTGAGCTCAGAAGAGGGATGGAGATCTCTGGAATTTATGCTCGACTGGGCGTCGGCTCATGGCGAGTTGATGCCTGGAATTGACTTTTCACACCATGCTCAAGAAAACACGGAGAGTGCAACGGCATTTCTGCCACCGAAAGTAACGTCTTTGCTGTGGGCACCGGCAGACAAAGTGAGACGCAGACTCAGGAAGATCAGAACTGGCATACTGAACAGACAGGAAGAGGGTGACCAAGGGGGCCGATCGACAGGCAGAGGCACCTTGGCAACAGAGATGACCCAGGGAGACCAACAGTGACCCAATGTCGTAGAGCCCACAAAATAATGGCTATGAATAATAGGTGAGTGAATGCGGGGCCATGAAGATCAAAGAACTGCACAAGCCAAAGTATCGTTATTTATCTATAGAACAATAAAGCCGATTGCAGTTCAATTGCGGTGTCACAAGCATATAGCAGCGTGGACTCGAGCCTAACAGATTGAGGGGCCTCGAAGTATACTAGCAAATGCAGGTTCTGATAATTGGGGTTGCCCATCCTGTTGGCGATCTTCCGATCATGTACGACATGGCAAGTATGAGCGAACCTTGAGCATCCTGGGAACTCGAGTTTACACACTTAGCAGCTTGGCGTAGTTGGCAAATACAAATATGCATCAAGTTGAAAGTTGAGCCCTTAGTCGGATCATGACTTGGTCCGCGTGGTGGTTGAAAGTGGTCAAATGCTACGCGTGCACTTTGTTCTCGGGGCACAGCAGAGGCTTGCCGTTGGGCCACTCTCTTTCAGTTCGAGGACGTGTGGCAAAAACATGACACAGGCGCATCCTATACCCGTACAGGATGGCAAAAAGTGAAGCAGTTGCGTGATCTGGGAATCGAACCCAGGGCTCCCCGACGCTGCTCGGATGGCAACGGAGAATTTTACCACTAAACCAATCACGCTAATTTAAACTGGCCAGCTGTCTGGTAATAATGATTCAGACGCATTGGAAAAGATGAGGAGATGTGTACTCGCCTCTCCGGTGCAGCACATCCAGTGATTGATCAGGCATGAGTCTAATAAATGAAATGCAGGATTCTAGATTAAGGCTCTTAGCAGAAAGGAAACCCCTTTTGAACTGCAACCGACACACTAAACATCAAATTTGAGAGAAAAGAATCCATCGCAGTTCATTTTGACCGGTCTTTCTCGCAGCCAAGTGGCCTGTATCTTCTCGTGAAATCTTCATGGCAAGCTTGCATCAGGAAGCCTGGTAGGCATTAACGCCGCAAACATGCCAATCTAGCTTGCATTTTATTATTTTTGGCAGAGAGGCCATGAAAAAATATGAATGAGAGCAATACCATCATAAGTCAGTATCGGAAATGGACATCTTGGGATTTTCAAGTAACTCTGGCACGTCCACAACGCAATACACAGCGAGATCACAGAAAAGCGGGTGGCAAATACTTCGTTGTAGTTCAAACACTGTGGTTTGGTATATTCCAATGCAAACATTGCCTCGGAGTTGAATAAAAAAGAAAATCAACGCTGATAGCATGACCTTGTAATCTCATGCCAATATCCCATCTACCCATAGCAGCCTTGCTAAGACTTATGAACCACCAGTCTAAGGACCCAGTCCAAGCTGATATACGAAATTCGCGCGCGATCTCCTTTCGTGTGAATTCCCGCTAGGAAAACAAAGATAAGGAGAAAAAGTGAAGGAAACAAAATCGGACCCAAAATCAAGGCCCTTAATAACCTAGACGCCATGCGTAAAACTTGAGGGAGGGTACAGAACCACCTCGTTGAATCCCAAAGCACAATCTGAAATCACGCGCAGCCTCCCCCTCCCCCCACTCTCGTGTCCCATTATCCTCGTTACATACCTAGTGAGCATGTGGCTCTTGCTGTCTAAGTCGACATTTCTTCTTGCTCAACCTTGGTCGCGACTGCATCCCACCAAGGAGCGTGGGCGGCTCGATCGACCGACCCAATCTTGTCCAATAGATCGGAAATTTGCCGAACCTTGTCCACAAACTCGGACAATCCGAGACTTGCCAGCTTCTCGCCAGCTGTGTTGGTCGCCTTCACCTTTTCGCTTGCGGATCCCGGGGCCAGGCGGGCAAGGATGTTACCGCGAAGGCGAGTAAGGAGCAGGCGTAGCACCGGTTCGCGAGGCTCAGCACCCTCATCCAACATTGTCTGATAGGCGCCCATGACCTTCGTGACAAGCGCCTTGAGATGTGATTTAGTCGCCGCAGGCATGGATCGCCCAGTCTCAAGCGCTGCCATGATGCCACTCACGGAGAACGGCATGGGGTGATTAGCCTCCAGGACCGACATGATACGCGACGCCTCCGTCTTCCACGGTGACCGGACATCGCGTTTGAGAAGGTTCTTGCACTGGAGGAGGATGGCACCCACGGTGATGATGCGCTGGATCATGGTTGAGATCTGGCCAATGCGGGACCGATCTAGCACCAACATCTCCGGAATCTCCGTCTTGTTTGGGGGCGAGACGCTAGTGAAGACATCGACGAGCATCTGGGCATAGATTCGTCCCGGGGTCGGTCGCGACTTGGGGTGGTTGATGCCTTCAGGATCTCGCTTCTGTGCCTCGCTTAAGACCTTGCATCGAGCCGAGCGCCAGCCCGCTTCAGCAGCTGCCAAGCTGATCTCGCCACTCTCGACCTCCTCAGCAAACCGTTTGGCCTCGTACTGGGGAGCCGACTCGATCAACTGAGCAGCAGCAATCCTCATCAAATAATTGATGTAGTCGCAAAGCATGACATCAATGAAGCCGTTGAGAGCCTCGACGCGATCAATGATGTTGCCGTCGGAAAGCTTGTTCTGGATCAAGTCCTTGAGTTCATCGTCACGGAACGGTGCACAGAGTTTGGGTAGCAAGGATCCCATGGCGGCAAAGAACTTTTCGTAGGAAAAGTTGCCCAGAGTAAACTGTCGCTCTGCCATCTCGGGATCTAAAATCTCTCCGATGAGATTGTAGATGGAGTTGCCAGGCTTCAAGAGTCGCTGCAGCTTGTCCTTGATGTTGCCTGCGACCAGGATGAAGAAGCGGAAGTTTGCCTCGTTGTCATTGTGGTCAAGATTGGCCCTCATTTGGACGTAGATGGGTTGGGAGATCTCGGCCTGCTGCTCCTTATACTCCTCAGCGGAAATCTGATACTCTTTGTTGATCGCGAGCTCATGCACAACAATTCTATTGTCCGGCAGCAGCCCGTTGAGACCAGTTTTAATGACAGGTCGCTTCGACTCTCTCTTGCTAGCCGGTGTGGCTGGGGGAGTGAGGGTCTGCGAATCGGGAGATACGAGGCTCTGGGCCGTCTCCGACACCTCGTTGGTGGGATGCTCAGCCACGCGAGGTTTGGTGTCGCCGGTTCGCTTCTTAGTGATGCGGGCTTTTCTTGCCTCAGCGACGGCATCAAATATCATCTTTTTGCCCTTTTCGGGCCCAGCCAACTTCTTGATTCGGACAATGAGCATGAGCTGGTTGTCCTTGATGCTTTGTTTGTAGAGTGCCGTGGCAGCATCGTCAGTCGTGTCCTTGACAGTGTGGAAGATGGCGTCCAATTCTACAAACTGCATCAACATGACTTCGATCAAGGCGTTGGAGTCTCTGGATTTCCATGCGATGAAGGCGTTGTAGAAAGTGGCATAAGACTCGGGCAGAGTCTTCTTGAGGGCAGGAGGCATCGTGTATCTGTTTGCCCAGGTTAGGCGAGCCAGAATGTTTTCATACGAGATGAGAACATCACGGGCTTTACCAATGAGATCTTGCAGCTGGGGATTGGCCAGGTCTGCCGACGGCAGTCGATGATTGGCCAAAGCATCAGCCACCTCTGCGTCGTCGTTGTCATTTTTGTTGGCGAGCACCTGGGTTGGGTGCCCAAGTATGAGAAAGGCGCTCAGGAACGTGCGGACTGCAGCCATCTCTTCGACGGAACCGGGCGAGCCCTCGCGGAGCCCGCAGATGCGAAGGAGGCGTGCAGTAATGAGCAGCACTTTTTCTTGGGCGAGGAGCTCGACGACCGTGTCAAATTGGGTATCCCTGATGCCGTCGACGCTCAAGCCCAAATTGTTAAACTCCCTGATAGTCTGCTTCCTTACGCATCCACGCCACCAGCCTTGGATGCGCGTGGCGGCTTCGTCGTCGGTCAAATGCCGACTCTCACGCTCAGGGACCTGAGCCATGACCTCGATAGGCTTGCGGGCCATGACACTCTGACCGCGCGAGCGGCGGGTGGCATTTTTGGCCCGGAGCTCCTCTCTCCTCCTTTCGGCCTCAGCCATCCGTTCCTCCATCTGTGTCTTCATCTTGATGAGCTCCTGCTCGCGCTTCTCCTTCATAAATTCGGCAACCTGCTTGGCCTTTTTGACTTCCTCTGCGCAGCTGGCGACAATCTCGGCCAGATTCCGCTCTCGGGCCTGTTGGGCAGCCAGGGCCCTCTCCTCGGAGAGCGTTGTGTTGCGCTGGGTAGCCTTGGCGTGGGCAGCGCGCAGGCGGACCTTTTCGGCATGGGCGGCACGGTCGGCGAGCCTGGCCTTGCGGTCCTCGAGGAAAGAAGCGCGTCGTAGATGCTGGGCGACATATTTGCTCTGTTCGCTGCCGCCGCGGTGAGACGAGTGCTGGATGGAAGAGCAGCGAGAATGGGCCGAGGAAATGGAGTTGCGGCGCGACGAGGCGGCCGAGTCTTTGCGGCGGGCAGTCGAGGGGCGGTAGAAGCGGGCGGCTATGCGGGGAGGGGGCGTGAAGATTCGTGAGTCTTGGTCGAGCACTTCGTCTTCGGGCGGAGGCATGGCGAGATCGACGTCGGTGTCCATCGAGTCTTCTGAGGGCGCGCCATTGGACTCTTCGAGGTTGCGCGAAGGCTCATCGAGATCGAGCGAGGGACGGCGCATCATGTCGTGGGCCGGCGCCAGCTGAGACATTCGGGTGATATGTTGTGTGAAGAAAAAGAGAGAAGCGAGCGAAAGCAGAAACAGAAATCAACAGCCGGGGGGAGGGGACAAGGTTAATGAGGGCGTCTCGTGAGGGGGCACGAAGTTGAGGCCCGGCTGGCTTCGTGGGGGAGGAGAGGCGAGGCGCACGCGCTGCTCGGGTGTGAGATGCAAATGACAGTATGTGGAAGGGAAGAAACGCCTGGAGTTGCAGGTTGCCGAGGGTTTAGGTGGCGCGGTGGGATCCGTGGGCGATGAATCAGCCAGAGGCAATGCCCGCTAAAAGGTAGCTGGACCCCCCTCTAAGCCGGGTGCGGAAGGGAATGAAATGAACAGGAGGATTTGTCACGCAGCAACCCTGCTCAGTTTCCCGCAGGATTGGGGAGAGCAGCAACAGCAGAGTCTCTTGGTTCGAGGAGAAGCAGGGAACTGTGAAAATGGAGCAAATAGTTGTATTTGATGCGACGACAGGTGCTATGGTGATAGATGTACAATCTCGACGTAGGCCAAGCAGGGGAGGGCCCTCTTTGGGTATTCGGGCGTGGGGGAAGGATGGAGAAGTCGACAGAAGACAAGGGCAGTCCAATGCGAGAACGACCAAGCAGCCGGATGCACAAAATCGTAACGCACAGCACCCAGCAAAGAAGCGCTTGGCACCTGTAAAATAAAATGAAATAGAAAAGGATGGAGTGCCAGCAGATCACTCGGCATTAGAAACCGACATCAAATACGGAATAACAATGTCTGAGCAGTCATGACAAAATGGTAGTTGGAGATCTCAGATGCGCACCGCATAATGCATGCCCCAGCGCATGCGCAGGAAACAGGACAGGATAGCAATATAGAAGGCCCGTCGCCGTTTTTAGCACGTTTGGCAGCCTTGTTGTGGCATGCATCAGGCGGCGGCGGGCCCGTCTCGGTCCCCGGCCCCCCTCCCCAATCATGGCCCTTCAGTGGGTACGCACGTCCCCTTGGAACAAGTAGTGACATCCAGCCTGCGAGCGAGCCCCGGCATGCTCGGAGTCCGCTTTGGTTTGTCAGAGCGTTCTCGGATTACGAATCTCGTTGCTGGATTTCCCGCGAATGGAGAATGAGAGAGTCACTTCTCCAGGAAACCGGCACCATCACACGGACGTGGTTCCTCGTATCTCCAGAGTGCGGCTTGGCCGCGCCCTTGCAGCTCCAGCCACACGGCATAAATGCAAGGCGGCAGCCTGGCCGGAAGCATAATAGCCTCCCCCAAGGCATGAATGACATGCTGGGACGAGGGGATCGCCACGTCAAAGGCTAAAAGAAGGAGAAAAGAAGAAAGGAAAGGAAACCAATGCACGCAATACGGGCCACCAGGCATCGCATCCCACTACTATCGAGGCACCACTGGTCCCGTACGAGGAAGTTGCCGTGTCAGTGTGCGTGTGCATTGTATGTACATGGTCTAATTTCATCACACAAGTCACACTCACGAGCACTCAAGCTGCAACTCTCCAAGGACACTGCGACGTCATCCCACTCGTTCAAATGCAGCCACCCCGGGAACGTCATCCCCCCCCCACCCTATCCGGGCCCATCCCACACATCCCTAAGATCCCGTACTCTTCATGTGGTCACCTCCACCCACTGAGAATAAGCGCACAACCACATCACATGAGAATAAGGCAATCACCCCGCTCATGACGCCCTTGCCGGCTGAGATGGCGCATGAAGCGTGCCCAGATCGAGACCCAGCCCCCTGGCCAATGGCCAGCCGCTGTTCTATCCACGTACATACCTCTGGGCGGCTAGCCCGGCGTCTCACTCTTTGCATATCGGTAATGTATGTACACGCACACCTGAGTTGAGGCCCCCTGAGCGGAGCTTGGATATCCCAGTCACGGCTGACATGTACACTGTACATGGACGAGATGGAGGGGTCGGCTTGTCATGCCAGTTCAGCATTTGCTAGCCTCATGCAAGCTTCGCATCTCTTTTGTTTTAACCCAATAGTGGTTGCATATCCAGTTATGCCTATAATTGTTTCTCTCTCATCGTCTATCCATACCCTATGCTCTTTAACAATAACAAAAATCGACCTGCGGGTGAAACTCATTAGCTAGGCGCCTCGCTGAAACCCCTTCCCCCCAACACTTCATCTTTTATTTTACTGTACACGACGAACCCAATTCTTTTTGCGAATGGCTCCTTTGAAATAATACCCCTGGTTCTCGTTTCCTTTTCGCCCAGTTTCCCTTTCATGATATCAAGCATTTCCCGCACTGTCCCATGCGCTACGCATTCTCCTGGGGCACCCGGCAAGATGCCCCTTGCGAAACAATTCAAAACCCAAAAGATGAAAGATGATCTTTCCATGCCATCCGATAAAACGCCAATTCACGCCCACCTTACCCAAGCTGATGTTTGATCAGTCCCCGATGCAAGTATGCCTCATTTATGCTTCTCTGACGCAGATTTTGCAGTTTGTGCTTCATCCCAATGCAGAGCCCCAGAACAACACCTCATTGGCACAGTCCAAAACTCCCTCCACCTCAGCAGTGAGATTGTTGGAGGCTGCCACTCCTCATTCTGCCTCCGTGCACTGCAGGGCCGCGATCGCCCATTCTTGATACCCATTCAAGAATTGTTTCGTAGCACAGAACGTATTGCCGTAAGCTCTGCACCATGCTTAGCCTCTGTCCTCTGAAATCCTCCACTGTTCGTTGAATTAAGTCAACAGTGTCATCGAACACAAAACTAGTGTCCAGTGAGGGCGAAGGCGTCGTTCCCTTGTCTCCGACCAGCATTGTATCAAAGTATGTCCTGTTCTGAGTGCATGGGAACACATCCTTTGCGGAATCACACATCGCCACGTCCCCTTCGGAGTCATGACCACCCGTCGCCGATGCCTTAGCTTGTTGCTGCCGCTTCAGCATGTCGATGACGCTGTCTACCGTGCAGAACGCCCCTGTACGCCCACAACCGGCTGAGCAATGCACCAGCATCGGTCGTGCATGGGCACTGGACTCTGGCTCGTCGTACCAAGTGATTGGGGGATACTCTGATGGTGACTTCTTTGAGCCCACAACCGACGCCGTTTCAATTGGGAGAGCAGATCGCTGCATCACATTGGCTAGTTCCACCAAGGCCAGAAGATGCGAAGGTTGGGCAGGAGTTCCAAAGTCGGGCCAGGATGGAAAGTGCAAGTGTGTAATCTCTCGGATGGGCGCGAAAGGGTGTGCCTGGTGTGACAGGGCGAACTTGCGAATAATGACGTAGGGGGCATCGCGCTCGGTCTGGGCTGTTTTTGAGTTCGTGCCTGCGGACTCTAGCGTGGTCGTCGTGTTGGCTCGTCTTCTTCCGTGCTCACCACCGTTCGATGGGCCATTGGGGTGCGATTCCGATTTGTGTTTGTCAATATCCAGAGATACCTTCTTCTCAGAGAGTGGTTTTAGTCGGATAGCTCCAAAATCTCTTGACTTCCAGTAGGAATGACATTTAAGCTGTCCGCCCTCCGACTCAGCCGTCAACATGACGATGACGCGCACATCCTGCTCCCAGATGACGGACCAGAAGTCCTACACATGTGCTGGTTAGTTCTGTTGTCGGTAGCGAAACTAGATCGCTTGTACTCACCTCAAAGGTAGAGGGTAGAGGACCCTGCGTGGCAATATACCGTTTATAGCTCCTCGACGCCTTGAGATGACTGGCATTGACGTAATCGCAAGCTCCTTCGGGCTTCTCCTTTAGCCTGACACGAGCATGCTCAAATGGCAAAATGTCCTTGTATCTGTTCTTTCCTCCCTTTTCAACGCCACACAGCTGAACTTTAGGCCGAGAGTTGTGATTAGGGTTGAAAGCGGCATAAGCAGCCTTCATACGAGACTGCTCGTCAACTTCGATGTGCAGAAACTTGTCAGACACCTTCTTTCCATGGTCACGTTCAGAAGCAGCTTCACGAAGCCATCGAGGCAGCGAGGGGGAATCTAGATCAGAGGGTCGGGTCACATCCAATTGGCCAACGCCATCCGCAAGATCCATATTCTGTCGAATGTTGGAAAAGAACGGATTAGGGTCCTTGTTGGCAGTTGGAAGCATCACACCGCCGATGACTGGAGCAATGCCGCCTCCCTGGCTTGCGCAAGACCCCTTAGGGTTCTCCATGGGAGATTTGCAGTCAACAAGCTCGGGATACTGCTTCTGAAAGGAAACGAAGCCACCACGCAGAATGTAGACGCCTCCGGTGTAGCCTTCGTTTGTAAACTTCTTGACCATGTTTTGAGCAGTGACCGCATCTCGCTTGTCCGAGGAGTGTGCATCGTATACAACAATAGAGTCCATTTCCCTCCATCTAGCAAATTTGTCCGCAAACGTCCCCTGCGGGAAGGTCTGCTGTAGTTTCTGGATATTGAATGTGGCACGCTTGAGGAGAGTGGTGGGAATGCACAAGTTGAGGGCGCCTTCGACCCTGGAAGTGGCGTAGTTTTGAGACGAACGAATATCGAGGATCAGCATACGATCCCCTCCAGTGCTGCGAAGCGTATCTCGCAGCTGCGCACCAGAGATCATGGTAGGCTCGCCTGGTTCAATTGATACAGGAACGGTCTCGGCGCGCCTTATGCCACCAAAACCCGGCGATGGAGGATCAAGCCTGTGTTCCATGACTGACAATCTGGGATCGCGGTCCTCGGATCGGGTCAGAGTCGTTCGCTGCACGGGTGTATCCATCTGTCGAGGAGACTCATATCGGACCTGGTTCAGAGCCGGCAGGGGATGAATCGAAGACTCGGAACTGCGTTTCGAATCTGAAGACACATAAGCCGAATCGTTACTGCTCTCCTGGTCTATATCCATTCTGCTCAATGGCCGCTCCTTGACGGCACCGAAGGCGCGCCCAAAGGGAGATTGGGCACCCGTCTCGCTCGAGTGCGTGTGCCATCTCGGAGGTCGTGGTCGAATGGGAGCAGACGGCTGGGCATAGTGGCTCGTGGAGAGGGCAAAAGATTTGCCACGGTTCAAGTCTGCTTGTCTCTTAAATGCCTCGAATTCGGGGTTCGCGTCAAGTGGGACCTGCTTGGGGATAGCAGCGGCGAAGGACTTGATCGACGATGACGGGCTCCAGGTGTCCCTAGGCAGGCCAGACGAAGAATCGCGAGGGTCACTGCCGGACTCGACAACCAGACCAAAATAATTGGGGCTCGGCGCTCTGTTGTCCGGAATGACACGTGGCGAGAGCTTCGGGGGGATGCTCTGGCCGACCGAGTAGGGCATGCGAGGTGATGCTATGGGCGTCGATGATTTTGGTGGTTTCGAGGCTCGCAGGGATTGGGAGTGCGAGAGGGAGGTGAGAGCAATGGTGTGGGAGTGTGATTCGGAATGCGAATGCGCGTGCGTGTGCGTGTGCGAATGGGAATGAGAGTGAGGATGGGGTTGAGAGGCGGTCATGGCAGAGTGTCTTGCGGGAGTCTTCATGGTGTAGTGGACGGGCGTCCGATCGCCGGGTCTCGAGTCATGCATGGCGGTGGTGATGGTGAAGACAAAATCGACGTCATTCGAATCGACGGGTGCAGGTACGGCGGGTGCGAGGCGGGTGCAAGACGGGTGGCTCACAAGGCCATGGCAGGCGGCGCTCAGGCAGTGGCAGGTGCAAAGAAAACGGGAGCGAGGGCGAAGAGGGTCACGGAAAACGATTATCGCGAGAGCGGAGGCGGGATGCGTCCAAGGCTGAAATCGAGACGAAAGGGTCCGCAAGGAGAAGAAATGGTATGGCCCAGATGGGGAGGGCAAAGGATTATGGGAGAATCGTGGTGGGGTCTTGGAATCCCTGGAAAAGCCTTGGAACAGGCGAGCAAAGGGGGTTTTCCCAGTGGGCTTCCAGTGGGAGGGGGGGTTATTAATGGGATTGATTGGGGAGGGGGGAGGCGTTAGGGCGTTAGGGGGTGCAGCGCAGACAGGGGACCCGACGCCGTCCAGGAGGGTGACAGCGGGAGGGGGGTGGGTTGTTGATGGACGGTGACCGAATCGGAGCAGTGACGTGACAGACGGTGACGGTGTGTGAGGAGAACAAGGACGGAACGACAAAGTCGGGGTCTAGACGCTCTGGGCCTGGGTGTGGGCGCCCATGTACGATATCCGAGAGAAGCCTGGATGTCCCACGGTCCAGTGCGTTGTGACGTGATGTGGGTTGGTAAAACCGACGGTGGCGACGGGATCGAGTCAAGACAATATGTGTCATCCGTTGTGAATTATTTGCTGATGCTGCGTGCTACTATTTACTGAAGTGGTGGGCGATGTCTGGATGCCCGAAGGCCGGATCGCAAGCCACTCCAATGGCGAGACAACAGCAAGAAAGAAAGAAAACTGAGCGACGGCGAGGGAGGGTGAGAGAGGGCGAGCGACGGCGGTGGCGTCTGACGGACGATGACGCGCGGGTGGAGTCTTGGTGACGAGAAGCACCCTCCGCCTCCCTGAGTTTAAGTCTGTCCTGTCTTATAAATCCTTGTCAGACGACGGATAAACGCTGAGAGATGGTTCCGATCGAGAGGCAGTGTAAGACAGTAGGGTCCAAGATGCACGATGAGACTAAAACCGTCTGGATATGGGCAACCTCTTGTCACGTTGAGGCCCCGTATATGACGACGAAGTGAGTCGACAAGGGGTGTGGCAGGCCCCGGTCGTGCCCGTGTGGAGATGAGGATGAGGAAAAAAAAAATTAAGAACAGTGGGCGTGCATGCGTCCCGAGAACGACTTTGGTTGTACCACCCTCCCCAATGGAAGGCACTCTGGATCGATTTTGAGTTGATCCAAAAATGGGTGCTTTGCCAATTCGGCGTGATTCTGGAGACAACATACGAGGATAAGGCGCCGCCGGGCATTTTTGCGAACCCGGATATTGGGAGAGATTGGCGCGGGGCGTTGGCGATCAAGGGATCAGGCAAACTCCATCTCATCTGATCTGGCGTGGGATATATCTCTCGCCACACCTGATGAAACTCGCCTCGCACGTCTTGGTCAATCCGCACCTCTGTGCCTCGAAGTCTAGACCCTGCGCGGACGGGATGATAATGCGCTGTGCGTGCATGGGCTGTTATATACAGCTGGACTCTAAGGGCAGCTCAACGCCGGTGGTTGAGCCTCTCATTGTTTCAAACTGTCGATCTTCTGCAAGTCAAGTGATGACAGTGGCGCACAGTGAAATGGGGAGGGGGAGGCTTTCTTCTCCTAGGAGCATTTTGGGTTTTTGGCGTCAAGCCGTCGCAACCAACGGTTCCAATGGCCCAATCCTCTGGGCCATGAATCCCTTTTGGGGGGGGGGGCAGTTCTTGGAGGACGTGGGAGGGCCTACAGAATGGGATGGGAAAATGGGGTGACGAGGCTGCTGGTGCCCGTCGTGTGCAGTAGGGATCGTCGTTCGTGACAGGGTCGCGCTCGCTTCATACACTTTCGGGGTCGGGCCGGGGAGACAGCTGAAAGCAGCACGCACACGCTATAGATTCGAGACTGGCGAGAGGACCTGTTCGCGCCCATTCCAACTTTAGCTTGGCCTACCCCCGGCCCTGATGGCTGGTCGTCGTGGGCACAGAGATGCGGTGTAACACAGCCAAAGACGCTCTCCGAGTGCCCATGGGCGCGTTTGTGTGTGGCCCGTACTACGTAGGTGAGGAAATCGAATCGACGATGGATGGGCGGATGATTCAGAATTCTACGTTGGCGCCGCATGCCGGCTCATCACCTCATGTCTGTTTGCCGTAGGGGTCGCGCGTCTCCTCGCTGTGCAAACCATGACAATACAGAGTTGAGCGAACGCTCGCCACCACCGCCGCACTTCTATTCGCTTCAGCGACAAGACGTGACAAAGATGCATTAACCTTTAGCCTGGGTTAGCAGCATTATTAAGCCCACGGGCGGGATGGCATGCACGTCCCCAGGGAGCCAGAAATGAATAAATCAAATCATCCCTGTTCCCTGCAAGCACCACGCACACGCATGCCAAATGACCTCGGGGGGCTGGCCATGGAGCCCTCCACCATCGTCATCGCGGCGTCAAGGGTCCACAGCGAGTCGACTGGAGCCCGGGCGCTGGCTTTCTTTTTATTCCTCAATGCTGGACCAACTTAAGCCCTCAGCCCTTGAACCCTGTCGACGGGCTAGGGATCTCTTCAACTTGGCTCCCACATGGGCCAACCAGAGTCGCGGGTGGCGTCCTGGCCAACGTCACCGGCCCGCAGCTTTTGTCGTCTCGCCGGCGCGCGCCATCCACTCACATGGCCGTATTTCCTTCTCCTTGTTGTCGCCGCATTTTGCTCCGTTTACGCCAATGACGCCTACAACGTCCCCTTCATGTGTCGACCAATCCACGATCCAAATTTTGATCTATTGTTTGTAGAGTACAAAATAAATTAGAATAAATCCCGCGTCCCGGCGACTGCCTAAATGCGTGCTCCGGTGTCCCGTTGCTGTCTCTGTGCCTCCTTCACTCGCTCTCCAGCTTGCCCGCTGCCGCACTCTGCCTTCACCCGGGACCCGGACGGACAGCACGCCTTGCCCAGCCCCGGACCCGGCGTTCCGGGGAGTCTAGAGCGGAAAGTCTTCCCTATTCTGCCCTTTCGGGATTGCGATTCAACCCACCCTCCCGAACATGATGCTTGCCTGCTGAGGCATACTGTACCACGGTTCGGTGCTGCAGAAATGCAAGCTGCGGGGAGTAAGGGGGTGACGGTGTGTCGCTGTGGAACTTGACAGTGCTCAGCTCAGACCACACAAGGAGGCGGCATGACGTAGTGACTGAGACTTTGGCGTTTGAGCCATGAGGTTGAGGACTAGGGAGGCGTTCCTCTGACCTGGAACACTGCAGCATCACACAGGCCGCTCGGCAGCCAATGTGCCAAGCAAAAGCCACCCCCCAGCTCGCCCGTCCGGAATGCGCAGAGACTGCTGAATAATGCGAATCACTCTGCCGGTGAATGCGCTTTTGAGGCCCTGCATACCTGCAAAGTCTACGGCATCAGCCATGGCCCGGCAACGTGCGGCTAGCTTGTCTGGGAAGGCGGTTCGTGTGTATACGCAGTTGGTTCAAAGGGCGGTCGCCTACAGTGGCATGGATTCCGCCAGAGCTCCATAATATTAACCCCCGGCATGTTGTCGCCAGTGCAGCGCTGAAGCAGTAGCAAGCAGTATGTACTCACTGCATCCCTCTCCTCGGTGACCTCACGTTTTCGCCCGTGCCCAATGTCAGCGAGACTCAATTAACAGCAAAAGCACACTGAAAACGGCGCTTGGCTAGTCTCGGCAACGGTGTCCCTGGAATCGTAATTGGTTGCTCTGGGTTAGCCTCGCTAGCCCAACGCATCTTGATGCGGTCTCGGAACCCTCGAGGTGGTGGGAGGAACAGAAAAACTCCGTTTCGCTAGTCTCCCAACTCCTAATAACGGCTCTGCAGTAGAGGATGCATCCATCGCATTCTGCTTTTCTGGGACTCTCAGACGCATAGGCGTTTCTGTCACAGTACCAGCGAGCAGCCATGGCCTTGCGTCTATCTTCAGGTCGTCACGAGCCATCTGACAAGGACGCTAGCATCCACCACCACGCCGCGCCTATACCATCCCCCAAGTCTCTTTTACCCGCCTCTCACACGCCACCACGTCCAATACCCTGCTGTTGACCCCCATGCCTTCAGCCCAGCTGACCATCTGTCCTGCAAACGGTGCTTTTGCCGTCTCGCCAGCCTATCCATCCTTCCCACCTTCCGTCTCAGCAACGGTCCCGAATCAGGCTTCCGATACATGCCCGCTCTGCGTTAGGCTTATCCACACCCACCCTTCACCGTCACTATCGTCGACCCCATCGAACAGCCTGGACCCTGAGATCATCGCCATCATGACATAGGCTCACAGTCCTGGGGTTGCATGCGCATAACCGATTGCTCCCATGAGAAAAGGAAAAAAAGAAAAGAAAAGGCGTGACCAGAAAAAGAAAAGAAAAATAGGTTTGCATTGGGTGGCCCCGAATCTCCCTCCCACTAGCCCAAGGACCCTCTGTTTCAGCTCCATACGTAGGCGGCCGTGATCGATCAACAGTATCACGGCCACGGTCAACGCGCAGCAAAGACATGAGCGTATCACGGCACCTCGTTATGGGACTGATAGTGGCATGGCTGGACCACCACTTCTTGCATGTCTGAGTCCTATACTAAACACTTTCCTTACCGCCAGTTTCCCACAAAGAGGTCGTCCCCAGTAGCGTCCGCTCCGGCAGGGAATGAACGGTTTAGCCTCCCACGAGATGCTCCTGCACACCCCCATCCCCTTTCCGTCTGTCTCTGAACGCCAGCCAAGCCCTAGTCCTCCCAGCGCGGCGGGCCCATGGACGTTCCCGACGTGGGAGCGGCTTAAATGAGGCACGAGGTGACAGGGACAGGATACTGAGACAGGTCAAGGCGCTCTTTGCCAAGGGCCATCAGCGCGGGAATTCTTGGTCGTCTCAACGCCTTCACTACCCGCGCGGCCGGATCGTCTGCTCAATCTCCGAGTTCCCCGCGGCGGAGCCGTTTCCTACCCAAGCAAGCATCCAAAGGAATTGCACAGTACGTACATGCCCCAACCCAACCCAACCCAGGCGTGCTGCCATGCCGAGACACTCTGTGCTGCCCTCAAGCCTCAATGACGTGTATTGGACCGTTCTAGACGCTGACGATCACGACCTCCGCACCATTGACTGGCCCATTCGCCACGACGGTCGCTTCTTGCTCCTTCAGCTCCCCTGCCTGCCGCCCGTTTTAAATGTCAGCATCCAGGTCAAATGCGCAAATGCTCCAAGGCTCTCGCACGCGCGCGCCCTGTCGAGCTTGCCTAGCCCTGCATTCCGCCAGTTGACGGCTGGCCACGTCGACGGCCTCATGACGGGGGTGCCCTCCCGTGCGAATGCGCGCGCCCCCCCCCCCCCCCTTCTCCGGCAGGCTTCCACATCGTCCCGTATGTACCAGGCTCTGGCCTTAACCTCATTGCAGTAAGATGGCAGAACAAGGCGTAGAAGTTGCTCTGGTTCACCTCGCCCAAAATCCCACCAGACCCCTGCGTCCGTCGCGGTGTCGGGCTGAGGCACGATGCCTGGCCCACACTCGGAACCACCATCGCCATTCCCCGTCCCATCAAGCCCCTGCCCCGGTGTTAGATAGCCTCGCCAGCAGTTCTCGGCGGTGAGCCAGTGGGGAATGACAGACTGTCGGGTCTTACGCGTGGATGAAGGGTGCGGAGGCTAACCGAGAAGGTCGCCATCGCGGAATCGTACGAGAACGCTCCTTTGACCCCGATTCCAATGAGACAGTCCAAGCTAAGCTCTCTCTCTATCGGCGCCAGCAGGTCCAGCTTCAGCTCCGTGTCCAAGCTTAGCTAGACGTTCTCAATTCACCGAGACGGGTCAAGCTCATCATGAAAAACACGCCTGCAAAACACCCTGTCATATTAGTAGGCGACATGCAGGTTGTGCGGGCTGGGCCACCAAGAATCAACCTAGCCATCCAGTCATGTTATACCGCGTAAGTGGAAGCCGTGGCTGAAAGCATGCTCACGGACGTCGATCATTCTGCTTCTCTTTTAATTTATCGCATTGATGACAAACCCGTCCTTCATCAAGGGATATTGTCTGAGCCCTATTTTCCAGTTCCGATCGCCAACCTCCACCATGCCCCCGTGAAAGAAAGAAAAAGTAGAGGTAAGAAAGACTGCTCAACAATCTCGACCACCATGGCAGCGATGAAACTTCTAGCTGGTTCAGGGCAAAAATAGACCGATGTCTCGCAGTAATGACACCGTTGGGCCCACCGGGGATGTCTCCGTGGCATAGATATCTCTGTACTTGGTCTAGAATGGCTCGTTCCTCGCTCAAGCATGTTTAGTGGTTTGGCACCTTGCTACGGCGCCATCGGCACCCATTGCCGCTGGACGTTGGCTTGGGGGGGCCAGTGATTCAAGTGTGAAAATCTGCAAGCCGTGCAAATGAAAGAATGCGGGACCGCCTAGAAGATCGGCGCAGCCGCCAAATTACCCGTGTATGAGTCTGGAGGCTACATGACTGGCACGGCGATCGCGAACAAAGCTCGAGAGCACCACTGCGAGGGGCCTTAAATCTCACAAAATTTTCGTAGCTCCCCTTCGCCGTCCCCGCCCTGGATGATGGCGACTAGTCCAGCCTTGGATGTGGTACAGACAATGAATGGTCCGCTGAGTGAGAACTAGCCGAGTCTAGACAGCGGCAATCCGGTGTTTCGAGTCATGAGAGTGCAATATTAGTCTAACTTTAGTTAACCAGATTAACTCAGTAGACCGGCACACCGATGGTCTAGAAATTAACTAGGTGTGTCATGGAGATTGCCCATGGAACCAATTATCAGATCTTCCATCCCAGTACGTGTTTTATCTTGATAGCACTAGGCGCTCGGGCTTCAGGCTCTGCAGATCCCCCATCTAGGTTTGTTTTTTTTCTAGTAGAAACACGCTCTCGGTGTGGTTTTTTGATCAGTTGCGCGATCAGAGGGAAGATGGGCTTGGTCATGATCACAGTGAAGTATGCCATTGAATTCAGATGCATAAATCGTAATCCCATGTCCAGGCCTTAGACATTACAATATCGCGGTATGCTAGAGAGTAGTTGAACAGCCACGAATGTTCATGGTCTGAAGTTCTTATAAACTGTAATTTTGTTTTTGGGTTTGGAATAATTAGATGTAGAGGCGGAGCACCAAGTCCGAGAAGGCCTTGCCTTGTCGCAAGATTACATTATGATGATGAACCTTTTTATAAACGCATATTATTTGGTGAACTTCTGTGTGCGGTCAGTCCTCAGGCAATGACAATATGATTAATTGGTGCCTCCATAGGCACGCAAGTGAAGGCTTACGACACTCAAAGTGATTATCTCAGTCTTCACGTTACCAAACCATCGATTAAAATTGCTGACATTCTGATGAACATAAGTGTACAAGCCCCTCGGTCTCTATGCCTTTGATCACAATGAAGTGGCCTATTCATGCCCTTTTCCTCATCCGCTCCTTTTCTCTTGACATCTTCTTGAAGAAGGTACTCTGCTCCGGCTTTTTGCTCTTTGTCAAGGATTTATTCACCGACTTGTTTTGTTCAATGTAAGCCATATCGTGTCCACCAGTCAATTCACCAAGCATCCCAGCCATTCGCCTAACCTTGGCCTTGGGTCGTTTCATGCAAAAGAGATCATCGGTAACAACATCTTCCTCCGTTGACTTCTCGTTATCAACTAGAGCTTGCTGGAGTAACTCTTGACGCTCAGATGCAGTTGCAAATGCAAGATTGGGCATCTGGTTAATATTGGCCAGTTGTGTAATAACTTTGAATGCATAACCCTGATCTACCAGAAATGCCTGGCGCTTGGAAGAGTAGTACATTTCCTGTGTATCTTTTGAGACCAAGGAATAGAAGAAGGCATTAAAACCTTCATCATTCCTGCGTTTTGCTCGTAGAATTCGTCCAAGCCTTTGTGCCTCTTGACGGCGCGATCCAAAGTGAGAAGATATTTGGATCAGACAAGTTGCCTCAGGAAGATCAAGTGATGTATCGCCAATCTTAGAAAGGAATAAAGTGTTGACAAGGGGTTATGTTGAAAGTTTTCTAGGATTCTAATCCGCTCCTCTTGTCCGGTTGCACCATAGATGAAAGCTTTGCCAAGCTTTAATGCATAAAGTTTTAGTGCATAAAGCTCGTCAGAGAAGACAATGATCTTATCACCACGGCTTTCATGGTAATCAATAAGATATTGACAAGCTTGAAATTTGGTGGGATTTAAAGCGCCAAGCGTTCGCTTTAAACGCGATGGAACGCGTAAATATTGATCATAAAATTCAGTCGGCATTGGACACCAGACTTCAGCACACTGGACTCGAGCAATATGTCCTTGCTGAGATAATTCCATCCAGTTTGCCTCGTACATTTTGGGGCCGATGAGGAAGTTGAGATGAGAGATTTTATCATCTTCGCGAAGTAGGGTTGCTGTCAAGCCCAGTTTTGAGTGTGATTTGATAGATGAGATGACTCTCCTGAAGATATTTGCGGGTACAACATGGACCTCATCCAAGAGCATGAGACCCCATTCACGACCTTGCAAAAAGTCCATCATTTTCTTGGAGTCATGAGATCGCTCGCGGTTGTTTGTAACCATAGAATATGTCGTAACGATGACACCTGTGCTTCCTGAAAATCTACTTTTGTTGTCTGCCGTAAAGGTAGTAATGCTCTCAGGATTAATATTCGACCACTTCAAGAATTCGTTACGCCACTGCACAGCAGACACTGAATTAGTGCAGAGAATAACAACGCCTTTCTTGATTGTGCACGCGGCCGTAATACCAACCAATGTCTTGCCAGCACCGCATGGCAAAACAATAATGCCACTCTTTGCTCGACCATTGCCGAACATCTTACTTAAACTCTTTTCTTGATAAGGGCGAATCTGAGTATTAGGTCGTAAGTCAATTTCAAGATCAGGGTTGATATTATCATAGCGAAAATCATATTCCTCAAGGACAAGATATGAAAGCTCCAGGCACCGTTTTTGAACCGTTTCAACAGCAATATCGGGGATCTCAAATGCATGTACAGCTTCTCTTTCATCATTATCCTCTTCGTTCAAGGTGGCATACACGTCATTGATTCCAGGATTCTGCGTGTCGTCGATCGCCTTTCTGTTTGCGTTTTGAAGGTTAGCTTGCTGAACGCCTGAGGCATTCTTGGTGCCAGGGATAACAAGCCCTCCAATTGTGGGTTCCAAGGTTGTTTGGATCTCCTCTGACTCATGGACTCGAAGCTGTCCGATAACCTCGTCCTTGAGCAGCATCTGAAGGATATCTGCGTCTGTATTTTCTACAAAGTATTTATTGCTCTTCAATACTAGCTTAACTTTGCCATAGCTTTTTGTGCAGGACTTAATAAAATCACGGATACTAGATGGAAGCTCGGTTTTGAGAAAACGATCAAGAGTGTTGATGATATCCTGGGGATTTAGGCCCACAGAAACAGCCGCGTAGAGGCTATGCGCTGTCAAGGCATACTCGTGAAGAAATACCGGTCGAGAATTAGGCTCGGCAATGGTAACGAGGAAATCGGTGGCCTTGTCTGATAGGGCATTTAATCTCTCTAGAATTATAATGCCTCTATTTGGATCGATCCATAATGGTCGGTTTTGATGGTCTGGTTTGAGAGGCAGATGGGAAAAATCTCGTTCTCCAAAGTACCTAGAGAGATGATTGCGAGTGTTTTGTCGGCTAGAATCGTCGTTGTGTTGAAAACGGGTGCTTGAGACAGCCCATGAGTTCACAAATTTATCAGCCTCCTTCTCCAGCTCATTTTCCTTTTCTCTCTGGACCTCCGTCACATCCTCATCGAAATCGATCGGGTTTGAAGTCGTGCCTGGCTCGGTACTTCGTAGCGTCGCTCGACCCGGAGTTGAGGTCCCGGAGGCTTTCCCAGCTTTGGAAGACCCAGAGGTAATCGTCTGAGCTTTTCTTTTTGAAGGCATGGCGATGATGGGGGTCTAGGGAAGGGATTCACTAAGGGTTGACGGAGATTACATTGAGAGGAGCCAAGAGTTCAAAGGCCAGTTGGCGAGGACGCCACAGTCAATGTCACGTGCACACGCGTTTCCTTCAAATACTTGTTAGGTACAATGTGACCGAGCCTCTCCACAGTATGGTTCATACTAACAAATACCACCAATCAACGGGACAAAGTAGACGCTGTTGTGGAGCGCTCGTTGTTGGTCGACAACAACTTGAACCCCTGGTTGTAAGGCCTAACTCTATTTGGCAAGAAGATCACAAAACACCGTTGGTTGTGTTCGATGTTGGTCGACTTCAACTACCCATGTACTCAATGGATCAATTGAAGCTTAGATAACTTGGCCCAGATGAAGATCTTTCATTTGTCACTCCTTCCAACATGTCTTATCAATTAATCTCCCTAACCGCTTTACTCGGCACGTTACAATGTACGGTGTCGTAATGAGACCCGTGAATGATCTAAAGGGTCGGGGCAAATCATTGAGCCAACGGCATCCGCCTAAAGGATTCACCCCCCAGAGCACGGGACCAAAACATCTCGTAATTATGCTTGATCATCATTCTTTCGGCGCAGGCTAATTGCGATTGTTGGTGGGAGAGAAACCTCTGAAATGGCATACGGAATAAATCGGGATCCCGAATTCTGCCGGCCACGAACCCCCCAAATCAGCATACAACTTATAGCTAATGGTGACTCAAGTTGGCTGCTCGAAAATTCAGAAGTGGGTGGTTTATTTACCTACATAGGAGTGGGCTTTTAACGATAGATACAGTTAGGATTTAATCTTATGATGCAGTTAGCTACCTTACGTACGCTAGGAAGACCCAATAAAACCAAGTTCCAGGGTAGATAGACAAGGGAATCAACAATCTTCCCAAAACCTCTCCATGAGCCCCCTACCGTTCTGATCCTACCTTATCATCTTATCCGTTAAATCAATACTCCTGATCGCGTCCACGGTTGGGCTCGAGTGGTCTAGAGTACACCTATTTACTCACATGATCACACAGAAACTCGGATAGCAGAACCGTAGCATATGTGGGGTCCTTCTTTGGTTATCAGACAACATGGTAGTTATCCTGACACAGTGACACTCTGTGTGGTGGCCCTATAAAACTCTATATTTTTATGAATCAAGTAAGGGTACCAGGCAGCCAGATCATATGTTGAAGAAGTGATGGTTTTGTCAATCTGGTCTAAACTGCAAAGTGATAGGCAAGGCCAATAGAAGGGGAAGTAGACGAGCACATAATGAGTGGGCTGGGGCTTTCAGCTGGAACAGTGCCTGGGAAAACTGGACACAACCGAGCCGCCTTGTCTGCCATAACCACACATTGTTTTGCTTACTCTTCTCTCATTCCAGCTCAATTGTCTTTTCCGCATCGAAACCTTTCGATTGAGAAAATCCATGCTGATTGGAGAGGATCCTCAAGGGGCCGACACCGTCTTGGCGTTCGACAAAGAAATCACAGTTGTAGTGCGTGTGTCCAAAGGCCCAGAGCTTCACATTTGCATTGGTGAAACACGGCTCCAAGGAAATGTCAGACGAGAAGGCACTCGTAATTGAACTTCCCCAATGTCTAGGATCAATTGATCGTGGGTCTATTGAAGGACTCCAATGTGAAAAAATAACGATGTTCTGATCGGATCGTTCAAGTTCGGCGACCTCGGCATTGAGCCAGGCGAGGTCTCGCCGATGCGCTCTAATGTGCGCGCCCGTATCCCAATCGTCGACCTTGCGAAAGTCATTAAGGATCGTACCGATTTGGTGCTGTTTTTCGGGTGCTATACACGAAAAGAAGCTACAGCCCAAAATGACAACGTTTGAGCCTGGCAGCCAGTAGGCCCGACGATCAAGCAAAATGAATTCCCCGAGCGACGCATTTCCACGAACTTGTTTCTCAAACTGGTTCAGAATGTCAAGAGTCCGAGGCCACGTGGAATGATATGCCTCATGGTTTCCAGGGACGAAAAAAACCACCCGGAACTGTCTGAGCTGTCGAACCAAAAACTCGCACAATGCGTCTTTGTCCGGTGCCACAGTGCCAATATCGCCGAGCAGTGCCAAGTAAGGTGCTTTCGGGATAATCTCAAAAGTACTATATGTATGGGCGTGTTCCAGGTGAAGGTCAGAGAGAATTTGTATTTTCATGATGGGAGTCAATATGCCGTCGTCGTCACGGGCGCATATCAATGTACAACGTAGTCTACGGCGTTATTTATGACAGGTCTAGGATAGGGTCACAAAACAGCACCTAAAATGATGAGTCAGCGACTGTTATGGCTAGGGCCACCTGAATCGATGTCAAAGACAGCACGTGAAGACAACGAAAGGTCAAAGACAGGAATATAGCATCAGACAGAACCTTGTCTGATTGTTGGTACAATTTACTATCCTTACAACTCCTTTCCCGCTGTCCCAGCCCAGCTCTTCTATCAAAACCCGAGCCATCCACTTGTGAGCAACCGAGGGCCGCAGCAACAACGAACAAAGTCCCAGAAAGAAGTCGTCGTGTGTGTCGTATCGCATCTTCCATCCAAAGTCCATTATTTCCACAACTTGCCCAACGCCACCTCCTTGTCGTCGTGCTTGTTGAGAATCTTGGCTGTGGCAAGCTCAAAGTCTTCCTGAGTGACGTGGACTCTCCTCTCACGCAGCGCGTACATACCGGCCTCCGTACACACACCTTTGAGCTCGGCACCAGAGCAACCATTCATCTTCTCAGCAATCTTTGTCAGGTTAATACCGCGAGTCAAGTTCATCTTGCGGCTGTGAATGCGGAGAATGTCAGCTCGGGCTTCGACGCTTGGTGGGGGAAACTCGATCTTGCGGTCGATGCGGCCTGGTCGCAGAAGGGCAGGGTCGAGAATGTCGAGACGATTTGTGGCCATGATGACCTTGATGTTCTTGGTAGGCTCGAACCCATCCAGCTGGTTCAGTAGCTCAAGCATGGTTCGCTGCACCTCAGAATCACCTCCCGAAGAGCCTTCCACACGCGACGAACCAATACTGTCGATCTCATCCATGAAGATGATGGAAGGGGCGTGCTCTCTAGCCATGACGAAGAGCTCTCGCACCATTCGGCTACCCTCACCAATATACTTTTGTACCAACTCGGATCCCGATACTCGAATGAACTTGCAGGCAGTGTGGTGGGCGACGGCTCGGGCCAACAGCGTCTTTCCAGTACCAGGTGGACCATAAAGCAAGACACCCTTTGGCTGTGCGATACCGAGCGACTCGAAAAGCTCTGGGTGCTTGAGACCAAGCTCGATGACTTCCTTGATTTCTTTGATCTGCTGGTCCAGACCACCGATCATGTCGTATGTGCTGTCAGGAACCTTCTCCACCATCATCAGAGAGACTAGAGGGTCGACAGAAGAAGGTAGCATCTTTTCGAGCTTGTAGCTGTCGGAAAGGAGGGTGACTCGCTTGCCGGGGGTGAGCTTGGCAATGTCGACACTGTCGGACACATCGACGACTGGTCCAAGTTAGACAGGTGCGCCGTGATGAAGTTCATGGAAAGCTTGCGACATACCGTATTTTCCTTCTGGGTGCACCTTGACGAGGACCTTCTTGGTGCTCATCACCTTGACAACCTCACCGACGTAAGAACCAGGTTGTTGAAGCAGGCCAAGCTCTTCTCGCAGCAATCGTACGCGGGAGTTGTAGTCGTTGCGCTGGGCTTCGAGGCGGCGAAGAGCAGCTTGTCCCTTAAGGATCTCGAGCTTCATCGCCTCGATCTTGTTGTGATAGTACTGGTCGAGCGCCATCTTGGGCTAGCTCCCGTTTGGGGTCGGGTTGTAGAGAGGGGAGCGGGGGTTCGGTTGAGGAGGAGGATGAGGATTTAGCTGGTAGGATACGCCGCAGTCGAGAGAGGGAGCTCAGTAGTTGGGAAGAGGGTCGCAGGAGGAGGGACTGAGGAATTGAAGATGATCGACTGGATGGTTTTGGTGCGAGATGCGGGCTGTGATGAGGTTGGAAGCTTGACGACAAGGCTACAGCTTGTCTCGTAAGCCGCAGGCAATGTGCACGGACCATGTAAATGGTGTCCGAATTAGGAAGACAAGAATGGCAGTCGGAAGATTGATTTCACCGAATTCCGAACTGATCTCGATTGATAGTATAGGGTAGGTGGGTCTGTGGCGGAGTGGGGGTGCTTGACCTTGATCTCGAAGACAGGTCCTTCTGGCCCACCCTGCAAAGTCGCTTCCAAGCTTATGCTGCACGCACGAACTGACCTGCATCAGTCCGTGGCCACGCTCGAACTCTGTTCACGAGGAAACGCTCCCTACAGGCTAAACAACCGGAGGCTGGTTCCAAACGGTCACGTCCTGTCTCGGTGCAAGCCGTATCACTACACCGAACAGAGCCGCCGGCGCACTTCGCTACGATAAGCCGCCAAATCGGTCGTATGGTGGTGCACAGCGCCGTCGGTTGTGGAAAGCAACGCAAAATGACGTTATCGCAGCCGCACGAGCGAGCGACGGATTGTCTCACTAAACCGTTTAGGGCGTCCTGCGTGGATCACGAGCTGTGGGAACTGTAACGGTAGTGGATCCCCACGAGATGGGGTGACCATTCACAAGTCGACTGTTACTTTCGAGGTTGCGTTTACGCCTCGCCAGATTAATTGTAGAGGGCCGAGGGGCAGATGAAGGAATCGTCTGTTCTTTTTCGTAAAGTTCAAGACATGAGGTGAAAACGAAGGTAGATGTTCAGTAACCTAGTGATTTGTGTGATACATATTATTCTGATGGGTACCACTCGCGACGAGATGAAGAGCACGGTTTTCAAGAACAAGCAAATTACCTGATTGCCTATGACTTTAGCCATGTCAAACTCGACCTCAGCGGTGCTTCCATTGCCATTCTCACCATTCCCTGTTGCATCTCCCTCTGTTATTTTATTGTGCACGTCGCGGCCAGCATATCCATCCACTCATCCCAGACCAAAGGCCTTAGTGAGTGGTGGTGTTTTTTTTTTTTCGCCTGCAGCCGCTGCTTCCTGCAGCCCCGCTACATACCTCATGTGAAGGCCGAGTGTACTTTCACCTTGTACCAAGCTACCTACAAGGCCAGATGCTCTACTTAGTACTTGGTGCTGACGAATGTTCCATCACTTGATCTAATTTCCGGACACTCTTTTCTTTCAGTCATTTCGGGCCTCAAAATCCAACCTCAACCAGCCCTCGACGAAAAGAGGACGACCAGAAGAAAAAGCGAGCCACAGATACCCCGGTCGAGCACCAAGACTGCGCAGGGACCTGAAACCCAGTTCCAAGATAGCACCGCTGCTGGGACGTCAGGCAGTAAATCCATTTATTACGCCCACCGTCGCCCATCCAAATCAAAACACCACCAACGCGGAGTCGCCGTCACTGCCGCAGCTCACCAGCGTTACGCTCCCCAAGTCGCCTTTCGGCACCGTGACGCTGGCATGCTTGGCATTCCCTCCACCATTCGTCGTCATCCATAGGCAAACGCCAAACGGCACGCTACACGCAGCGCTTGGGCCTCTCTTGATAACGTTCCTCCATCCTGTCACGAACGCCTGTCACTTCTCTGATCCATTGAGGCATCGCTCAATCCGCGCCGTGTTTACACCTCGATTAGGTTTCCCTCTCGCTGACTGGCCGCCATGGATTCCTCAAGACGGGAGAGTACAGCCACGGTGCGCCATCTGGGCGAGTCTTCCAGTGCAACCTCGCCTGCAGATACCCGTAGCCCGCTCTCAAGACCCGAGGCTGCAGCCCATCGCGACGAGGAAGGCTTGTCCGAGAGCTTCCAGTCTACAGAAACCGTGAGACGGAGACCAGAAAGCAACTATGGTGAGTTTGGTTTATAGATCTTATGCCTTCTTTTGCTCTGTTTTTGTGCATAGACGCTTCTGCTTCCTTTTTCCTGTTGTTGTGATGATCCTATCCTGACCCTTGCTTTTTTGTACAGGCGCCACGGCTAGCTCCAGCCAACTCCCCCCCGAAGCTCCTCTCGATCGCCCACCCAGGTCCTCGCAATCGACGCGCCAAAAGGGCACCGAACGAGTTCGATCCGTCACTAGAGTGCGCAAGCCACCCATGCCTCGCCGTCCTTCTTGTACGCCCCACCGCGGCAGCGTCTTCTCTGCTGATGATGATACCTACGAAGTTGAGCAAGATGCTGCCGAACGGCAACAAACCTACGAAGCCCGCCGTCGTCCTAAGCTGCCCACCCAGCTATCCCGCATGCACTCTCAACATGATGAAGAGGAAGAAACCAACGAAGAGGCAGACAACGATAGCAACAGCGTAGCCGACGTCGATGAAACCAACGACGAGGAACAACTCGAGGACCACGTCGACTGCAACTCTGATGATGACGATGTCAGTGACGCTGAGAGTTTTACTCTCAAGGACCGTCAGCAGGCCATCAACCAAACCCACCCCTTTGGTATCCGTGTTTGGAAGCCTGCCTTGTACAAGAAGGACCGCTCTATCCAAAAATTTGCTCAGTTGGACATTCACTCAGCCCCTGGCGGCAGAGTGAGTAACTGGCTTCTCCTCTTCAACCTGCTCTGGACCATCCTCTTTGGTTGGTGGATGGCTTCGCTTGCCGCCCTCGGCGCTATTGTGTGTCTCCTCTTTGCGGCTGCCCCAAGCGGGAGAGAGTACGGCAGAGTGCTCTGGGGTCTGGCTGGATATCTCTTCTACCCTTTTGGCAAGTTTGTGCGCCTGGAAAAGGACGAGGCCTACATGGAGGAGGATCAAGACGAGGGCAGAAGCATTTCCGAATACGAGCAGTGGCAGAACGGAGATCTTGAATACGGAAGACTATTCTTTGGCCCTGACCGCAACCGCTCTATCGTTGGTCGGTCGAGAAGGAGCATTGATTCGGAGCCCAGCGAGACCGAGAGCCTCCTAGGACGTGGCCGACGCGGAGAATCCGGTGAACTACCCCCTCGGCTCAAGCGACGATTGTTTGGGCGCGGTCAGTGGAACATTGGCAGAGTCATTTTCTTTGTCTTTTTCTACTGCCTGATCTCGCCATCGCTAATCATCGTCTCGGGTATTTGTTGGTTCTTGGTCTTCTGGATTCCCATGGGTAAGGCCACCTTCCTCCTCTTTGATCACCTTCGGCGTCACCCTCTGGCGCTCTCGTTCGAGTCCGATATTAGATATGCTCGAACCGACGCATCCAACTCGTCTATTCTCCTGTGCACCTATCGTGCCGTGGGCTCGCGATACTGGAAGTACACTGTTGATGGAACCAATATTTTCCTCATCAACTTGATGGTTGTCGTCATCTTTGTCATTTTCGACTGGATTGTACTCGATGGCATCCTCCATATGGAAAACGTCTTGACGTCGCCATCCTTCCTCTTCATAGCTGGTTTGCTGTCCATCATCCCCCTTGCCTACTTCATTGGGCAGGCCGTTGCCTCCATCTCAGCCCAGTCCTCCATGGGTGTGGGCGCCGCTATCAATGCGTTCTTCGCAACCGTTGTTGAAGTGTTCCTTTACTGCGTTGCGCTGACCCAGGGCAAGGGCCAGCTGGTCGAGGGAAGCATCATCGGCAGCATCTTTGCGGGTATCCTATTCCTACCTGGCATTTCCATGTGCTTTGGAGCCATAAAGCGAAAGACGCAACGCTTCAACGCCAAATCGGCAGGTGTTACATCAACAATGCTGCTATTCGCTGTGGTGGGTTCATTCAGCCCAACCTTGTTCTATCAGATCTACGGCACTCATGAAGTAAACTGCCTGGATTGTGCCGAGTTCGGCCTGCACACTAGCAACAGCGACGAGTGTCGCCGTTGCTTCTTTTCCCAGGCCCCCAACCTCGGTGACCGATTTTACCTCGAGGCCGTCCGCCCGTACTGCTACCTAGCTGCGGCCATGCTCTTCTTCTCGTACCTCATTGGTCTTTGGTTCACCCTTCGAACGCATGCCGCTGTGATTTGGAATGCTGAAATGGATGAAAAGCGACACGAGGATCACATGCATGCCTCCATCCACACGACCAGCGCCCGGCCATCCCAGGCTCACGCTGGCGCCATGTCCGTCGCCGAGACCACCGGAGCGGATGTTCGTGATACCCATCTCTATAAGCGCATCCTCGGCCAGTCCCTGAAGCAGGCCGGTCTCAACGAAGAGTTTTCTCGCCAGAGCTCCACGACTACGCAAGCCACGGCGCCACCCCCCAATGGATCCGCAAACACCCTTCATGTTGTCCCCCCCAAGTCCAGCCATGGCGAGAGTGCTCGTTTCGGCCTCAATCTCGCGGGGCTGAGCGAAGCTGACAACAAACGGCTCGCTCGTGAAGTTGCTGAGATTGCCGCAACCGCTGCCGCCATCGCTTCTCGTGACCGCCATTCCCGGAGACCATCTGCCGTGCCTCCTACCCCCAAAGCCCAGGCCGCTGCTCGTCCGGCCCCCCTTCATGAACCCGGTGAACTGACGGATGCCCCTGCGACAGAGGCACACGCCACACACGGTGGACATGACGCACCTAATTGGAGCCGAGCCAAGAGTTCCGTCATTTTGCTCGGCGCCACTGTCTTGTATGCCATTATTGCTGAGATCTTGGTTGACACTGTCGATGTTGTTTTGAACAGCTTCTCCATTGATGAAAAGTTGCTGGGAATTACCCTCTTTGCTTTGGTCCCTAACACAACAGAATTTTTGGTAAGAAACCTCTCCCCTTGGTGACTTGCCAACTTGAAGCTAACCGTGACCAGAACGCCATTTCCTTCGCTATGAACGGGAACATTGCTCTGTCCATGGAGATTGGTTCAGCGTATGCTCTTCAGGTGTGTCTGTTGCAGATCCCTGCGCTCGTGTTTTACTCGGCATTTTGGCCTGGCGTTCCCTCCGGAGGCGACCCAGCCATGTACACGTTCTCGCTGCTGTTCCCTCAGTGGGATATGGTGACGGTGATTCTTTGCGTTTTCCTGCTCAGCTACATGTATGGCGAAGGAAAGAGCAACTATTTCAAGGGCAGCATTTTGATGCTGACCTACCTGGTCGTGGTCACTGGATACTATTTTACCGGATACAGCACCAATATGGGCGGTGTGCAGAGGTTTGATGTAATGGGAGAGGACGGCAAGTTCCGTACCTTCAAGACCATCGGCAGGACGACGAGCGGCAACGCATTTCCAGCATGATTTTGATGTGATTTGGCTAATCGAAGATGGGAGGCGGCTTTGGGAACTACTGAGTGGCGAGCCATGGGCACGTTTCTTTTGCATTACATAGTATACATGGTGTTTCTTTTCCTACATGTTAGCGGAGGGGTGCATCACTTCTTGCTGTTTCATATTTCAGATAATTGGCTCTCCAGAGGAACCCGGATGAGCGGTTTACACGGGCATGGGCTTTTTGTCTCTCTCTTGATGCATCATCGGAGCTTTTGTACAAGATGGGTTCGGTCATCGATGGGTGGTTTAGAGTCATAATTGCGGTGTCATGCTTTTCGAGCAGTTTCAATCAAGAGTTGTTGTCAATAGTCAATGCGAATGTTTTTTTTGTGCAATGGACAAGTGTTTTTCCATGGGCTTGAGCTAACCTCTTTGATACGTATATATATGGTTTGTGTTGTACGAGCCGAGAACTACAAACTAGCCACTCGACCATGCGAGTGAATAAAATACATTGAAGGAACACCGGCCTAGGCCGGCCTTTGGTTTTTTTTTTTTTTTGTTCTGTCCCTCCCTGTGTCCTTGGATGCCTCGACACATCTGCGCAGGCGCTTACAGGGTGTTGCCGGCGGAGCTGGAGAGACCGCTGATGGAGGAGTAAGCAGAAGCAGAGGCAATGGTGTAGCCAGAGAAGCTAGACAGGAAGCTGGAGTCGGTGCCGGTCCAAGTACCGGAGCTGCTGTAGCCGTTGGCCTGGCAAGTGCGGCTGAGACCGCTGGAGCAAGCAGAGGCGTCGCTGTCGGCGACGAAGAGCGAGCCCTCCTGGCCATCGACGAGAGTGTCGACACCCTCGAAGTAGTTGCCCTCGGCGAGGACCTCGGTGCCAGAGTCGATCTCGAAGGCGTGGCCGTTGATGTCGCTGAAGTAGTTGTTGACGGCGTGGAGGAGGGTGCTGCCGGTGACCTTGGGGCTTCGGCCGGAGGTGTGGTGGATGTAGTTGTTCTTGAGCGTGACTTTCTGTTGCGGGGGAGGGTCAGCATGCTTGTTCACGTCGGGAATTGGTTTTTGGACACGGAGACTTACATCGCTGGAACCACCAAGGTAGAGAGCCCAGTAGTGGTAGGTGTTGCAGTTGGCAGACCAGGAGGTGGTGCCGTCGATGTAGTTGTTGGTGAGAGAGACGCGGTTGTCGGCATCGGTGCCGAGGACAATGTGCTGGCGGCCGATGAGGGAGGTGGTGACATGGTCGATCCAGACGAGGTCGGCGTTGTTGATGGTGACGGCATCGCCACCCCACACAAGGCTGGGGTTGAGCTCGGTGATCTTGATGTTCTGGACAATGACGTTCTGGGCGCCGTTGATGCGCAGGCCCTTGCCCCTGATGACGCCGGCGGTGCCCTTTCCGACAATGGACTTGTTGCTGCCGACGGCGATGCCCTCGATGCCGGCCTTGTCGTAGGTGACGCTGACCTTGGCCGCCGACGACTGGTAGTTGTCGCACCAGCTGTTCTGGTTGATGGCCAGCTGGCACGCCGATGCAGTGCCCCAGGGAGCGCAGCCCGTCTCGGTGGCGGTTCCCTCGGTGCCGGTGAAGTCGAACTCCTGCTGCAGGATGATGACGCGGGCCTCGTCGTCGCCGAGGTACGAGACGAGCTCGTCCGTGGTGGTCGGGTACACGGGGGTGGCAGAACCGCCGCCGGTGACTTCGGAGGCGAAGCCCTCGGCGGTGCCAGACACACCGTCGGCGGCGGCAGTGCGGAGCACGGCGGCAAGGACGGAGGAGAGAAGCAGAGCGGTCTTCATGGTGAAAAGAGAGACAAGAAGGCAAGATTTAACTTTACAAATAAGCAAGAGACAGGACGAAACCCCAGGTTTCAGTCTAAAGAATGGAATGGGAATGGGAATGGGAATGGAAACAGAAACAGAAACGATATAAGACAGTGGATGGCTCAGCCAAGGTTGCTCTAGAATGCTTCAAAACGTTCCTGGCAGCCCGTCTATATAGCAAAGCAGGCCGCAGCCAAATCGACTGGCGCAACACCACCACCACGCAGTTCCAAACACCTCAAACACAGACACAAGGGCACCGCTACGACGACGGCGGGCCACGATCCATGACAGCGCCCCTTGAAGCACGTCGTCCTCATCTCGGCAGCGCACCGCTGGGCTGGGTGACTTGGCACGGCACTGACGGCAGCTCCCCCTCGCCAGGGATCGTGTTTCGCTGGTCGCGCCATGAGAAACCACGGGAAACGGTGTGGTTTCCTGATCTGTACAGGGCCCGCGGGCAACGATTCGTGGGAAAAAAATAAAGTAACCAAAAAAAAGCGAGGCGGGTTTCCCAGCATCGGGTTTCGACTGTAGGGGTGCTTCTGTTTCGAAATAGACCAGGGGAGAGCAAGGGTTTGCACCGTCAGACGGGCCAGAAGGAACAGCGGGAGAACCAATAAAAGGGTCAAGCCAAACAAGAATTATTCTCCCCATGTCCCATGTGCATGCCGCCAAGCTGAAACAGCAGGCCCTGCCCATGATGATTTTCCTCAACGTTCCGTCTAGCGCGGGGTGAGAGTGGGTGGGTGGTGACGCGGACGGGGAGCTGATTTCCTCTTTGGGACGATAAACTGGTGCTATTCGCTGATCCTACCCGATTGCCAAGAAAGTCTTTTCAACGTTCTGTGTAGCATATATTGCATGCTTCGTCATGACGCTTCTAAGCGACGTGATATTATACCCCCAGCATCCCAGATGCCTCCAGCTTTGTATTTCGCCCTGTCCGACGCTGCTGCAGCATGTCCACACTCATCCAGACGTAAAGCCTGCACGCAATTAGCCGCCCCAGGAGAATCCATGCCTGCCTCTCCACTCGCCAAGAACCGCGAATGCTTTGGATATACCACTGTGTGCGCCTTCGCCTACGCAACGTATGGGCCGAGGCTACTGTCACGATCGTCCACCTACCAAAAAGAGCCAATGCAATCTTATTCCAAACTATGACCGGAAAGAAATTTCCAGCACCATGGATCAGCGTACGAAGCATTGGGAGGATGGATGACACAAGGCTCCCATTACCAAATGGGCGTAAGCGATGGTAGTATTCATCCATATCTGGTTACACCAATCACATCTCTGAGGGGGGTTAGTCGTTTGAGCCAGACCATACAATACAACTCTTGACTGGTTTTCAGTTGGGCGCTTTGCTGCATGAGGCCTTTGCAAAAAGATCATGCATCTTAGTAATTGTGGTTAAAATGAATAAAACCAATATCTAGAATAATGTGTACGTAAAGATTGTACAGAATGACTATTGCCTTGATATTGCGGTCGTTTTGGTCAAGATTGATATTGCGCAGCAAACGCGGCTGAGTACTCCGTTTCAATCATTCAAAGATTGAACGGAATATCAACGTGGCCGCGAGTTATCTGCAGGGTAGCGGAGTTGAAGAATTCGACATTTTGCGAGTCAAACTTCACATGCCAGGAGGAACTGAGATGTTCAGGGAGGGTGCTGCAGATTCTAGTTGAATAGAGGATTAAAACTTGACATTTGTCCAATCCATGGCAGGCGCTTGCCAAATATCATTTATTTCTTGACAAATATCATCTGCTTTCACTCGAGCCTCCAGGACATCATTGTACTATTGCCAACAAGGGAGATTGCTTAAAAAAAAACTTAAAAAAAAAAACGGGGGACGGCAAACTGGCATGTCACCAAGGCTTGATGAAAAACAAAAGGGAAAATAGCACCAGAAAACAACCTCATGCCGGCTCGGGGTTTTGCCAGATGTGACAAAGTCCTTGTTGTTCGGGTGTCGGCGACCTGATCGTTCTTCGCTTCGCAAGGCGAGTCAAAATAGCTTCATCAACGGATGGTTCCAGCACGGTCGCCAACGCACGCCCGAACTTCGAAAAAGATAAGTTTTTTTTTTTTGGGTAGAACCTTAATCGCACCTTGAAAGAAGTAAATATCGGACAAGAAGGTCCCCGGTTGAGTTGCCTTCTCCGTGATATTTTAATAAGCATGCGTCCATAAAATGCAAACCAACTCCTGGCCCTGTCACAGCTCACTCATCTCACCTCATAATTCTGCAACCAAACGACTTGGTCGATTCCACAGGCAAATTACAACATAAAACATGGCCGGAATCAAGAGAATTCGACTTCAAGAGAACCAAGAAGCGCAGCTCGAGACCATGGCGCATCACGGCTGTCTGCTCCTCAAGCTGCCAAATGAGCTTCTCGTTCAAATCGCCGAGCATCCGCTCCTCGATTACAACTCGGTCAGAAACATGGCACTATCCTCTTCACGCCTATTCTACATTGTTCAACGTCACTTCTACAAGGGATTTCGCTCCGAGACGTTCGGTCGTGCCGTCGGGGCGGGCGATGTCGAGGCCATGGAGCGGTGCGCGAGGTTCAAAGCCGCGCCCGTCCAGCAGCTGAGCGTTGGCATGACCAGCTTTGCAAATCACCACGTACTGATGCCACCGCTGATGAGGCTCGTGGCCGCTTTGGAACGGGCACGTATTTCGGCCCAAGAGTGCAGGCGAGCCATGGACTGGCTCCTGGAACACGGCGCCGACCCAACCCAGACTGCCGAGCGCTTGTCGTCCTCGGATAAACGCTTGCAATCCTTGGAAATAAGGTCGCCAATTCAGATATTGATCATCATGCTCTCTTCCCGCGCTTTGGACAGAGATGCCATGGACCTCATCTCCGGCATGATCCATCTTCTCTGTAGCCGACAAGTCGCCATGCCTCACCACATCTCAGCTGAGTTTCTTACGGGGCCAAAACCCCATAAACCATTTCTAGGCGACTCATTCCAGAAAATTATGGAACTCTTCCTCCTCCCGAACTGCCCTCCGACTGTGCTAGAGCGTTATCTCGAAGAACATGATCGACACGCCGTTGCTCTCCCATACGCGTGTCACCTCGACATCGTTCTGGCCAATATGATGGGGGCCCTCGCCGACTCGACGTCAGCGTGGAAGGAGGCGTACCCAGGGGAGATTGTCGGCATGATGGAGCAAAAGATCAAGCTGCTCGTCAGGTACCGAGCTATCGATGGCGTGGAGCAGGAGTGTTTTGAGAACCTTGTCAGCGCGCTGAGAAACATATACAACTCTTACACGGGCCAGACGCTTGGTGGGCTGGACCTCGAGCGGCATGGCCTGCATTGCTGGTACAAGCTGAGCACGGCTCTCTGGCCGCTCCGACAGACGCAGCAGGCGCGCCAGACGTCTGCGACACAGGACCGAAGAACCCATAGCTTCTTGCTCCCAGGGAAATGGGATCCCCGAATGAAATGGGTCCATGAGATGCAGGTCTTGAGAACAAGGCGCCGCTCGACAAGACTTCTCTGGACTGTTTCGCATCCCTTGATGCGAGGACGTGGCCCGTTTGATGATGAATTGTGGGGAGAGGCATGTGAGCTAGAATGGCAGCTCCAAACGACCAAGATGTTGGACTGCGTGCAGGATGAACCTGTCGCTGGGACTTACCGGGTCTGTTCGATTAGTAATTACGAGGAGCTAACTGGGTATTGGGCCTTTCCCTGAATGTATCGAACCATGCAGTCCCATGTGAAGTGAAGGCGGTGCTTATTTGCAAGTTTCAGAGAGAGAGGGAGAGGGAGAGGGAGGGGACAACGAAGGCTACAGTATAGCAAATGCATACATTTGCCAAGAACCACGCATAAATAGAATGAACATACAGTGGTTTGCAAATCATCACGCAATAGAAGTGAAATGGGCTTTGTGTGACCATGATTTCCCCCTACCCATCTCCCCAGGACAGATCTGACTGCTACCCCGCACTTTCGTCCGCTGCACGGCGGAGGAACAGCACAGGATGGATGGCTGCCAATGTGACACCCGGGCGCTACCATAGCAGTCGAAGCAGAGAAGAAGAAGAAGAAAAGAGCGCACAGACTTTGATGCCGATTCGCTGAGTGAGCCATCATGCATGAACATGGGAGAGACAAGACGGCCAAACTAGTGGGGGAAACAAGACAGTCCCACCTCGTGTGCTGACCTGGGTCCCATTGGTCATGCCATGTGGCATGTTAGAGGGAAAACGAGAAAAGAAAAGAAACCAGGATGGAGATGACATTGCCGTTTTGCTGTTGGTCATCCTAGTTGGCCCAACCCTCGCTGACGCCCAGCGGAGGAGGGGAGGAGAGGAGAGGAGAGAAGAGAAGAGGGGGGCGACGTTTCTTCACCTCGTGCCATGAAACCAACGTTTTTTTTTTGGTTGGTGGGAGGCGTGCATTAGCACCTACATAAGATGGGGCAAAGAGCCGTTGGCCCTTACTTCCCATGCAACTGCAAAGACTATAACAATCCTAGTTCATTACGGTATTCCGTCTCTGCAACTAGATACGCAAGCTTCCCTTGTGTGTCGACCCCGAGCGTCATCACATCACCAAGTGTTGGACCAGGGGGGTGGGGGAAAAAGCCATGATTCTCCACAGAAGGACCACCCCAGGCTTGCCCGTGCCGTCCCGCTGCGTCGCCGCGTAGCTTTTATCCCCAGCGCTGCGCTTGTCCAGCAAGGGTAGGCACGCTGGTGAGAAGGGCGCAACATTGGCCGTGGGCTGCCACGGCCAGCGGTGTTAATCGTCTTGCTCCCCTCGGATCGAGAATCAACCATTGCCCCGTTCGTTCCCCGCCAGCTTGTCGGGATGCGCTGCAGGGCTGGTCAGCGAAAGAGGGGAAACGGCTTCTGACAACGTGTAGGGTCCTGGCTTGGCTTGGCTCCTTCTCGTTGCGGCTTTCTGTGAGTATTCCTGTTGGGTCGCATCCTCTTTTATATTTCTCATTTCGCTCTCTCGCATCGCCCCGGTCTTCTCCTCCTGCCAGCACCGACACACACCTCGTGGGAGCAGCCACCAACAAAACAATTTGCACATTTTGCATTGGCATACCTCTGTTTAAGCTCACACCATGGTGGACCAGCAAACCGAGCAATCCACCACGGCGCCAGCCACTACAACCTCCCCTCCTCCTGCCGCCGCCATCCCAAACCCCGATGCTCAGCCTGAGCTGGTGCCCGGCGACGATCCCGAGGTGATTTGGAGATTCTTGCTGTTTCTTTTGCGTCTGTTGTACCAGTTCAGTTGCTAATACCACTCTTTACCCTGAGCAGGATGACAATGCCGATGCCGACTCAGCCCTCGGTGATGATGCGTGAGCAATCCTTCCCACTCTCCTCCTCCTCGGTTCAAACACAATCAATCACCCCCCAGCGCCACCAACACATGCGTATTTACATACAACGCGCAATACAAAACTGACGATCCTACCTTGCCTCGTTATAGTGCTAGCTCCACTGCCTCAGTAACAGCTAGTATCTTGGAGTATCGCACCATCCAAGGCCGAACATACCATAGCGACCGTCACCCGACCGAGTACTTTACCCCCAACGATGACCAGCAGCTGCAATCTGTCGAAATTACGTGCGTTTGAGTCTCTAGGGTTCGTCCCGAAAGCAAGGGATGCGAGATTGACAATTAGGTTTCTAGTCATCACTATCTTATGGTCCTACTCAGCGACAAACTACACCTCGCCCCGCTCAAGGAAGATGAGATCAAGGTACGTTTCACTTACCCAGAAAATACGGTATTATTATCCCCTGCTCACCGTCTTCCTCGTCCAACAGGCTGTTCTCGACGTCGGGACTGGATCCGGCATCTGGGCCATGTATGAAGACACTTATTTCAGCTATCCCACCAAGGTCGTCTCCCGCTAACTGATTATCCTTCTTTCAGTGACTTTGCCGACCAACACCCCCATGCCAAAGTCGTCGGCTCCGACCTATCCCCTTGCCAGCCGAAATGGGTTCCACCCAACGTCACCTTTGAGATCGACGACGCCACGATGCACTGGACGTGGAAAAGCGACTACTTTGACCTAGTCCACATTCGATACCTGTTTGGTGCCATCAAGGACTGGAACGCCCTTTTCCGGGAGGCCTACCGCTGCTGTGCTCCTGGTGGCTGGGTGCATTCGTCCGAAGCCGATGTTCACTTTTACAGCGACGATGACACTACCGAGTTGGAGCCCGTCCTCAAGACATGGGAACAGCTGTACGAGGAAGGCGGCAAGGTCACCGGATGCACCTTTTTCCCCCAAAAGGAAAACCTCCAGGAGAAGGCCCTGGAAGCGGCCGGCTTCACTGACATCAAGGTTGTCGAGTACAAGGCATGTTGTTATCTTGGTTTGAAGGAAGATGGGATCTCACAGCTAACACTGCAAACAGCTCCCCGTCGGTGGATGGCCCAAAGACCCGAAGCTCCGCGAGGTCGGCAACTATGTCAAGCTGACACTGGAGAATGATATCGAAGGCAAGTCTTGCTCGCAGCTACTAAGCAGAAAACGCGCCTTCTCTAACTTCTTGACACTACACAGGCTACACTCTCCTGCTCTGGCACAACGTTCTCAAATGGCCTAAGAATGACTATCAGATTTTCCTCATGGGCATGCGCAAGGCCTTACGCAACCGCAAGTTACACTCGTACATGAAGGTGCGCTACGTCTACGGCCGCAAGCCCGAGACTGCCTAAACCAGCAGCGGCGCCTTGATTGTGCTTCAGAAGCCGCACACACGACAAACTTCAACTGCGAAAAGTGGAAATCATTTCTTCGTTTCCAGAATTAGCATGCTGTGGTTTCAGCCAGATATGATATACGTGTTATGATGATGCGACGTTTTCTCAGCAATTGACGTTTGAACATGGCCTGTCCTTTTGCATGTGTTTAATATTAGGCGTGCTCAGTTTGTACAAAATAGCCAGAGTGGGCGATGAAGGGTCCAGCTCGAGCATTGGAGATGGTGGGATGGATGTTGATAGATCTCCATGGGTCAGGAAAAAACTGCTAATCTTGATCCTTGGTAACTGCGAGACACCAATACAGCTCTCTTCGTTTCTTGTCGGGATCCAACCCATTTATTTGACCTCCAAACCTTGTACTACTAGTAACTACAGTCCCAACAAAACAAGCCCATATGCAACCAACGCTTCTTCCTCACGCCCAGAGCAAGCCCCAAGCAGCAATGAAAAAGGATAGGAAAAAACACGCCTGTCAGACGTCCATCGACACCCACCCCGAACGCGCGCCCGAAGGCAAGACCGCAGACGGGGTCGAGATCATCAAGAGGAAAAACACTCTCTATACAGCAGCCGCACGAGACGACGCCGCCATCCTTGCGGACAGAGCGAGAGGACCAAGGTATTCACTCTTGGGTGTCGAGGATATACACTCATCAACCAGGGTGGGATCTGTGGCTCTTTTAGGGAACCAAGAGAAGGTCGAATACTATAGAAATGATTCTCCTGCGCAGGTGGGTTAGCAAATGGTTGTGGGAGAGCGCAGTGGCAAGCAGGACAAAGCCAGCCTGTTGGAACATTTCGCTAAAATCAAGCGAAAGATCTGCCAGGTGGGCTTTGAGACTGCTACCAGTAGGGGTGCACATACTGAAGTATTGTCGACGTGAAGAAGAAAAGAGAAAATTCACAAACTCGGGAAGAGTCCACGGCGTTTTATAGAGAATGCAAGTGGGTCCCGAATCACCTCGCTCACCGCCTAAAAGTTTTTTTGACTGGCAGAATTTTCAGCGCAGGAGCCGCAAACGCAGAAAATTGCCCCACCAAGGTGGAATGGGCGGTGTCGACAGCGTGTGGTCCCGCCGCCAACTGTGGATGCACCAACCTCTCATTCCAGGCTTTGCAGGCCCAACTGTGGACTCGTGCTTGTTCTTGTTCGCCTCATTTTCGTTTTGTTTCGGAAATTTTGACAAAAATTGGAGCCAATCGGTTTGGATGCAGAATGGGATGCTCCATCGCACCTTACTCGAGGAGACCTAGCCGTCGAGTTCCCTGGGCTATCGGTCGTGTGTACGTAAGGTGTAGCGTAGTCAACTCAATTCATTCGGTTTTCGACGTGCGTCTGACTGAGTAGTGGGATCCTTCCAACACAGAACTGATCTTTCTTGGACTAAATCTCCCGTTTGCCAATGCACATCTGACGCTGAAGGAGGATTTTGACCGGCTCAGACAAGGGCGAACAACGGCATTAAGACCCCCGTCAGAATCCGAATTAATTGAGTCAATACCATACAACCCTTGGATGATTGTCAGTCCAACACTTTGTTGCATGGGGCTTTTGCCAAAAGACCGTACGTCTTGGAACCCTTTTCTCAAATAAATAAAAATAAATAAACGAATTTGCCTTCGGATTCTTTCTTAGGTTTTTATTTTAGGATTATTTTTGCTTTAGAAATGGTCACTGTTTTGACCAGGCCAACTTGTGCAGTGGCCGTAGTGGGGTAGTACTGTCGTGACAATCATTCAAGGGCTCGATTGTACGGTGTCAGCTCGGGACCATCTTACATGTGTTTGAAGCCACGGCGGTACATCTTAGTAAAAGCTTCCGATGGAGTTATAGGTGCACTAAGATGGTTGTAAAAATAGTCACCCTTCGACACAGAATCTTTTGTGTCCATCTCTGCCTCAACTGTCCCTACCCTACACTCTGCATCTTGTCAGTATCGTGCATTTTGAAGATAGTATCAATGCAGATTGTTGGTGGTGATGGTGGTGGTGGTTTTTTTTTCTTTTTCTGCCGCCTTGTTTTCGGCTGCCATGACCATAGCCAGCATTCTTGCGGACCGTAATTCCTTAATCTATGCTGCCAAAAAGCGATATCTTTCTTGGAACGTGGTTCATAGAAAGACATTATCTAAATTCGTATGTGAGGAGCCCGTGCTAAAACCTGGGCATAGTCTCTGCACAGCAGAACATAAAACTATGTTGAACATGTATTCTCTTCAGCTAGTGCAAAGCTTCTTTATCCTTGTACAGATTCTCGCCTTCAATCCAAGCTCTCACTTCACGCCCGACCAACTCATCAATCTCGTCTTCTGTGCCGCCGCCCTTGACAACATCCCTCACTTGTGAACTGCTCACGCCTTCGCCATCGGCAGCCCCCTCGACGACACGCATCCTTTCTACCCACTTCCCGTCGCCTCCCACTGCTGCCAGCCCACCCTCGGCGAGCCGCTTCAGCTCCGCCCGCTGCGCTTCCGCGTCGCCCCACTGCTCGTCCGGCCGTGTCGTCACTCGCAGCTCGGCCGTTGCGAAGAAGGGCCCTAGCGCGCGCTGCATCGGTGTCATTGTCGGCGAGTCGTCGGCCGAGCAGGGGCCGTAGTACTTGGGGTTGAAGATGCGGACCAGCGTGTCGAAGCCTGCGAGGAACGTTTGCGTCGGGCCCGATGAGGTTGAGGGCGGTGGCGAGTAAAAGGATGACTGAGCGATAGCCCTCGCTTTGTCGTGGAAAAAGGCCATGGTTGTGACGCCGAGATCGATTTCCAGTTCGTCCTCATCGCTTTTGCGCATCTCCTCCAGCAGCTGCCTGCCCATCGCATCCATCATGCCCAGCCGGACCGGAAAACTGGCCGGCTTCGGCGCCTTGTCGGCGTTGTTGACGCTCAGCAGCAACAGGAGACGCCGCGACCCGCCCGCAGAGGCCGCGGCGTCGAGCGCCTCCCTCGCCATTCCCGCATGCGCCCTCGTCGGGGGGTTGAAGCTCGAGTCCAGCACGACAAGGTTCTTCACCGGGCGTGCCGGTCGACGTGGGGCGGGATTCGGCAAGTTGCCAGCGTGAGGGAGGGTGCACAAGACGCTGAAGGCATCGGGCGAGGACTGAAAGGCAGCAAGAGAGCGAGAGAAGAAGGAGAGAATAGATTTGCCATCCGGACGACCCATCGGCTCCCGCAATGGCGATGCAACCACCATGGCGTTGGTGTGCTGTTGAGCTATAAAATGGTGTGACGTGACTAGAATCAGGATTGCGACGTGGGGTAGCTGGCTAAAATAAGAAAGAAAAGGGCTGCAGCCTTGATGCCGACGACCAACTCTGGGCAACAACAATACGCTCGCTTTCGAATTGAAAAGATCCCGACACCTATAAATTGAATCTCGTATAAAAATGAGCGAGACACGATACATGACCCCAGCAATGCAATCAGTCCCAAACTCCTCCCATCTCGTTACAAAGTCATCGCTACTCGGTGCTGTGTCCAACATCCATGACACCCCTCGAGAACCAGTCAGCCACGGTTCCAAGCCGATCCTCGCTATTCTCAACGTCCGCCTTGAATAGCTCGTGCTTGCTCGCGCTCTCCCGCTGGCTCTCCCGCATCTTGCGAATCACCTCATTCTCGCCAGCGCACTTGGGACACTCCGCCTCATCCTCCTTGTCGGCGTTCCGCACGCATCGCTGGTGGAAGCTGTGTTTGCATAGAAAGTGAACTGCCGGGAGATCTAGCCGCTGGCTGCAGTCGGAGCACCATGTCGCCTGGAAAACGACGGGCTTGGATCCGAGATCCGCCAGCTCCTCCCGGCGCTTCTCTGTGTCCGCCCGAAGCGTGTTGATCTTGTGTCGGTTTTGCGCAATCTCCTTTCGCTCACGGGTGATGGTCTCATGAAGATATGGCTTAATCATACCCATAGTCGCGACGCCACCACCCGATGACTGTCCAACAAGCGTCTGAATAACCTGCAAAGGCGCCATCAACCCGTCCTTGTCAATCTTTGACAAGACGTTTGACAACTCATCGGGGCCCGCCTCCTCCAGTACTCGAGGATCTGACGTGAGGTAGGCCAAGGCTGCTGGGTACAATTGGGGTTCCTCAGGGCCGTACTTCCTCAATGCCTTCATGGCCCCCCGGGTGTCCTTGGCAGAGGTGTATGACCTGAAAATATCCGAAAGGAGGCCTGCTTGCTCCTTGACGAGCACCGTGCCGTCCCGAAAGTCAGAGAGATGCGACAAAAGCAGCACGTTTGAGCTTTCCATCGGGATGTGCTCTCCTTCGATGAGTTTCTTTGCCTTTGCCTCCCATTCCTCCTTGTGATGCTGTCCCTTCTTCTCACCCGCCTTGTAAAGATACATTTCAAAGAGTGTCGTGTAGAGATCCGTTCTGTCGTCAGACTTGATATCTTTCTCCTGCAGGCATGCCTCTAGAAATACGATAAATTCGTCTGGGTGGTCGATGAACGAGGAAAAGGCAGTTCGAGGTCGTGGGATGGTGTATTTGGGTGCCGGTACATCGTCCTTATCGATGACGAGAGCTGCGTCGCCTACTGTAGGCTTGGAACCCCCTGGTGTCCCCGGACCTGCAACGGCCGCAGAATTCATGTACGGGAGCGGGAGAAGGTTGGAGAGATTTTGGACCGCATTTGCAGCGAACCCACCGGCTACAGGAACTTCGGCTTCGCTTGCTACCACCACTGTCTGCCGAGGTTTGTATCTCCCAGTGTAATAGTCGACGAAGAGCCGGGTGGATTCATTTGGGCAATTTTCTATGAGGACACGGGCGTACTTTTGCATGCATCGGTAGGTCTGGGAGCATTAGTTTGTGTCTCTCCAAGGGTGTACCAGGTACAAACCGTTTCTGGGTTCTGCCTCCAAACAAAGTCGAGTGCTTCCTCATAGTTTTTCGAATCCTCAATGAGAATGTCCACCACAAGGTCGGTTTCTCCATGTTTCTTAGCCAGATATGCTGCTTGCTCATAGTATCCACCTTGGCGGCACATTGCGATTGCTGTGTCGAGATCAAACTTGAGATCGCCAGGGGACTTGATGAACGCCTCTAGCTTCTTGATGTCCTTGAGTTTCGCATAGCAGTTTAGGAGCAAGGTTGTATGATCGGCAGTTGCCTTCCTGTGTTCGTGTAGCTGCTCAAGATATTGAATCAGGTTGTGAATGCGTTGCGTATCAAGGAACTGTGCATGTTAGAGAATATATTTGCCCAAGGCGATTCGGTATCAAACTTGCCTTTCGAATGACCTGCGAAGGCTCCGTCGTATCTATGGCTCTGATGTACTGTACCATTGCCCCATCATAGTCTGCTTTCTGGTAAAGGTGATCGCCAAAGCGACGGTAGATCAGACTTTGTTGCTCGACATCTAGCCCCGACTTTTGTGCCAGTTCGATGGCAAGGGGGAACATATTCCGCTGATACATCATCTCCAGCCGTTGCTGAAGAGTTTTCTCGTGGTATCGGAATACCTGGAGCTGTTAGAGCATGCTGCTGGGCAAAGGGTGCGGCGACTACCTTTCCATCTTCAGTGATGGTATAAAAATCCCCCCAGATTTCGGCGAAGTATCCAACAGGCGACATTAGCGTTTCAGTGTGACTGATAACCCGGAGATCTGTATCTAGAAGCACGAATGTCGACGCGTTGAACAATGGGTTGCTAGTGCTGCTACCAAATCGCCGCCTGAGAGCCTCAGAACCTTTGCCATTGGCGGATGAAGGAGGGCACGCAAGAGCCACATAGTCTTGGTAGACGGCGATTAGGCTTTTGGGCGACTCATAAGCTCGGGGAGGACCACGTCCCTCCAGTGTGTATGTATAGATGGCGTCGTCTCTTGCGACAATGACGTCGCCAGTCCTCGGGTCGATGGTCATGCAGCCAACGTCACAACCCATATCCTCGACCGTCTTGGGCGGCATTCCATGGCCCTTTTTCGACAAGCCAAGCTTTAGTATTCTCGAGGTGGTCGAAACAAAGAGCGTAGTCAGATTGGGGTCTACTATGAGTTGGACACCAGTCACAGGCTCCTCAGCTTCGAACACGATTCGTTGCTTCGTTCCTAGATCGTGGATCAGGTCGCCTCGGATCACCGTCACGGCTCCGTTGGTGAATGCCACGGCGATTTGGGTCAGGTCGTCGGTGGCGGTGAATGCAGAGATCTTGCTGGGGTTAGACAGGTGGTCATTCCGAGCTTGGGGTTGAACGGGCGCTCACGGGGAATTGCCGTCTGGCGTTGTTAATGGTCAGCGTGCTCAGACATGTTGGCATGTTTGTCTTCTTGACCAGCTTGTCGAGAGCCCAGACCTTGAGGACGGGTTCGCTGCTCAAATCTTCCTGCAATTTGGTCAACACACTGCGGCGCTGCGAGTAGCCTGTGCCTGGTGCGCGGCATGCAAAGAACTCACGGAGACGGTGACAAGCACGCTTGTTCCCTCGACCTGTCGCATCTGCGTAATGTTGCCCGTCTCGTGCGCCTGGAACCGCCGAATGACGTTCCAGGCCTTGCCGATGATGCTGACCCATCCATCGCGCGACCCGATAAACAGACTGTCAGATCCCGTGCAGACACTGGAGATGTCGTTGCCCTCAAAGAGCGGCTGGGTTTCTTCGGCCGGGAGGTCGATTTGGGCGACGTCGAAGAAGTCAAACGACTTCCACTGCGGCGGAGGGTTAGCAGGATGCCTGTGAGAGGCCACTAAAATGAATAGGCGTGGGTGCAAGCAGGAAGCCGAGGGGCGAACGTACCGAAATGGCCATCTTGATGCATCGGGGAGCGTTGGCGGTTGGAGGTTGGGGGAGGCGCACCGAAGCCGCGCGATGACGATGGTGGGACAAGGCACGGCGCTGCAAGCTCGGGGAGCTGTGTGCGGCGCCTTGCCCCAGGTACCTGCCAATAGAGTGTCAGTGTAGCGGGTCACAGTGAACTGTGTCTTGGTGCTGACCGCTCCACTAATTTTGCTGCCTCCAGCTGCATACAATTAATTGTTTTCTCGGGATGGTAGACCGATTCAATTACCTAGATGGCAAAGACTTGATGCTGATTAGAAACCAACAGTTTTAATCATTACTATGTATATGGTTTTTCTTGTTCCGTGTTTTGGAATATACCCAAGCACTTTTTGTTCTGAGACATAACGATGGAAGAAAACGACATGAGCAGCACCCCTACAACTACTGTTTTACTCCGTTTTCAGCACATTATTGAAGTTTTTGAGTCGTATGCGGTATTTGTACACCATATGGTGTTTCTTCACTGAGACTACCTTCGTTTCGATGGAATGTACTGGATAGTTCTTGACGCTAATTTTAATCTCATTGCCATCGTCGTGTTTATCTGACAAGCGAGAAACGCACAGCGATGGGAATAATAGAGAGACAGTGCTGTGAATGAGCGGAGAAAAGGAATACCTCGTGTACATAGGCATGGAAGCTGAATAGGAAGAAAAAAATGGCATCCATCGCCACTGACAAGTATGCTGACTGGCACTGATTGGTTTCGGCATCACGTATCTCTCTAGAAGTAGATTCTTTTACTCTCAAAACATGACCGACAGTCCTCTCATAGGTAAGAAAGCATCGAGTTACTTTGCTAATGAAGAGGGGTTCGTGCAACCAACTCATTTTGTAATTTCATGTTATAATTCTCCGAGGACAAGAGAACCGCGATATGGGCTAGCGCCTCTGGGGCCAAGGACACACTTCTGCTGTGATTGGCGCCCAACGTCACAGCAGCTGCGAAGGGGATCCGCTGCTGAACATGACTGGTCTGGGCTGCGGACAAGGGTCGACGTCAAGTTGCATTGGGGACGACAATCACAAGCTAAACTCCAAGGCGATTGTTACGTTAGGTAAATGCTCCAAGGGTATCATGTATTGCTATTATGGGGACTGAAAGAAAAATGTCCCTTTGCCTCCGCCTGACCTTGCCGAATCAAACTCTATGCCATCCCATCCGAAATAAGTATACCCGTCATTCGTAAATACTGAAAACCATTATTCCTCCTTCTCCGTCTCTTCCTTGGGCGTCAATGCCTCATCCTTGTCCTTGTCCTTTTCTGATTTCTCGCCTGGCACCTCGCGTGGGCTTACCAGCGGGCTGCTCAGTCCGCCGATGCTCCCGCTTACGCTGTCAGCCCTATTGTGCCCTAGCAAACCGCTCCGAACGCTGGCACCATCGGCCTGCTTGGCGTAGAAGCTGTTGCGATCACCTGGGATTGCTGGCATCACACCAGTGGCCGAGTATATGCTGGTGCGCTCGGCACCCATTCGTGAGCTACTACCATGAAGACCGGGCGTGGGAGGCATGTTGCCTGGATCGATGTTGGCGCTGAGGATGCTGAGAGGTAGGCTTTCCCTACTACCGCCCCAGAGCGACGAAGGAGCGAGTGCGCGGACCGAAGCATCTGTGTCGAGGGACCGTCGCCGCCGGCGTTTGCTGGAGGATGCGAGCGTGAGAATGGATGCGTTGTCAGTCAGAAGATTATTGGCCGTGGCCGATGTGTAGGTTGTCGGGTTACCACTCGGATTCAGGTGGGCGGGGATTGCTGAGGCAGGCGATGCTGTCGGGAAAGGCTGGGTGAATTGAATCGACTGGGCGTTGGTGTGATGCTGGTTGGGGTTGCCGTGACCCTGTCCCACACCGTTTGGTGCCATGGATTGGATCGTGGTCAATGTCGTTGTCAACGACCTCACGGATGGCGCGGGGCTTGAGAAGGTGCTATCCCCCCCTCTTCGCGATTCAACGCCGCCTCCAACTGTGCGGCTTGTACCAGCTAGCGAGCTGGCGCCGTGACTCGGCGCGCAGATGGATCGTGATTCTTCATGGTTTGTCGACACGGTCCCAACTAGGCTTCTCCTGCCAGTTGTAGTGGGAGTCTGGCCGTCCTGAGAGATGCGGGAAGACTGTGCCAGGCTCTTGTTGCTGCCGGAGCGTGCCGTGGAGATGGTGCAAGCGCTGGCGCCATCCGTGACGCCATTTCCGACAGTTCCAGATTCGGGGTACGGATTGTTCTTCTTCGGGCCACGGCGTATCTTGTGTCGTTTAGGTCGGTCGCCGTCGGAGGAAGATTTGAAGTTGGTCAACTTCTTGACCCAAGTGGAGAAGGGCCGGCGGCGTTGGCCTTGTCGGTCTGATGGACTGTTAGCTGTACAGGGTTGCGACATGGTTCGAGTAATGAGATGGGCGCCGAGCGGGGTTTGCAACGATGCGATGGGCCTGGCGGAGACGGAACGAGGGGAAACGAGGAGAGGGAAAGCATACCATGTGTTGGAGGGAGGGTTTCGGTCGTCGCCATCAGGCTTAGGCTCGAGGGTTCAGGAGGACGTATGCGTGAGCCGATGATGGGGCTGCAACGACGAAGCGGCGACGGGTATGCTGGGCACCGTCGTTGGGCAGCCTGATGGAGGCGGGGGTCAATGGCAAAGACGGACGGCGGAGCGAGGAAGGTGGTGAAGCAGGTCGAGGTTCACAGATGTCGATCAGAATATAGGGAGCGCAAGCGACCAAGGGCACGAGCCAGCACCAGCACGACGAGGAGGGCGGCGTCACCAACGTTGCATGGATGGCATGGTTGGAGGTGGCGGCTGAATACGGATCAAGGTAGGGCGGACAGCGGAGGGAGGAGAGGAATCACGTGAGTATCTGCGGCCTGGAGCAAGCCGCGACAGCGAGAGCGAAAGAATAGGCATCAAAAGCCCAAGCTTTGAGGCGGAGCAGCTTAGCGTAGCTGAAAGCCTGACTGATCTTTGCTCTAGCTGTACATAGCACGGCGGTAGTGCGAGCACCAACTGAGACAGGTGTGGTGCGCATTCCTCCTGGCTGCACAACCGAAGAAAACCCCCACGGCACAGGCACAAGGGTGTTGCATATGAGGAACCTCTCCGCAAAGGCGCCAATGTTCAGAAATCTTAACAGCACAAAGGTAGAAATACAGAGCATACTGTGGTACTGATAATACTTGGTATTTGATAAACTCCAAGACCTCGCATAACCTTCGGGCACCTGCTCTAGCTTGTCTCTGTGCTTCTAGCAAGCTTGTCGCATCTCCCCTGCTGTTAGCTTTGTCGTAGCCTGCCATCAAAGGACTCTGCTAAGACTGCTTTTTTGTATCACCGTGAGTTCCTCACTGTTTGAGAACGGACGAGGAATAACGACGACGGCGAAATAACTGTATCCCACTCCACTGGCCCAATTCAACTCTCCCGACTATGAATTCATAGCATGCGCTTTTATTCATTCGTTGGTCTACAAGCATAAAGATGATGTGAGCCTGTTGAATCGTTAGGCTACCCCCACTGACGGTGCGGAGCGTAGCACAGCTGGTATCTACGGCACATCTATTTAAAATGACTGCGAGCAAGTCCGCATTACGTATTAGTCTGCAGCTGTGTACGCATACGCCGTGCAATAAGTGTTTAGGTGAAGGCGACACTCTATCTGCTGGCGTCGCTCTTATCCAGAGGACGTGGACCCTGATTTCGCGACGTCACTGCCCCTAATTTCCCCCCGCCTCTACCAGGCTATCCTGGCCACACGGCTTCTCCACCAAAACAAGTGCATGTCGCATTGGCATCCAACAACACTTCATCAATGCTATGCTACTTGGTGCAGCGAGCATGAAAGCATCACGTCAGTCCCATAGCCGAGGCCATGTCCATCTGCCGGCTTCCACAGGACGTCATTGACAAGATCAAGTCGTCCACAACCATCACCTCGCTGAACGGTGTCGTTTGCGGCCTGCTCGCCAACGCCCTCGATGCAGGCGCCTCAGAGATCAACATCACTGTTGACTACTCGCGCGGCAACTGCACCGTCGAAGACAATGGCTTAGGCATCCCGCCTATGGAATTTACCCAGGATGGTGGCCTCGGAAAGCTCCATCGTAAGTAGACCATTGCTCAGCTTCAGCAAAATGCTGCGTTATGTCTCAAGCCTTGCTAATTGTGCTTGTCAATAGACACGTCGCGATTTCCTCCGAGAGCGACCGTACACGGGAAAAATGGAAATTTTCTGGCATCTCTGGCAACTCTGTCATTGCTCTCCATCATCTCCAGACACCAGGGCCACCTCTCTTGCAATTCCATCACTATCCACAATTCCCGTGTTCTCAGCAGAAATCTCCCAGCACCTCTGGCGCACAGACTGCCCAACGTTGACTACGGAACTAAGGTGACAGTCCGAGATCTCTTTGGATCAATGCCCGTTAGAGTCAAGCAACGACCTTCCTCTGCTGAGCGACCAGCTATCGACAGGGTATGGTCAAAGCTGATTAGGGACATTGTAGCACTGCTACTTGCTTGGCCCATTGCCATCACCGTCTCAGTAAGCAATAAAACCACACAGCGTGAGCTTCGATTCCGGCCTTCCAGATCTCCCGATCTAGTATCCCGGACACTGAGGCTCCTTGTCCAAGCCTCTCTCGTTGATTCTAGCGAAACCGATGCTTGGGTTCCGATCTCAGCATCTTCCGGATCCACCAGTGTCAAGGGCTGCATCTCGAAAGTTCCGGCTGCAACCCGCCACTCACAGTTTATTAGCCTGGGCGTGCACCCTGCTATGAATGAATTTGGCACCGATGTGCTGTACGAAGAGATAAACCGCGTCTTCCAAAACTCAAGTTTTGGGGCCATTGATGGAGACGATGGCCAACCACAAAACTCCCCTAAGCTCGATGAGATTTCTGGGAGGGAACTGCAGGCTAGAAAGGACATTGAAAAGTGGCCGATGTTTTATTTCAAGATTGTGGCGATGGGCTGTACTGACGCCGACGGAGTTGACGCCTTGGAAAATCAGGGCCAAACTCTAGCCACCATCCTCGATCTCCTCAAGGCATCTTGTTACGGGTTTCTCAAGAAGCATCATTATCGTCCCCGAAAAGTTCGGCTCTCTCCAGATGAATCAGCCTATTCCACCTCAAAGACCCTTGGCCGATCCAAGAGATCTTCTAAATCTCGATCCACTTCTTCAGCTAATAGCTCCAGATCTAGTCCTATTCCTCGAGGTGGAAGCCTGGAATCGCAAGCTAGAGCTGATAGCCCATTTGATGGCTGGAACAGGGTCAAGATCGGAAAACCGACGTCAGGTCTCAATAAGATGGTTGATGCTCAACCTAAGGGGCCAGTCGTAGCGCCACCGCCTCCTCTGGTCGGAGAAGGAGGCAAGCTCTCACGCAGACCCTTTGAGGAGCCCTCTGATGAGCCCGCCTACGAGCTGCATGCAAATGATCCACTACCGCCAACAACTGGCACCCTTGTTATTAGGAGCGGTCTACCAGCATTTGACGGTTCATCGTCGACCGACCTAACGGACCTTCCTGAAAAGGAAAGAGCGGCAAGTTTACAAACCAGAAGGCTCAGAAGCAAATGGTTCAAAAATGTGACAACTACATGGAAGAACCCTATCTTCGAGACACCGCAATTATCGATTCCTATGATAGATGGTGGCAATGAACCTTTGCATCATTGTGGGGAAAGAAGAGAAGGCGGTGTAAACCTTGACACCGGCTCAATGAACCTGACCTATCGAATATCAAGACATGCTCTAGCACATGGAACAGTCATTTCCCAAGTTGACCATAAATTTATCCTTGCGAAACTTCCGCTAAAGAATGTGGCGTTGGAGGGTTCCAAAATGCAGATGTCAAGCTCTGCTTTGGTGATCCTTGATCAGCATGCTGTGGACGAGCGTTGTCGCTTAGAGGAATTGATGGCAGATTATTTTATCCGAGATGTGCCAGGCGGTGGCATTAAAGCTGATGTTGAAATCTTGGAACGACCATTGGTGTTTGAAGTCTCATCAAAAGAGCAACAGCTCCTGGATCACTTCCGCGACCACTTTGCGTCGTGGGGTATCGTTTTTAATCTCATCTCTCAACTCAAAAAACCGTTGAATGGCTGCAAAATTACGGTTGTTGGGCTCCCACCCGGCATTCTCGAAAGATGCCGTCAGGAACCCCGTATTCTGATTGAGCTTCTCCGAAAGGAAATTTGGCGCCTCGTTGACAATGACACTTTTGGCGCCAACCCCTCAAGCTCCCAAGCCGATAAGTCTTTTGTCTCGTTGTTCCATGGTTGCCCGAAGGGAATACTGGACATGCTTCACTCTAGGGCTTGCAGGAGTATGTATCTCTCTAGTGCTTTCTCGTTAGGAAAATTCATCACTAACATGCTTCATCAAGGCGCAATAATGTTCAACGACCCACTCACAAACGAAGAATGTGAGCAGCTACTATCACGCCTGTCGAAATGCGCACTACCATTTCAATGCGCTCACGGACGGCCAAGCATGATACCGTTGGTCGATGTTGGCATTGGTGGGAAGTTCAGACAATGGGAAGAGAGAAAAGGCAAAACTGATACAGCTAAGTGGAAGACATGGATGACGAAGTCTGTAAATGCAGACAGATAAAAAAAAAATGATACCCTGAAATGGTGAAGGGTGAGCGGTGTAACTAATGCCCTACATGTTTAGAATTTAGAAACTGGAGTCTTGGTTTGGGAATAGACAATCACAAGTTTGTGTTGCTCACGATCTAAGTAACATTGACTGCATTATTGTACATCAATCGTTTATTTATTGGTATCGTGCTCCGTTCAGGTATCCAATGACTACAAGCCACCAAATTCCCAGACAACATTGTAGCAGCTCGGCGCCTGCCAGCGATAGCGTGCAATTCCAAAATGTCCGTGGCCAGGATGTTACCGGTATGCCATGATGATAAAAACAAAAACAAAACCACTATTTACCGTTTTTCACACAAAAAAAAAACGCCTTGAACCATTCCTATCCAACGCCGAGGTATGTGAAGATGGAAAAGACAAAGAGAAAAGCAGAACGCTTATTCATACAATGTAAAGATGGGCAAGAAAGAGCAAGGCATTATGGATGCGCTAACCCATGCCGATGCCGGATTGATCCGTACGGATCCGATTTTTGAGTTCTAAAGAGGAGTGTCTCGTGGTGGAAAGAGTTGGGGATCAACAGAAGTAGACGAGCTCTAGTTAGCTTGCTGGGATGGCGATGGTCGCGCTCGAAGTTCCTGCTTCTTGCGTTCTGCAGCTTCGAATCTGCGGGCAGTTTCCTCTTCAGGATCCATCTTAACCCACAGCTTGATGTCACGATCCCACTTATGCCTGGTAGGAGATTTCGGTTAGTTTTTCATGATTGATTCAATGATGTAACGTCGGATTTCGGTGACCATGATCCTTTCTTTGGAGTGATGGTCCACAATCGGCGACAGGCAAACGAAAAAAAAAAAAAAAAAAAAAAAAAAAAAAAAAAAAAAAAAAAAAAAAAAACAAAACAAAAAAAAAAAAAAAAAAAAAAAAAAAAAAAAAAAAAAAAAAAAAAAAAAACAAAAAAAAAAAAAAANCCCCCCCCCCCCCACCCAAACAAAAAAAAAAAAAAAAAAAAAAAAAAAAAAAAAAAAAAAAAACTTACCCTTGCCATTCCTCAGTGACGAGGGCCTTGGTATCATACTCGTCGATGAGAATCATTTCAAAGTTGTAAGGGATTCGGGCCTTGACGCCCTCAAACTCCGTGACGCGCATGGGCCAAAGGTCCTGGCTCTTGTAGCGGTGCTTGTTCTTGCAGCTCCAGATGCCTGGGCGGTTCTCCTCGCGTTCGCGGACGGCCGTGATGTCAATGAACATGCCGTTGGACATGTCGATCCAGCGGGCGTCAATGATGTTCATACCGTCGCCGCGGTCCAGGTCGACGTGGTGCGGGTTAATGTCGAGCAGGTACGAGTTGCTGACGAGAGCGCCGGTCTCAGGGTCGGTGTAGTTGAAGACGTGCTCTGTGCGGTTCAGGTTCTCGCCGACCCAGTACAGCGAAGTGTTTGTGAGCTGGACGTCTAGGTCGTAGTCCCAGGGCATGATTTGGCCGTTCCACCACCAGCCGAGCAGGGTGCCGTGGGCAAGCCACGTCTCGACGCCGTTGCTGTTCATGGTGTTGAGGTAGCTGCGGATAAGGTCGCGCAGGACAAAGCGGTGCTTGTCGTAGGGCACCTTGTCCTGGAAGTATCGGATGTCGTAGTGGCCGAGCTCGAGGCTGCCTCCGGGCTCTCGGAAGTACTTTGGTGTCTTGGCCTTCGTTTCGCGGCGGCTCAGGCGGTTGACTTCGTCGGTGACATCGCGGGGGTGGACACGGTAGGCGAGGGCGGCGGGCGCGGATACGGAAAGGGAGGCGAAGCCCCAGAGGAGCAGTGATTTGAGGGAGGGCATTCTGAGCTGAGTGTGTGTCTTTGCCAGGTCTCGGCCGAGGGAACGCTCGAGGAAGACGGCGAAAGGGAAGAAGACGGAGAGTGGGAGTCCCGGCAGTGGTTGTAGTCGGAGTCGCGGCTGCAGGGGAGGGAACAGAGAGTGCAAGATGCGAAACCCAGGAGCGGCGATGCAAGCCGGAGGACGAGACAAGCGGAGGCGTAGCGAGTGTGAGAAGGCCCGCGATGGGGAGCGAGGGGAGGAGGAGGCCGGTGATATGTTCGGGCGGGCGCGTATGATGATGGAGAAGGAAAACGAGAGCTGGACGAGAAACAAAGGAGTGAGCGCAGTAAGGCTGTCCGCGTAAATGAAGCGCGAGGGTGTGATGGCCGTGGTCTATCCAGGGCAGCGGCTGGCACGCGCCCCTTTGCCAAAGTGAGCAATGGCTGAGCTGGTGCGGTTGCGATAGGGAATACGTACCCCCGGTCGCTGGGACGGGACACGAGTGGTACGTGGGCAGTACGCAAGCAGCATTAGGCCCCGCCAGCGACCAGGGCTGCCCCAGGGCTCACCCAGCGGCAAATGGCTGCTGAAGCCCAATACGCGCATATCACGGCATCAGCACGGCGGGGTTCCTCTCATGTACCGCTTTAGCTGTTTAGCCGGCTGAACGGCACCAAGAGGACGAGACGGCGGCACTGCCCCTCGAGACTATTGCCGCCGACTGAGTGCTAGCTGCAGATTTGCTTCTGGTGTTTGTTATCTTTTTTTAGCAGAATTGACTTTTTGGCTCAAGAATCAGATGCGCCCCTGTCGATGGAGGGGGATCCATGCTTCCCTTGTCTTTGACTCCGTAATTTTTTTTCTGTTATAAAAAATAGCCCCCCAGCAAATCGGGCGCAACCACCTCGAGTCCACGCTAGGTTGGTTCCGCAACCAACAACAAGGTTTTCAAACACAGGCCCTGACTACGTAACCCCCGCCTCTGCCCAGATCGGCTGACTTTGGCTGTCGCCGTTCTTGATAGACGCCGTCGGTGTCGCCTGCGCCTCATCAGCGCCTCGAAGCTTGGTTTGATGTTGCCGTGCTACTTAGGAGCCCTTCATTCTTGCTGCCAGCTGCGGCGACGACTCTGCTGCCAAAAGCCGCCCCGCCGCTTCACCTGGCTGGTCAAACAAACAGTGTCCCAGGATCCCCTCATCGCGGCGCTAACCCCCTATTCTGGCAATCTGTCGTGTGCGCAGACCACAGCGTCACACCCGAAATGAGCCACGTCCAAGCTGACGTGCCAAGGAAGCGATTCGGCGTAGCCGCGTCGTCCAAGGCGGAACCATGCTATCGAGAAGGCACGGGTGGACTGGAAACCCTGATTCCTCTGGAACACTCGCAGCCACCAGCCGAGACTGAGACAGCCCACGCCCAGACATGCTTCAACACGTTGTTCTCCACTCGTCGAGTGCTCTTTCTAAACGGCCATCGTCCAACTCTGCCCTTGTCGATCTTTTCCCATGGATGCTAGTCCCACATCCCGCCCTTGTTCTTTGGCGCTGACGTGCTCCATATTTTCGGCCAGCGTGATTCAAGAGACATCTGGAAATTGATCTTCGTCATCTACCCGAGAAAGGCTGGATCCAAGGCTGGATCCAAGGCTGAACACACCGTACCAGCAGCTCCATGCAACAGTTGCACGAGCTGGGCTGAATTCAAATCGAATTAAAATCTCCAGACGCAGTGACTTTTGCCTATGGAGCATCAAGCCGACGTCAACTTCGCTTAACACGCTTCCCATGCAACCAAGTATCGTACCACAAATGATTCCGATTAGAGATGTCCGTTATGTCTTCTTTTCGATCTTCTCCGTCTTTACCCGTATGCATGAACATTCTTCAGATTAATGCCGTCGCGAAGTAGCGCATGTCAGCCTGTTAGAATCGTGTCACCAGTGTAAATGACGTAGTTTTCTGAGTAGCTGTCATCCCGGCTGTGATGTGTGCCTTAAAGTTGTACTGATATTACCTCGGGGTGCCATTTTTTAACTTCAGTGTCAAAGATGGGTTCTTTATGAAAACTTTCACAATTGTATCTCCCGGGTGTACTCAAGTCTGGTTAAATCGTCAATCGTTTGGTACGTCTCGTTGTGGTGCTTTTTTTCGCAAGCACTGTACCAATAAGCACTTGGGTGCCAACCTTTCTTCGTCGATGACGATGTGGTGATTATAAATTAATTACCCCTCTTTCAAACGCGGCTATTATCCTGTTGAGCTGAACCTTGGCCTAGCTGAATGGAGAGAATGCTGCATATGACCCCACGTTTTATCACGCATATGTTATGCAGTGGCGGGGAAAAGGGCCGGGCCGTCCTCGCTATCACAACAGCGGCATTGCCTATCTCCCACTTTCTATTGCTCAATGCGAAGTTCGATAAAAGGTACAATAAAGACCAATTGATTTAAATATACACCTTTATGTGAATATGCGATGCGTTGATGATGGATCTTTCTTCATGGTAAACCTCATTGAATGCAGGTCTGGCGTCTTGCTACCCTGTAGTTCTAGCAGTCCAGGCATAACACAATGCCAATCATCTCAGAGAGCATCCAAACGTGCCGACGCACTCGACTGGGCGGGCCGCTCGGTTTTCCACTACCAAGTCGCCACGTCGCCACCTAGCTAGCTGCCAAGAACAAAAACCGGCTTAGCCTTGATCGTCCATTCTACCTAGCTAGGATTGGAGAAAAAGATGTCTCGATTTGGGTATAATACTACTTCGTAGGGAAAAATTCTAGGACCTGGCCTACGGCCCAAAAATCACTTGATGGGGTTTTTAACTCCTACATACCCGGGCCTGGTCTTCACCTCTGAGAATATTTTGGCATCGCCAATAGTGGTTACAATGGCCTTCTCACTGATGATTCTCAGTCTGGGCATCTGCCTCATCGTTAGCATTGCCGTACCCAAGGCTATAAAGGCATCAAGACATGGAAGCAAATTTTTACTGCCACCAGGCCCGAAAGGCCTTCCGCTTGTTGGGAATCTGAATGACTTGCCCGGTCCAGGGGTCTTAGAGGCACATCACTGGCTGAAGCACAAGGAGCTATACGGTAAGTTTATATGCATGCAATGCCGGGAAAATCTAAAGCCTTGTTATTCTTGGCAGGCCCTATCAGCTCTGTCACCGTCATGGGGCAAACTATCGTAATAATCAACGACATCCGAAGTGCCTTGGAGTTGCTCGAAAAGCGATCGATCAATCATTCCTCAAGACCAAGACAAGTATTTTTGGGAGAGATGTAAGCGTTCAATAGGGATTTCGCGGGTTCGGTTAACAGAAGATGATAGGGTGGGTTGGGAGAAGGTGCTCGTAGTGTTGCCGTATGGCGAGAGATTGCGGGCATACCGGAAGAACATAGCCCGAGTTATCGGCTCCAAACCCGCCGCAGCACAGTACGATACGCTACTGGAAGCAGAGGTCGGGCACTTTTTGTTGCATGTCCTCGATGACCCAAATGCCTTTCGAGATCATATCAGAAAGTGGGTGTTTCAGTGGCAAGAGATCATTCACTCCTCATCGCGTCGAAACTGACAATTATGGCTAGGGAAGCAGGTGCTATCATTTTGAAGATGTCCTACGGATACAACTTAGAGCAATTTAAGAATGATTATTTGGTTGATATTGTTGGCGATGCCGTAGATATATTAACACGCGCTGTTCCCGGTACTTACATGGTGGATACAATACCGTTCTGTTAGTATTAACAACCGAATAATTGGTCCATAACGGCTGCAACAGTAATCTAACTGAAAATAGTGAGATACTTACCAGATTGGATTCCTGGGACTGGATTCAAGAAGAACGCTCGTCAGTGGGCAGCAGGACTCAACAACGTGACAGAAAAGCCTTACGAGTTTGTCAAGCACCAAATGGCGCAAGGAAAGGACAATAATTCATTTCTATCACGACTTTTGGAGGACGGGGACTCTACCCCAGAGGAGAAACTCACAAACAAGTGGTCGGCTATGTCCTTATACACTGGAGGAGCGGATACTGTAAGCTTCTTTCGATCGAGATGGGTTCTTCTCTAACTTATCAGACTGTTTCATCGCTTTCATGCTTCTTTTTGGCTATGACGCTTTTTCCAGAGGTTCAGAAAAAGGCCCAGGAGGAGATTGATCGAGTCATCGGCTATGATCGATTGCCGTCCTTCTCGGACCGGCCAAAGTTGCCATACATTGAAGCTACCGTTAAGGAGGTTCTCCGTTGGCATCCGGTAACCCCGATGGGAGTCCCCCATATGAGTACTGCCGATGATATTTTTGAAGGCCATTTTATCCCAAAAGGATCTTTGTTATCTGCAAATATCTGGCGAGTTTTGATACAATACCTGAGCGGGATAAAAACTGACATCATGCGCATAGGCATTTCACCCACGACCCAGAAGTATACAAGGAACCCATGGCATTTAACCCTGACAGATTCTTGCCCTCAAAAGGTAGCCAGATGCCACCTGACCCTAGCACATTTGTATTTTGGGTTTGGGCGTCGACTTTGTCCTGGGCGCATTCTGGCTGATAACTCGTTGTACCTCACTGTTGCTCAGTCTCTTGCGGTATTCAGTATTAAAGGAGTGGGCGAGATTAAAGAAGACGTCACATCAAGAATGCGTTTCACCCCGGGTGTTATCAGTCACCCAAAGCCATTTCAGGCAGAAATCAAGCCAAGGTCTGCTCACCACGAAAAGTTGATCAGGTCAATTGAGCAAATCTTCCCATGGCAGGAAAGCGATGCAAGTATCTTGGCAAGTATAAAATCTTAGACTTGCTATCTATATGAGAAATACTGAGAATATTAAAAATACATGCCAAATGAATGCATACCTACTTGATACCGCATGCTGACGAATTACCGGCCGTCTCCGTGAATCACCGACAGTTATCACTCCGGATTGGCTCTCGACGCTAAGTTGCATCACTAATGAGCTGCCTTGCTACCCAATGATGGCCTATGTTTACATTTATACGAGGGCGTGCGCCCGATTGGGAATTTTCTCACGCTGCTCGCCGTTCCTGATTTGTTGGCTATAATTGTTTGTGGCAGTGCATAAGTTAGCGCCAGCGTTTTGGGCATTACATCTCACCATCACATGTATGGTTACATCAGAATCACCCAACTGGACCCAACATGGCATCATAGACCACCAGGTCTATGAATAGGGATTTCCACAGGAGCTTTAGTCACAACCACCTCCTGATCGATCAACACGTGAAACTTTGCTGAAGTGTAGATGAGTGAATGTGCTCCTCAGCGAACTTGAAAACATCTTTTCAGGCCTGTAATTTGTATTTAATTCATACCTAGGGTCTGAAATAGAATCGATTTTCGCTGCGATGGACTAAACCAGAATCCCCGAGATTGGCACCTTGTCTCTTTGTCTTCGTCCCCACTAAGCTTTTTTTTTTACCTTTCCTATAAACCAATGGGGAAAATTCACCAAGATGCCAATGTTGACCGTAATTTTATCATTTCACATGATTATATAAAAAAAAAATGGTATTGGGTGGTTTTGGCATTGTGCCTTGGTATATGTATAATCTATGTCTTCTAATCTTCCCGCCGAGAGCCGATCCGCGGCTATATGGTAAATGAATATCAAAAACTCCAAAATATCATGATAAAATATAAAGCAAAAATGTTCGGGTTGAGGAATTTAGAGAACACAATTTTTAGATCCCACAATCTTCCAAGGTTCTTTTCGCCTTGTACCTGGGGAGGACAAATCCAAAGAGGGAATTTTGGTGTCGCCCATCGCTCTGTGCACGGTTAGAATGCAATCTACATGGAGAAAGGGTAAGCTACTGACCTTGGCTGGGCTTGTTGTTCGAAGTCATCGCCTCCTGCAATTCTTTCGTCTCCTCTCGAAGTCCCAAAGAAGAGCTGGCTCTTTGGGAGTGTTGATGATCTCCTGCGTGGGATCCAAGAGGATTTCCTCTTCAATGGAGGCGGTACAAAGTTTTCGCTCTTCTCTCCCGAACTGGCTGTGTCCTTGCTATCCGCATCTTTGACCGGTGCGTTGCTCATGCTGGCATTTGGCTGTGGCTCTTCCTCATCGCTCGTTGTTACCTCACCAGCGAGGTTATCATTGGCCGATGCGTCGCTCTCATTGATACCGGACTGTGCCTCTTCTTTGTGGGTTGTTATCTCACCAGCAGGGTTACCATTGGCCGGTTCGTTTTTCAAATCGAGATTGAATTCCGACCCTCCATCATGGCTTGTCGTTGCCTCATCATCGGATGACTCATCACTCTCATCGAGATCGGATTCTGATTCTTCATCGTGGATTGTTACTGTCTCATCAACGAGGTTGCCATTGGCTGGTGCATCGCTCACATTGGGATCAGGCTGCGACTCTTCCTTATGGCTTGTCGTTACCTCACCAACGGGGTTGAAATCGGATGATGCATCGCTCTCGTCGAGATCGGATTCTGACTCTTCATCCTGGCCTGCTGTTGCCTCATCGATGAGGTTGGCATTTGTCGATGCGTCGCTCACATTGAGTCCAGGTTGTGGCTCTGGATTCTTGTCACCTGCTACCGTCTTGACGAGTTCGTTCTCGGTGGATTCCTCGTTCGTTTCGAGTTCAACCAATGGTTCCGACTCATCATCTGTGCTCTCCTCATCGGAAGAGTCCTCGAGCGATGTGTCGCTCGTATTGAGCTCGGGTTGTAACTCTGCCTCCTCACCATCTTTTTTCCTCTGCTCAGCGAGCATGTCATCGGCCGAGACGGTGTTTGAATTGAGCTCAGGTTGCGGCTCTGGGTTCTCTTTAGGTGCCACCTCTTGTTCGACAGACTTGGCATTCTGACTTGGGCTAGCCTGGAGCGGCAACTCTGCCTCATCATCGCCTATTATCCCTTCCTCGATGAGCACGTCGTGAATCAGTGCGTCGCTCACGTTGAGAATGCTCTTGACAGCGCTTACAGCAGCCGTAGTCGATCGTCCCGAGTCTTCAGCAGATGGGTCCGCCATCATCCATTCCACCAAATGGCGTGGAAGGGTGGAAACGAAGCAAAACTCATAAGCACCCTCTCGGTCAGATATGTAGATTCGCAGTTGGTCCTCCAAGTCGTCTATGTGTAAATCGCTAGGTTGCTTATCGGCGACAGCAGCGAAGTTGCTTTTGTTCAGAGACAACTGGCGATAAATCCCACTCGTTGTGAAGAATTTGGCTTGTTCGATCTTTAGGATAAAATTCTGTCTCTGCGCAGGGGACCTCACTCGAGGACTACGGAAATGCTTTGCTATGCTGATGAGGGAAATTAGTGGAGTCTTCAAGCCACACCAATGATAAAACATACCGCAAAAGACCCCGGGCCTGGGAGGCAGTGAAACTTCGAGTGATTTGGTTGAAAGTGGCATCTTTTTCAAGATAAGTCTTCTCTTCGATGTTGTAGGACAGATAACGATCCTCCAAATCAGCCCAAAGAATAAGAGGCTCAAGGCCCCAAACATCCTCGGCGGGAAAGTCCAGCAGCTCGATACGGTCCAGGAATTGCTGTCGGACAGACTGTTTATCTCCAATAAGAAATCCGGATGTCGCAGGAGAGAGTCTGACTTCGCCGTTTCTCAACCTGACAGGAAAGATGGGCCGAGAAAGTAGGGACCTATGGTTGAGGAGGTGTCCGCACTCGGTCAAGGACTCGTTGAGTGACCACAGCAGTTCTTTTGCTTCTTCTATCGATGTCTCTCGTGGGTCTAGGTCCAATAGATCGTTGTAAATAAGGCCGCAATCATACTTAGGGACCTTTAAGAATCCAGTAAAGAAGGACTTTAAGCCTCGATAATGGTCGCTCAAGTCAATTTTGGTTGGGACAATCAACTCTGGTGCCCAAACACAACTTGACACCTGGTACCAGAGGAGCGAGCCATTATGAACCACTCCAATGTAGGATTTGTCGTTGAAAAATGATCTAGCCATGAGTCAGATATCACAATGTAATGGGAAGAGAGGAAAAAACAGCACATACCTGAGCTTGTCCTTATCTTGATCAGAGAGTGTTGGAAGCAACTCATCCAAAGCACGGTAAAACTTCCTCAGCTGTGGGTACCAAAAGGTAGCAGTTGATCCCTGTGCCTTTTCCAGGCTTGCAAGAACATCGACCCAAGAGTACACAGAGGAAATTCCCAGCGTTTCTTGGTAAAACTGCTTCAAAACCCCACACTCCACCTCTGTGGATTCCCAGCTCTCGGGAGCCGGAAGCACAGCAGGCTTCAGGAGCCAGTAGTTTAGATGGTTCAGTAAGCAGTTGCTGGGTTTCGTCCAACTTGAGGCGAGAAGACTGAGTTCATGCTTCTCAAACGAATCTCTATGATAGGGTCAGAGGCGGTGCGTTCGAACCTGCTGCGTGCAGGGTTGCTTACCTGACTTGTTGGCGGGCCTTCTCTGTGGAGGCAGACGCTTCGCATACAGCATGAATGCGAAGGTAGAGCTCCATTATCCGACGCGGGAACTCTACTTTTCCTTGTGTGTTCTTTTGTCGAATACAACGAAGGAGCTGGAGATAGAAGTTCACATCATCCTTTGTCCGAGCACCAAGTTGTGACTCGAGGAAAGCCCATGAGCCAAGACCATCTTCACGATTTAATGGCTTGCCGAGCTGCACGAAGCCAAAGCTCTCGTGGTCAAGCAAGTATCTTTTGCAAATGAAGACAAGTTTTGGGATAGGAAGATAGATTTCTGAAAATGGCCTTCTCTCTCCATCCTCGCATAGGACTCTGATATCCCTCAGCGCCGTCATTTCAGAAGAATCCTTCGATATCGACGAGCCGCTCCGCCCCCACTCTGTACGGAACTGAGCCAGGAACCCTTCGGGATCCTCATCCGCCATTCCGGCCCATGTTGTGATTAGTGACATGACGTCCATCTTAGCCAACCAAGGATATTCAAGGTTAGTCTGGAGATGAGTGAGGGAGAACTACGTTTGAAAGAGGATCATCTTGATATATGCCTGACTAAAGTACTAGATGGGGCGGCGGCAAAATCCCATGACGACCCAACGACAACCTGAGCGACAAACACGTAGCGAGGCGGAGCGGTCAGGCAGAATCCACCCAATAGCGCCCAAGCACGTGAGGGGCTGGAATAGGAGGCCGGGCTCGAGGCAAGGCTCCCAAACTCGTCCGACACGAGCCAAGGCAAAAGAAAAGAAAATGACTCAATGATCGGAGAATTTTTCATTTGACACGTCGAGCCGTGAATTTCACATCTTGCAAACATGGTTCGTGAAGGCTCTCCAAGGCTGTGACCGCTAATTTTAGCCAAGGCGGTGTGAGGGTAAAGTGGAGAATCATCGTGTGCGGGGGAGCAAACTTGTCCACTTGGGCATCGATGATTTGATGACTGACTTGGATAAGGCTTGCGAGATGATTGTGGCCATTGATTCAAAGATGCCCTTTTTACGACTCCATAGAGAAGCACATAAACGTACGTCATCACTCAAAGCTTCTGCTGATCATACTAGAATCTCCAAATGTAGGATGCTCATGTCGTGCGTGTAACACAGCACAATAAACTAGAGTTACCTCCGTGCCCCACTAGCTCACCCGTCGCTCCGGCCGGACGAGGGGTTGGTGTCAGCGATAACCTTCGTTGCCGAGATGAGGTGGCCAGGGCAGCCATGAAGTTGGGCCAACCCCGCCATAACCCCCTATCGAATGCCCTATCCTAAAATCGCTGTCCCGACGAACCCGCACCGCCAAAAGGAAATAATGCCCAACTCAGTGGGTTCATCCATTGGGGTTTGTCATCTCCTGAATTGGAAAGGCGTTGAGACAAAAGGACTAAGCTGGCCTACCCTATTCTTACCTAGTCATGTTGTAAAAGCAAGATATAATTGCTCTTACGATGAGCATTCACATATTGTTGGAATAGGGCTGGTTTTTTTGGTATGAAAGCTAAGCGTTTTACTCTCGTGAAGTTGGGCGGGGTTACTGCTCTCATGCGCGAAGCCAATTGATGCCCTAGGCTTCCCATAAATTATTTTGACTGAACATCGGCGACAGTGTGTGTAAGACAGAAGTTTCGCGCAAAATGGGGTGCGCGACTGAGTCAGAAAACTCAGAAAGGAGCATATTTTTACTTTCTACTTTATATTTATTTGTGTTTATTTTTATATACAATAATACATTAAGGGTGGCTAAATACCCATTAATGACTTGAGACAATCGATGCAGCGCTTCAGCAAAACTGTTCCAAAGGTTGGGATACAGCGTGTGACACCACTGTTCGAGTGCCCTCTGAGTAGTTGGTGGATAGCTCTTTCTGCCCCTGACTCTGACACCCCGTAGCGGGTGAGTGGGCAGTGTGGGGAACACACAGGGACAAGTGGACTTCCAGCCACCGCGCCACAGGCCTGACCGACAACGCTATGGGCGGTGTGCCTTTGGTGGCATGCCCCTGAAACTGGCAACTCCCTGCGCTGGCAGCTTGGGCATTTGTAACCAGCCCGGACCAGTGACGAGTACATTGATTCCTTGTCATGGGGGACGCCTCTTGATTAACATCTTTGGGTATAAATTATGTTAAAAATATAATATATCAATTTTTTTTTTTACAATTCTTTTTATTTCCTCATGTGATTTTCCACTCGTCGATCACAATGACCTTCCCGGTGCCTCGTCGCTGCTAGAATAGATTGTCCCTCAGTGAGGTTGAGTTCCGAGCAAAAGCCCGCGAAAAAGAAGACGCCTCAGACGCATCTGCTGAGACTCTTCCACATTTTGGAATCCAAGGTTAAGATCGCCTTCGATGGCTGTTTGGTTTCAAGCTGAGACCATTATTCTCTCGTATTCAAATTGGCTGCGCTGAAGCAACGAGCTTAATTGGCTAAGACACCATGGCTAATCGATGAGCGCTAATCCAAGCAGACGTAGAGCTCAGTAGGCCCGCTATTTCTTTGTCGATATCAGTAAACCACTCGTAATCAGACGACACAGGAATACTGTTTTCTCTGGGCCCAAACCCGATTGAAGATGTCCTCTACCCTCGAGTTGTGGGAAGATGTCTAAACCTAGCCAATAACGCTTCACACTCAAGGCCGCATGCTCTAGATACTTCAAACATTAGATTGACATGAAACATTGACGATGAGAAATGCTGTATGAAGCTGCGACCTTGATCATTTGATGGCAGACATCACAGAGATGGCCAAAACATCTCCGGCTAATCTAGAAATTTCTGTCCTGGGCACCAATGATTAGAGTATGTTGTATGATAATCCGATGGCATCTATTGGTCAATTTTGATACTGGATTCTCATTCTAGGCTATTCAAAAGTGTAAACGGACGGTTTCTAGCCCGGGTTTGGTATTCATCCTGACGCTTCAAAAGGCTTCTCACAAAGTGATGATTGTTTGCAGTGACATCCTTCTATGACTGTAGTTTACTAGAATTTAAGTCGACGTAAGTGCGAATAGATCAGCGATTTTAAGCATAGTCTTTTGCTGTTATGTAGTTATCCAAGAATATTCGGCCATCGCAGCGGCGGCAAGTCAATCTTTGGCTTTCCCCTGCCCTTCGATGCTTGGGATCATGACAGCAATACCGCAAAACTAAACTGGCTGTATTCTATTCGAGACTGCACGAAGAGAAGGTCAAGATGGTTGCCGGGATTCCCCGATTTGTCTGATCTTGATTGACTTCATCTTGCTGCGAAAACAATTGACATGAGCCTAGAAGCGTGAGATTAGCCTGCGTCATCGGGATAATTACAAATCTGGTGTTGGTACCCTAGGATATAGAATTTAAGCCCAGAATTCAATAAAGTCTCTCCAAAATTTTGGGTTTATCCGTCGCTGGATTGGTGCGGCAGAGTACGCGCTGCATCCACCAGGGAATCCCCACCTGCCCTGGAGTGCATTGCCTAACTACACATGACTACACCAGCGCCCTGTTTGTACGCTAGGCGTCACTATTCTGAACAAGGTTCAATGCCTAGGAGAAACTTGATCCGAGTGACGAAACCAATGAGACTCTCTGGGAAAATCTTCTGGCACCCAGCAACGTGTGATTTCTTTGCTTGGCTCCGAGACCAATTGTTTTCCGCACCAATCGCCTCAGTGCCCGCTCGATCTCCCCCTGCGTCTCCCCACGTCTTTGCAACCATGTGGCAATGATGCAGGCATGCATTCCTGCCGAAATATATGCGCTCCAGTGAATTGGACGAGGCCAAGTAGCTCAGTCATTGTCTATTGACTAGGCAGGCTTGAAGAGTGCCAAGATGTTTGAGGGATATTGGCTATCTTAAACATATAAATGCACAGATCGTATCGCGATGAAAATAAAACAATAGCTTGGTTGTCGCACCACAACAATGCAATTATCGGAAGCCACAAGGCGAGAGATTTCCAACACTCGGGGGTTTTACCCAGTGCATACACAATAAACAATATGCTCCCAAAATTACACCGCCAAAGAGGCATGTATGCCTTGGCGTTATTTTTGGTTTCGATGCCCAGCCTACAGAGTCGCAAGTGGTCCGCTTATGCGGATGCTGTCAATCCTGTTGGTGAGGAAATTGGTGTGTCAGCCTACGCATTCGACATGAACCAGATCTCTCTCACCAGCAGTCGCTGGCAGGAGAACCAAGATAGAACCCTCTCTTATCTCAAGGATGTCGATGTGGACAGACTTCTTTACAACTTTCGGGCCAACCATGGGCTGTCAACCAATGGCGCAGAAGCTAACGGCGGATGGGATGCTCCGGATTTCCCTTTTCGGACCCATATGCAAGGCCATTTTCTGAACGCCTGGGCATATTGCTATGCAGTTCTAGGAGACACAGAATGCCGTGACAGAGCTGTGTACTTTTCAGAGGAATTGGCCAAATGTCAATCAAACAACGCAAATGCTGGCTTCACCGAGGGTTATCTCTCTGGATTTCCAGAATCAGAATTTGATCGTTTGGAAAACCGAACCCTGTCAAACGGCAATGTTCCTTACTACGCCGTCCACAAGACTATGGCGGGACTTCTTGACATCTGGAGACACATTGGTGATACGACAGCCCGCGACGTACTTTTATCTCTAGCTGGTTGGGTTGATGCTCGCACTAGCGAGTTATCATACTCTCAGATGCAAACCATGATGAGCACTGAATTCGGCGGCATGAATGAAGTATTGGCAGACATCTATCATCAGACTGGGGACGAGAAATGGCTCACTGCAGCTCAGCGATTCGATCATGCTTCGGTTTTTGATCCTCTGACCGCAAACACAGACAGCCTCAACGGCTTGCATGCCAACACCCAGGTTCCAAAGTGGATCGGTGCAGCACGAGAGTACAAGGCCACTGGAGTTGACAGGTACAAGGATATCGCCTTCAATGCATGGAACTTTACCGTCAACGCCCATACGTATGCCATTGGCGGAAACAGCCAATCCGAACACTTTCGAGCTCCAAATGCTATTGCCGAGTATCTTGACAACGATACATGTGAAGCGTGCAACACGTATAATATGCTCAAGCTGACCCGAGAGCTGTGGCTCATGAGTCCAACAGACTCAAGCTACTTCGATTATTATGAAAAAGCGCTGCTGAACCACCTCTTGGGCCAGCAAAACCCGGAATCTGCACACGGGCATATTACATACTTCACTCCACTGAACCCCGGCGGTCGTCGTGGCGTGGGCCCAGCTTGGGGAGGCGGCACGTGGAGCACTGATTACGACTCCTTTTGGTGCTGCCAAGGAACAGCCCTTGAGACAAACACCAAACTGGCAGATTCTATTTACTTTTACGACAGCTCCACCTTGTACGTTAACCTGTTCACACCGTCAGTTTTAAAGTGGGAGGAACGCGGCATCACCGTCACACAAGAGACTGAGTTTCCCGTTGGCAACACGACCACCCTAAAACTCTCTGGTGGTAATGGGGATAGCTGGACTCTGAAAGTGCGAATTCCTGATTGGACCTCTGGTGCGTCTATCAATGTAAACGGGGAGGCCGCGGATGGTGTCACAATTACAGCTGGTGAATACGCCTCGATAAAACGGTCATGGTCTTCTGGAGATGTGGTTACAGTGGTTCTGCCCATGAAACTGCGCACTGTCCCAGCCAACGACGATAAGAGTGTTGAAGCGCTTGCTTATGGACCAGTGGTTCTAGCGGGGGATTATGGCGATTCAACAGTTTCTGATACACCCAGCTTGGAGTTGGGCACCGTGAAGCAAGTCGACGGGCTCGAGTTTCAAGCCACGGCTAATGATCAAACGGTTAGCCTGGTTCCTTTCTACAACGCACAAGGTATCAATTATGTAGTCTACTGGAAAACAAGTGGCTCTCTCCAATAGTGGAGAGCGCGCGTAGGGGATGTTCGTCTAGGGAGAGCAGCCGGATAGGCGATAAGTACTAAGATGCGGAGCAGTTGTGTCGTATAGAAGTTGCCGGGAGTCTATTTGTGGGTATAGATAGAGCCCGTGTGAATCGAAGATGATCATAAAGCAACAGTAAACGCATATCGTTGACTCGGCTAATTACAGCTTCCATGTCTGTATTCGACCATCCAACGCCATCACGGGCGCTTTTGCCTGCGAGTGTGTGAGCTGAATCTGTCACAAAACAGCACCCTTTGAGAAGAAGAAACTCATGTCAAAAATAATGTATAACTCGCCAAAGTAATTCACTGAGAAAATAATTATAAAGTTTCACGCATTCTGCAGGTAGTTTAGCATCTTGCATCGCGCATCTTTGCAACCCTATCTACGCGATTTACACTATTAGATAAGGTTTTTTTTCTCTTAGCATTTCGCCACTCACTCTTTAATGAGCCCTGGAAACCTGATAGATTCGATTCTGAGAAGCAGCGTCAGTAAGGGCTTGGTACTTGGAAATCTTTCTGACAATGGTCACTTGTTCGAAATTGGGCTACCTCTCGCATTCAGCCGACACCACGGTAATGTAGTTGGGGCTCGCCATAATTTGTTTGGCATTTTTTATTTGTACTGATTCGGTTACGACTTACAGGCTTCACGAACCTGCCGTCCGTAGTGACATTGTAGGGTTTGGGATGAGTGGCTCAGACACGTAGATCCTTCGCCCACCAAAGACTATTTCGCATTCTTGTAGCTTGGCTACTAGCGATTTGCTTGCGGGCATTGGAATGCGTCAAATCTAGCTAAATATGAAAGCTATTCTGAGTATTGAGATAGGTGAAATAATGAATTCTTTCGAAATTTCGACTTTGCATTATTATTCGTTCATGTTCACAGTAGTAACACAGGATTGAGGGTTTGTCCTGCTTTGAGTGGAACCAAATTTAGTTCTGCTCATGCATTTCATCAAACATGTATCCGTTAAAAGAATGAACAACGCAAATTTGGCTGCGAAGGGCATTATTCAATATATAATCTAACCGCAACAGTTTGAACTAGAAGTAAATTGTGGTGAAGCGATTGGGGGCTACAATGACGACAGAAAAAGCGAACCTGGCATCGGAATCACTGCATCGCATGCAGGGTTGGCGTCGCTTGATGTTGCATACCAAGCTCGGGCCTCAAATTGGGTTGACACGAACGTGTCACATTTATCTCTCATTCCTTCAGCGATGTTTTGGGATAATGGCAGGGTAAGTCACAAGGTTGCATGAGATTTACAAGCTTAAAGTTGAGAAGGCTAGGAAAAAAAAAAAAAAGAACAAATGAGAGAAAGAAGAAAAGAAATAAGTAGAGGATTTCGGCAGAGGTAAGTAAGCAAGTGAATGCGGCGGGATCGTATACAAAAGAAAGGCGAGAAACCCAATCGGGACCCCAAACAATCGGTGTCCTCTAGAATTACTGCCACAATGTTTTGACGAGACTAACAAGGCAGTGGTGGGGTGTCGCAAAGGTGGGCTGCACAGCCTCATCCCCTGCAGTTAGTGCATCAAGTCATCCTTAGGAGTGGATGAAGCAGGGGATGGCCTTCATGCTGAGGAAAACATGGACGTTGAGGTGACTAGTGAGGCAGATCGCGCAGGAGGGAGCCTGTGCTCGTCTTGGTGATGCAGGCTGTGCCCTTGTCTTCGTCGGGAGCGAGGGATGAATAAGCAAGGTGGTGGTGGGCGGGTCAGGGTTGCGTTTTTTTCTTTTCTTCGCGTTCTGTTGATTCTAGAATCGGCGATCACTTCCGAATGCGCGGAACGACGGAACAAAGCGCCTGTCTTCATTCAACCCGAGGATGGCGTTTGCGTGTGGCGGCGAATGGCCTGTCGCATGCTGATCAGATCGCATCAGATCAAAACCGGATGGCAGGTCACGCGCTCTCCTTCCGAGCTAGCCATTTTCCATTTTAAGCGTGTCTGGGAGCTCGGCGACACTATCCGTAAAATGTGTGCTGCGGCATGGGTGACAGCGTGCTTAACCTTAACGGCGGCCTGCGCCAGCAAATAACTGGGGCCTAGGGCTGCCCAGCTTCGGCTAGGCGGCAGCGCTGCAGACGCAGAAGCGCAGCAGTCGTTTCAGCGGGAAAAAATTGCCTTTGTTGGCGAGACTGATGGATGGAGTAATGTCCGAGCAAGGGCGAGCGCCCCTCCTTGCGCGCAGCGACCAAAGGATCACCATTACTCCGTACGGACACGATAATTTAGGGGATACGGGAGCGAGGTCTGGCACAGTGAGTGGAACCTAAAATACGGTCAGGCCTCACGAGGGATCCCTTGGACCTTTGTCCAGTCCGTCTGGCCTGGGCGGGCTAAACGCTCTGGCCAGACATGAACGGACGGACCATGCACCAACAACCAGCTTCAGCCAACGTCTCATGAGGGCTCTCTCTCCGGCGCTCCCCTCTGGATCGCAGGCTTCAGCAGGGCCAAAGGGGGCCATCGACTGTCGAATCAGTCATTATACGACTGGGCGAATGGCTGACCAGGCCCATCTTGGCTTGATCGGCCCCCGGGATCTGGAAATGAAATTTTATTCACGTAACGCCTACTCTCGGCGGCCAATAATAGCACGACTCAGGCCCTCCACCGGCCCCGCGCCGCCTCGGAATTCGGTACGCCCTAGAAAGCATCAGGGTTAAACTTGTTGGAGTAGCCTGTCGCGTGCCGAGTGGCAATCAGACTGAGCACAAGTGGCCCCTGAATCAACAACCGACATCTCTCCCACCTCACCCACAGCCAGCAGCAGGTGGCCGTGCATGCCAAGGCCAAGGCCTTTTCTCCCCTCCTACTGACCACTGCATAGTGTGCAAAACATAAAAATTGTACGAAGTTTCCGTCGTGATTCGCTGCGTAGCCCTACGTAGCCTGGGCCTCCCCGTCGTCTCGTCCCGCCTGCTTTTGCCTTGCTTCTGTCATGAATCGCAAATAGATTGCAGCCGAGCCCAAGGCTGCGAATCCCAATTCTCTAAAAGGGGCCACAACCACCTAATACGAGCTCTCCACCGCGATGCCGCAGATGATTCCAGCCACAGCGCGCTAGCTTTTGTCTTACCCCGGATCAAATTCAAGGACCCTGGAGCACGCGACCACATGGCTCAAGTCTTCAAACTCCTTCGCTTCGCCATTTTCGCTTTCTCTCCTTCCACACTCGCTCTCCTTTGGCTGTCGTCGTCCACCATCCGGCGCAATGTGCTCTCCCTCGGTTTCCTTTCTGTTCTCTGTGTTTTTCGTGTCTGTCGTTTCCACCAAGTTGGCTCACCTTCTCACATATGCCTCCACCGTCCCTCCTTTGGCCTTCCTCGTATTCCTGCCCACATTTTTCCTGCCCGACTTTGCCGCCGTCTGCCTCGCTCGACTGCTTCTCCGACCCATTCGAACATGGCTCTCGCTCATCGCTGCTGCCCTGGGGACAGTCTTAACGTATGCCCCTGACCCTTCCACAGCCTGCAGCTGCGCGCCGACAGAGGGAAAGCAACCAAGATACTGACTCGGACAAACAGCCTCATCACCCTCAGCGCCGCTTCCTCGGAACTAGGATTTTTCTTCAAAACTGGTGGAGAGCTGGAATGGCATGAAGCAAAGACGTTCGCATCAGACAAGGACGGCATCAAGCTCTTGCTAACAGGCATATGGGGCGTGCTCGCGTGCGGCGCCCTTGTCCTCAGCATTGCCTGGTTCGCCCAAAACTTTCTCTACCGAGTGGTGGGCGACTTCTTGACGTCCATATACGATTTGTTCCTCTCTCGTAGGATTTCGTTGCGCCCCCGATATTGGCCTCCTTTTGTTGATCTGACTCTCACTTTAGTTCTGCGATGCTGTCTCAGACGCCGCCGCGAGCGACGCAACCCGAAGGATGTTAGCGGCCAAACTGACAACGCTTCGCTGCACTCTGATGACAGCGACTCGTATACGAAAAATGACGGTTCCGAATCTCACATGCTGATCGGCAATGGAGAGAAGCCTTTCAACGAAGAACCACCAAAGCGCTCACGATGCAATTTCATCCCCTCCTGGCTGCTCAAAACTGCCACACTTGCCTTTCTCACTCTTACCTCTCTGCTTCGCCCCGACAAGCCCTACGACCACATGTCAATGACTCTCCCGGTCCACTTTCTGGATATTTTCAAGAATGAACCCGACCACTGCGCAGAGCAGAGGAGGATCATGAAGAACAAATGGCCCTTTCCCCAGCTGCTCGACAATTCCAACTGGGAAGAAGCTCACGGCGATTTCAAGGGATGGGCACCAGGCTCCGACAGCCCTCTTGTCAACCAGTATCGACAACGTCGCCCCGATTGGCTCCCCGACGTACTGCCTCGTGGCTTTCTTCGATGGGATCCGAAGCGATTTGACCCGAGTGTCGATGGCTCTCACGGCGACGTTGTCGACACCTGGAAAGATCGATGCCCCGGCCTTCGTCTCAAGGATCCTTTCTACAACCCCGTTAATGATCCATTGAAAATTAGCAATCTGGATGCCGATGTTTTTGAACCCCTAAAGGGTGCCCTCGGCGACGGCTCCGTCAAGATTAAGAATGTCGTCTTCGTGCTGATGGAGAGTCTTCGCCAGGAACTCTTTCCTCTTCGCCAGGGCTCTGAGATCCATCAAACTATCATGAACTCCAACGACGAGTCTGAGAAGGCTCATGTGAATGCTCTGCTATCCAAGTTGACGCCTCATATAGAGAAGATCACTGATGTTTCTGGAGACTTCAAGGATGCCGAAGGCAATGCCTACGAGGCACCTGAGCTGAAGTGGAAGGATCAGGCAAAGCCTGGCTTTGGTGGGGTTAACATCAGGGGCTCCTTTACCATGGCCACCATGTCAACCAAGAGCTTTGGCTCCAACCACTGCGGCGCCTGGCCCATGCCCGTGGAGAAGTTTGATGAGGCCGATACCGACAGCTACCAGCCGTGCATCCCCCAGATCCTCGACCTGCTTAACCAAGGCAAGGACAACACCACAGATTCTGAAGACTACAAGGACTGGCCCTGGTATCCTGCTCTATTCGAGGCAGAGACCGAAATCTACGATCGACAAGAGATTTTTGACCAGAAGATCGGCTTCAAGCACATTGTCTGCAGAAAGCAGTTGGAGGAGGACTGGCGATATAACAAATCCGACCCTATCTATAAGCCAGTCAATTATTTTGGCTTTGCCGAACCCGTCCTGAAACCATATATCAAGGATTACATTACCAACGCTACCGCCAACAAGCAGCGCATTTGGATGTCCCACTTTACAAGCACAACGCACCACGCCTGGGACACCCCCGACTCTTTCAAGACCGAAGACTACTTGCCCAACACGGGAGTCAACGGCTGGCACAAAGATTTCAACAAGTATATTAACACCATCCGCTTTCACGATCAGTGGATGGCGGAACTCATGCAGCTTTTTGACGATTTGGGTATATCTGATGAAACACTGATTGTTTTCGCTGGCGATCACGGTCAGACTTTTAAAGAAGATTTCCATAAGACCGGAACATACGAGATCGGGCATGTCAGCGACTTCCGCGTCCCCATCGTCTTCAGGCACCCGCATCTCCCACGAATTCAGCACGAGGTCAACGCCTCCACTATTTCCATTCTGCCCACCATTCTCGATTTACTTATTAATAGCGGTTCTCTCAACGAGGATGACAAGTACATAACCTCCGACTTAATCCAGGACTACGAGGGCCAGTCTCTTATTCGTCCTTACAAGACTTCCCACAACGGCCGTCGCGCCTGGAACTTTGCCGTCATCAACTCGGGCGCTGGCATGCTTGCCGTCACATCTGCTGATGTGCGATGGCGACTGGTGATGCCTCTAAACAAGGTGTTTGAGTACACATTCACCGACACCAAAAACGACTCAGAGGAGCGGGATCCAACAACAGCGTGGACCTTGGAGAAGCTCGCCGAAGCCGTAGAAATAAAGTACGGTCAAGGGGCGGCAAGATGGGCAACAGAGGCTGTGGAGGTGGCAAAGTGGTGGAGTTTAGAGCGCCAGCGACTGTGGAGATATCGCTTGCTGTCAAAGCATAAGCCTCCGAAGCCCCCTGGAAAGCCCCCTCATGACGATAAACAACACGAGCATAAAGATCACAAACCTCATGATGATCAGCACCACTAATTCATACGGCATTTTGCATTTTTGTTTAGCATTAGCATATAGCGTTAGTTGGTTATCTATAGACTTGACTTGTTTTTTTATATACACTGTTTATACCAAGAAGTTTTTTTCCATCTTTTTTTTTTTCTAAAAAAAAAAGTCCACCTGATGCTGTCGTAGTTGTCGAGTCGGACCATGCCTTGTTAGTTGGTTCCCGGTTACCCACTGTGGCCCAGGCTCTTGGCTTTGATTTCCGAGCCTGGGCTCACTCGTTGATCTAACGATGAAACAATAAATTATGTCTGATCTACTTTTTTTTCCCAATTGAACAGCCCACGTCTACCTATATCCTGGATCATATTCCCAATTTACCTGAGCTGTATCAGACCGTTTCCGATCGGCTGGTAAATTCCCGCGTCATGAATGAGAATGTCACGATCTTTTGTTTGTTCAGCAAATTTGCTCTTCCAAAAAGGGAGCCAGAAATGCATGGATCCTGCAGGGGCGCTGACCTTCTAAAACTACTGGCATAGTCGAAAGGCTCTAAAGTGTTTTTAGAGAGATGCATGCTGACTAGAAGTCGAAGCAAGCCCCAAATTATGCCTAGAGTCATCCGGTTGCATTTTTGTCGTCCTCGACTTGGGCGTGAGAGTCCTCATGAGTGGGGGCATCAGGCTCACTTCCCACAAGGGCTACCTTTTCTCCGAAGTTGTGAAGTTCCAGTGCATCCTGTCTTGGTGGAGCCGCGGCTCCTAGGTACCGTAATAGAGTAACAGAGTGCCCAAAGGTGTTCAAATACCTCAATGGGATTGCCTAGGCAGTAAACGTCGAAAAATAATTCTAGTAAAGAAAAAGCGATAGGCTCGACCAAGTGATCCAGGAACCAGGCCACAGCAGTGGCTTACAAATATGTTCAATAATAGGTGTGCAAATCTTTTCGAAAGCCGAGAATAAACCCAAGACCCTTCCTGAAACGGCAACAATAATCTCGTTTTTAGTTGGGCGTTTGACGGTCATAACCTCTCGCCTAAACACTCATGCCTTCAATGTCAGCGACTATAATAAGTCGTGAGAAATGCTCCAATATCCAACGGCAATCGAGGTGATTTAGCCGTCACTGGTGGTTTTCGTGGGTACAACGGGTATAATGCGTAAGTTGCGCCTAGCAAGCACTAATATAGGGCAAAAAGGCAGGCAAAGCTCAAGAATCCGCTTCGAGGTAAGCACAGCTAATCTAGATCAATAACTCCAATGTCCGAATTACAGAATTTAACAACGGCAATTGGAAATTTTTGGCCAATTAGAGGCCAATGATCTGGACAAATCCAGGGAAAATGGCAGGACCAACCAGAGTGGATAGAGCTACCAGTAACTCTTGCTCAAGGACCAAACCCTCCGGTTTACCTTACAGGTTTAGGTCTGGCCATGGCCGGTAGACGCCGTGACAATGAAATTTTTCAAAAGGCACAACCATGGAAAGAAGAGAGAATAGTGCGGGTAAACAGTGATTGGCCAGTAATGTTTTATGCAATACTTTAAACTTGATCATGTGAATAATTGCCGATAGGAAAGCGGTGTTGGAGAGATGTGACTCGAAGCCCGAGTAAGCTCCATGAAAAATATTGAAAAAAAAGAGAGATTGATATTGAGACGAACAAATCACGTGTTGGCCAAATTTCTCTCAAGTCTTGACTTTCTTCCCTTTTCTCCGTCGTTTATACTCAAATTCATATGTGCTGCAAGGTGTGATGCAAATGTGTGAAACCAAAAACCTGTGGTAGATGAACTTTTCTGGATGCCGAAGGCCAGTCTAATCCAATTGCCGAACCAAACCAACCCGAACCCTCCAATCACCGCTCCTCCGACCTCCTCATGTCACCTTCTCCGTCTTCCTCCTCCTGCTGCCGCCTCTCGATGTCGGCGAAGGACTAAGAGTTGGCCTCGACCTCCCTCTTCACTGCCAAGAGCTGGTGAATCCACAGCTGGGTATCGGTCTTCCGTAGCGCTTGGAGGAACTAGTCTTCGTCCGGCGTAGGCGTTTCATCTGCAAGCAGGCTTTCTCAGGGCGCCCTTAGCGCCCCCTCTTTATCTTGGACAAATCTTTCCTCTTCATTGGATAGACCTCTTCACAAAAGTGCCTGACATCCCAGTATACTAAGATTCACAAGATCTACATTCTTGAGATAAGGCTTGGTGTTGTATTTGCAGGTAATCTATTGAGATTTGCCCAAATGAAGGTTTGGAGCCTGCCTAATAGTAGGCCGGACGCCTTGTTCTAGCTCCCAGCATTCAGAACGATAGGTGTTGGTAATGATGATGTGGTCAAATGGCACCGGGTGGAGGATCGGGCGGTTGAAAGAGAGCACAGGGGTTGCAGCCATTGTGTTGGTGTGTGTGTGTGTGTTTCGTGTGGGTATGTGAAAGAGTGGGCAGGCTGCTGTGGATCGATGGATCAGAGGCTTGTTGTCATACTGACAGTTGTTTTCAAAATCATGTGCAGGGATGATGTTGAGAGAAAGAGGCTAGGCCGGTCTTGGCAGGCATTTTACATTGGTTGAAGGTTTTTTCTAGAAGATTATCTCCGATATCTTGTGAGGCTATTGGAGATACTGCGTGTGCAAAAGGCTATTGGGTATTGCAGCCTAACTGTTCAAACCCTGCTGTATAAAGCTTATTGTGTTGACTTGGGTCGTATCGGGCCTCGAGGACGATAACGATGATTCGTATGTGTTGAAAAGCAGGGTCAGAATCAGAATGTAGGCCTTTAAAATGCAATAGCGTTCAATTGAGCATTACGATTCAGCGCATAGGTAAGTTACTAATCCGGGTTGATAATGATTGAATCCGTTGGCTTTTGTGTGAACCTGCTGTATGCATGAGCTCTCAGTGAGAGCTTTGCGGCATAACCAAGCTCCAATGCTTGTATTAACGGTGGCGGCTGTCAATTTTTCACCCCCATCCTTCTCATCCCGAGCCTACCGAAGGGTTCCATAAATAGTGATATACAGCTGATCCGAGCAAAGTGACGAGTTATCATATCTAGTCATTGCAGGGAGTGCTTTAGGATGACAAAGGGCTCAGTGATTCTCACTAGCTGAAGCTCTATGCGTCTTATTTAGCTGCTGCAACGGTACTTGGGTTTAGGTGAGAGCTTACATCTCTGTCGCTACAGGGTATTGCGACTCATGAAACATTAAGTTTACATTTCTATCTACAATCTAACCCAAACTTTTCTATGTGACTATCTATGAATCTAGTATTCCAACTTTAAAACCCGGATGTAATGTCTAAGATATCGGTCTTCTGCTATTGATCCTGGCTTTTCGCCTCAAATTGATCGTCATACTGTGGATGCTTCAGTCTTCTCCCATCTCTTCCACAGCAGCGGCGGCTCGAGCAGCATATTTGCACTTCTTGCGTATACTAGCTCCGTATCGGAATAGAACGAATGGCATCGGCGTACAGGCAAGGGCTAGAAATGCTGGTACTGAGCTGGCCCATTGAGTGCCGAGCTTTTCGTACATTTGTTTTGTGAACATGGGGAAGGCTGCGCCAAATAGAGATCTCAGGACGGTGTTGGCTGCCAATGCAGACGCTGAGTAGATGGTGTAGGAATCAATGAGGTAACTGAAGACAGACGTGAAAATCATTGACATTCCAAAACCGAAAGGAACTCCAGCTGCAATAGGCGACATCCAATGTATGGATTTGTATGATGTCCTATAAAGGATGTATATTAGAACGAATCTTAACTCCAACATATCGGTTGACTTACCATGCAAACCAAAACATGCCGATTGGAAGAGAGATGCCTCCAATCATTCCTCCTGGGAGGCGATACTCCGGTGGCAACACTCCATTGTCGGCTTTCGTCGTCTTTTTTACATACCAAACATTAATGGCCCCAATGGCCGGGATAGCGCTAAACATGCCAATGGCGACGCCAAAAAAGGCCAAGCCGCCCTTACCCGGAGACCATCCTCGTTCAGATTGGAAAACAACGGGGAATGCTCCAAATAGAAGGTATAGTGTACCATAGACAATGGCCGTATATATCGAAAGAATCAATACGATAGGTTCGATAAATAGCAGGGCCCATGGACGAACGAGGGCTTTCTTGAGGATTTCAGAGGGTGCAGGTTGTCCACCTTGGACCTCAGTCTTTGTTTTGTAAACCTTTCCCGTTTGTTTGGAAAGAGCCGCGGCGCGATGTTCGAGAATGACTGGGGCATACGTTTCAGGGACCATGAGAAAACCCATTATCCAGGCTATAGCAGCAAGTATGGCCATTAGACCCATGACCTATTTTCGTAAAGCTAAGTGAGCCCAGTGTTTTATCGCAATGTTTAAAAATACACCAACTCACCCATTTCCAACCCTGGCCGGTACTGAGGTAACCTCCAATAAACGGGCCCAGCGTCGGTCCCATTGATGGCGCAAGCGAGAAAATGCCCATGGCAACACTGCGTTCCTTCGCCTCGAATACATCGGAGATAACGCCTCCCGCGTTGGTTAGGGTGGACGAGCCAAAGGCGCCAGCCAAGAAACGCAGAACGAGCAGGGTTGCGACGCCGTTATCAGCGGTGCAAGCCGCACTGAAGACCGCGTAAGCTCCATAGCTGAAAAAGAAGATGATTTGCCGGCCGTATATTTCTGAGAGAGGCGCCCACAGGAGTGGGCCAAGTGCAAAGCCGAGAACATACAATGCTACGCCTCCCGTCATCAAGGTTTGGCTAGCCTGGAAATGTATCATAAGTTCCCGCATGGCCCCTGGCAGATACCCGACAAAGGTTAGCGTGGACCCTCCTAACGGAAGCGAATAACGGGGCCATACCAGTGAAGGCACTAGAACTAAAGGCAACACCAAAACATGTTACGGCTGAAGTCATAACAATCATCCATCGTAGTCCTTTTGACCAGTTGAATGGGTTGCCCGCATCCTCGTGTATCCATGTAACAATGTAAGGGTCGTCTGTCGTTCCGCTGCCTCGATATTTGTGATTCAGTACCGCGTCGTCAATGCGTGCCTTGTCAATAAGCAAACGCCAATAAGGCAGGGCTGGAGTGTTTCCGCTGAGGGTATTGTCGCTGATAGACTCTGGTGCCGCTCCCTCTCCCTCGATTCCAGGTTCCATAGAGCCGTCGGAATTTTGGCTCCGCGCTTTATGTGGCGATTTGAGAACCATCTGGGCCAGTTGTTGTTGTCTGGTATTGTTGAAAACGACCACTCGGGCATTTCTCTGCGGCCGCCTCGAAGCTAATCAAAACATCTTTATATGATCAGGGAAGAAGGCGGTTCATTAGACTTTTCGGTAAAAACGGCAGTGTTGGTCCGTATCAGGACCCTTGTTAGTAACGTGATAATTGCGTTTTGCAAGGCGTGATCTGGGCTTGGGTGCGGTTGCGGCTGAAAACGCGTCATAAAATCCACAGTCGGCCAATCTTGGCACATCACCCGACGATGAAAATAGAGGAAACCGAGGAACTGGCAGAATCTAGTGCTTGGCATCTGCATCGTCAGGCCAAACCGTGGCCGCGGGCAAATTCACGTGTCACCAGATTTGCAAACCTCAACCTCGATGAACCCACATTAAACCCGGTCGTGCCGACAACAAGGCATACCCCGGTCGGTGGAGTCGATCTTAACGTACCACTGGGCTCTGTTTGCGACGGAATTCGCTCTCATTTAAAACCCCTATTTTTGTCTCGAAGCATCAAATCCGCTTTTGTCGCTGTTGATAAGCACCGAATGCCGATGTACATGTACACGGACACACCGAGAATGTGTCTGTTTTAAGCATAACCATGATGATTTATCCTCCAGTTCCCTCTCGAATACCTCATTTTAACGTCTGAAAGCATGTTAATTCTGAGAAAAGACCCTTGATGTGCCTTCTTGCTATTTTCTTTCTCCGACTTCCGAAACTTGCATTATTCGCGTTGACATGTGATGAAGAGGGAAAATTGAAATCCGAGAAAATCATCTCGGATACGAAATGGATACTCACGGTGGTGGTCCAATTGCCATCGGGCTTTTCACATGCTTGGTGGAACCTGGAAAAGCTCGAGCCTCCTGGGCACACGTCGAAATTGCACATTATTTCTCTCTTGGGGAGCCTCGGTTTCGGATGCAAGAATGACTAGATTTAAAGAACGATGGGGATGATGAGATTTGATCATGGTAAAATTAAGATACGTCGGCGATTTGATGGCCACCAACCACATGTACTTATCCGCAACAAAATCACGTTGATTGGCTTTCAAAAACCAGGTTCATACTGATTTAGATTTATCGGTATTGGGGGTAAAACTTTGGGCATTGTCTTGCTTGCATGAAAGAGCGCTTCAGACTTTACCACACTAGATGATGCGTGAAGGCAGAGAGTCGCCACAAAGAGTGGCATGTGATGGATCTATGATCACGGCCATCCAAATCCTTGAGTAATCCCCTAGACTGATGTGAGAATAATCGAGTCATCATTCTCGCACCTATCCTTTCTTGCACTAGCACGCACATCCTCAGGGGATGCTGCAAGTACGCAGCAGCCTTGTCCAAGAAGTCCCAAGGCAATCTAATGGCCAGACGTAGACCGGTAAATTATGCTTATCGGAATCCCGAAACCATCGTGATGCCAACCTGGGAACAAGATGGACGGCAATCCACGAAGCCTCTTAGGCTTGTTGCCAATCTGATTTTGACCGCATTTAGACGATGTGCTTCCATACTTGTTGTTCTCCAAGTGATAAGCGGTGATGGATTGATAGATTGACCGGAGAAGACAGCCTAGAATCGTTGCAAACAGCCAAGCCAGCGCGACAAGTATCTCTGTTCGCCTACAACCAGACTCATCCATAGCCACTAAAGGATGTCTTAGGCTCTGCTCCGGAGTCTATTCAGCCGCAAATTTCAATAAAAGGCTTCCCTAAGAAGCTCTGCACCCAGTTCGAACGATCTTCGCACATTACGGAAGACTAGAATGATAAGAATGAGACTAAGGCTGTTGCAACTTTCAGCACCAGTCCAACCAAATGGTCTGCGAGGTCCAGTCATCTTTCTGAAAACACAGGGGCGCAAGGCAGACAGCTTGGTTGTTTTGGTAGAAATCTATTAAAGCTGAGCGTATCAGCCTTGAGGTCCGTAAACTCGAAAATAAGTGGTAAGATGTTGCAAGACAAGTCAGAAGTCGAAAGACTGGAACCTGTTTCTCCCACGATGAACGAATTAGATGGTTCAGAAACTATGACGAACCCTGCAATGTGCTGGCGCAGAACCAAACAAATGCCGATGCCGGCTTGAGGCCAACGTCTAGCGGGGAGTCATACCGACCAATTCCAGGAATCGGCATTTAGCCCAACACGAGTTCTCGAAGATAGCACAAAGGTTTCGCAATTCAATATGAGTAATGGGATGAAGCCTTGAAATTTAAGAGACAAGACCCAGGCGAAATGATATTACACGACAGGGATCTGACGCCGGCATATCTTGCAGGTCGAAGGAAGCAGAACCAGGACTTTTCAACGCTATCAGAAGAATAATATCTAAAAAAAAAAAAAAAAACATATATTTTTCCTAAGGCAAGAAGTAAAGATATGATTGTTGATTGCTCGGAGCTAATCAACCGACCCGTTTGGCTGCGGCGCCTTGATGACCTCTTCAATGATAGCTACCCTATACCAGAACTCATAACGCCTCAGAATTGTTGGGGTGCTTCTCCTGAATGCCTCGCTTGTTGTTTGACTAGCTTCAAAAATTGATATTCTAATTATTAATGCAAATAATTTTTTACATTCACTGAAAATGATATAAAAGAGACGCAGTTGTATTCTGGAAAATGATATATTGATGAATAACATAACCCCAAAGTGAATTATCTACTTCTCACTCTTATTTACTAGAGAAGACAAAACAACCCATTTACGTTCTTCCCCTTAGAAATTTACATGCCCCATTACAAGTCTTGTTAAAAGTGATATACCTGCTTCGGTAGCTGGAGGTAACCGCTAACAGACAAAACAATGTGTGCAGAGACTACTGGTAGCTGGCACGGTAAGTGTCCCAGTAGCTGTAAATACGAGTCTCCTGACCAGAGGTAAAGCCCGTGAAGCAATCACTAAAGTATAAAGTGGTTAGCAACTATATTTCAAGAGTCAATTGATTTACTTACTCATCAGAATAATCCATGTAGTTGGTAACAGGGTCGGTTCCTGCAATGCTGGGGCAAGTGTCACGACCAATCTGGCATCCATATGCCTCCGAGGCTTCAGCTGGAGTGTCTGCAACGTAGTCTCCACTTCCGGTGCAGCCACCCTGGAATGTGTGGTATACTTTGAATTTCGTAAGTATGTATTTTGTAAAGCAAGATCAGCCAAAGAAGTTTGGAAATAACTTACGACCGAGCCAGTGGCCGATTTCGTGAGTGGCGGTATGACCCAAGTTGTAGTTAGTTTCACTACCTCCAGGGACGGTAGTGGAGAGAACGACAACGCCATCGTAGTAGAAATCCGTTGATCCCGTAGTCACAGTCGTAGGGAAGTAAGCATATCCCAGATATTGAGTTCCCGGCAGGAAATAAACATTGAGATCCGCGTAGGTGCCCTTGCGGAGTGCTCGCTTCATGGCGAGTTCGGAACGATCGTTTGCATAGTTGGAGTTGATCGTCCAGTCTGCGCCGGCCTGAACGAATGAGATATCATGAGGAGCGTAAGCGTCGTTGAGAACGTCAAGCTGCGAGTTCAAAGTGGCTTGAGTGAGGTAGCCACCGCTAACCGAGCTTGAAGTTGCTAGAACGTGCCAGTAGACATTGATAGAGATTGGGGAGGCTCGTTTTGTGAGATTCCCGTTGACACGCGCATTTGCTTCACTGACCATGAATGCCTGGGCAATCTCGGCTTGCTCCTCCGTAGGGTTCGGAGCTCCGCAAGTACGCACAGCAACTGCGCCGGAGGCTGCCAAAAGGCTGGCAAGCATAGAGAACTTGAACAACATGTTTTCAAACTTATTGGTGCCTGAAGAAGGACGAGTGTTGAAATGGTGTGAAGTGATGAATGCGATGGGATTATCCTATCAGTTATTTCAAACGACGCAGTTCTAGTGACTTTTTTATAGTCAATTTTGGAAGTGGCGAGTTTGCTTTGTTGTCCGATATATCTAGCATAACCTGCCTAACTGAGACAAAGCGGACAAATGGTTGGAACTTTTCACAATACTCACTCAAGGGAAAATACTGAAAAATCACGATCTATGATAAGAAATCTACCTTCAAAAGTGTCCGGATGGGGCTTAACCCATGCTATCCTGAGCGTGACCTGCCTCGTTCATGACGACACATGCAAGCGGCCACTTGCATTGCTCCATTCCAAAAAACCTGAGTGGTCAAAAGTACGAACACATCGGAATGCACAGGACTTTTTGCTGTTATCATGAATGCCAAGACAGTCCCAGCGTCTCAGGACGGAGTTCTTGCGCAAAAGTCGACCTTGGACCGCAAATCGATCCATTTTTATTCTTCGTGTTTTCGCTTAAGTTTATAGCGGATCCTGCATAACAAGCTTAGTTTCTGGCTCTTATAATACACCTGCCATATGAGGCAGTTGAATGCCGGGTACGAATTTCCGTGTTGCCGTATCGGTCCACACGTCTCTGCCCACACATGCATCTTTGCATATCATTTGTTACTTGCCAAATTAAGCGTAGCGACGGAGATGGGGACCATACAGTACGACCTTCCCTGATTCACTCGGGGCATTAATAGGCTTACTTTACGGCACTAAATTTCGCCGGCGCTTCTGATCTGTTCGAAGGTCCACATTATACCACCAATCATCTCCCTGATTTAGATCCTTATTCCAAAGTACATTCGCCACAACAACTGCCGAGGGAAGATCCAACAGGGGAGCGTTAAGCTTACTTTGCAATCAACCGGCTTTTGTTTAATCAATATTAGCTCAAAAACACTGTATCGCGGTAGAGACGGTTTTTGCATGGTATCTACGCATAGGTGCGGATTGTTCCAGAGCACAACAATACTTCAGCGATCGCAAGCCCACATTCAAGACACTTAAATTGAAACGCATGACGACAACAATTTTTTTATGTTGTTAAAGTGTTACGACTCAGTCTGCAACTGGCTGGCGACCCTGCAGACCTCTTGGCAGGAGCTCGGTGCGAACCCATTTCAAGTGACAGGCTGAGCCATAACCACTAACTCCAACAAAGAGGCTCTCGACCCGACCGTTAGGAATGCCCTCAAGCTAGTAGGACCAATACCAACAGCGAGATAAGACCCCTAGTAGCCCAGAATACACACGCCCCTTATCTTTCAATAGAACTTGGTTACCCTCAATTGATGCGTCTTATTAATTGATCTATCACTAGACACGTGACAACACTTCTTATTGCTCAGATTTAACGCGCGGGACCCGGCCCGCAACATGAGCCTTTCGGTTTATCTTGCTGGTCTGGGTTTGAACGCCACAAAAATAAGCACAATTGAATAATCGTAAAGACAGGCCCCTCGTATTCCTGCCGTGTTCAAAATGGAAACCTGAAATTCAATACTGCTTCGCAGCTGAGACTATCACATTGGCGGCTACGGCAAAGTAAAGTGACACTCCGCTAATGCGTAGTGCAATGCCAGCTTATATCTCGTTTGGCAGAGGCCAATTCTTCTTTTATAAGGTGAAATATCCCAACCCTTGGGTTTGTAATCTGGAGAAAGCCATAATAAATCATTCCTGTTGCGTTGGATCCAGGTGCTATTTATGTTAAGACTATGCTATATTTCATCTTTAGACTTTCTGCTGGAGGGATTGTTGATAATTTTTACCTTCAAAGAGCATGGTTCTACTGGTAGATGAGAGCCATTTACCGCAAATGAGAAACTCTTAGGCTTAAATCTGATCCTAGCTGTCCTCTGAAGAATTTATTTTGTTGTATTCTAGATTTTAATTGTGTTGTTGTTTGATCCTTGCTAGTAGCGTAGAATCAGGTGAGAAGTCAACTGATACGACACTCTTAGTATCATCCCGAGGCGTGTATCGAACTATTCTATTTGTTGTATCCCAAACCTTGATCGAGTTGTACTGAACATATCCTCTGCTAGTGAGGGCAGCTTCTCTCTGCAGAAGGACACAGTGATCAGTGGGGCCAAGAGCCGCAACAATGATAATAGGAATAATGAGACTCCTGTCCAGCCTTGTGATAGTGACCAAAATGACGCGACTGCGATGAACTATCTATCTCAAAGAGGCTTTTGAACCTTGGTACCGACCTGAGTCAACAGACTGCTGCAGCCTGCTGGTGCCTGTGACTGTAGTTGTATGAAACTTTTTTCCCAAGCGGTAATTTTATGGAGAGAGCCCAAGCACAACGGCAGTTAAGATTTCATGAGGCCATAAAGGTGAGGTTTTCAGATACTGAAGTGGGCAGAACCAAAGTATGCGAGAGCTTCAATCGGAGATGGCTCTGCACCCCGCTACACACAACACAATGATGAAAAGGCTGAGATACCTGCATGAAGCTGAGAGAACTTCCTTTCCTCTACATAAGCATCGCAACAACAATTAACATATACATCAAATCCGCACACACACAAGTGAGTACAGCTCTCAAGAGCCTCAACAAACGACTAGCGGCTAACTGCCTACAAAAACAGAAAAGTTGCTGATAGACCGGTGCGATTATGCCATTAGCATCTGCAATGAAACCAACATTGGTATACTCGATATTGCTAAACGTCGGGTCAAAAGAAAACGAGAAACTAGAAACCTTGTCTTGATCTATCTCTTATTAGTTAGTTATGCATTTATCACAAGCCATGAATCTAGGTGCACAATGAAGCCCTTGTTGATTGGAAGGAAGGTCTATCTAGGTCTCTTATAGCTGTTGATCCTGCTAGCTGTTGGAGGCGGCCTGCACCGGCCACCTCCGGCGTCGTGGTCATAAGGTTCGACTAGGATGACGAGCTCGACTTGGCACAGATCCCTAGTTGGCCGGACGTGGCGGCCCCTGTAGTCAACAGATTGATAAGCTAGGATCGTGTGTTGTTTAGTATGGTGTTTTGGGGCCGACTGCGGTTTCGGTCATCTTGTCATTACGTCAATAGTGATGCATGCTAGCCCGGTCATCGGAACGGCGTCACGAAGATCTATCGAGGCCGCCGTCATGACTGGGCTGCTGCCGTTGACCCCGAGCCAGAGCGACTGTTGCGTTCAAGCTAGGCAGCTGTGAGCGTGAGAGAATGTGATAGCATTATAGGAAATCATAAATTTGTCAGGATTCTCCGGGTCTAAACAGATGCTAGAGAGAAGGTTGGACTACCATAGCCTTTTCTAGTACATATCGACCTCAAGTTACTCTGCTGCTGAAGTCCTAGAATCCTCTTATTTATACGGCCTATTGTCCATTACCACGATATTCCCTAAGTGCAATCAGAAGGCAGGCAGATATATAGCAAATGACTATAAAATATACTCAACAAAGAAGTTAACCTATTTTCTATCCATGAGTCAGATTACATTATTGCCCAACTCTATGACACACTGAGAAGAATAACCATAATAGGGCGCGAACCCGGCTCTTGTATGATGGTGTCAAATTTTTTCTTCAAGTCCTTTACATTAGGTGTAAAATTTGGCTAGTAATCTAAGATGGCCTTTTGCTCGGTTGGTTCTAAATAACAAAAGGCGCAGACAACGACTTTGGAGAGCCCCCATATAGGTAAAGTGGATTTCACAGTGTGCCAGTGTCTTGGTTCAATGGGACTATTTTACCTATTTTTATCGTGAAAAGCCATGTCCCTCTTGTAGATACCTTCGTAAGAGTAAGAGGAAAGCATAGGGTCTTCCTGGTCAGTGTGGGTATCTGGTACCTTGGGTGGATGACATGGTGCATCTCGAGGTGTGCCCAGACAGTATCTTGGATTAACTCTTAAGTTAGCCAAGAACTTGGCGATGAGTGGGAGATATGGCTTACCTGGCATGCCTAAGCCGATGAGACAACAATTAACCCACCAACCCAAGCACTTCCTATCATAGGGGCTCCATACTTTTGGCCCAGAATTCGACTCTATCAGCAGTCTGGGCAATCCAGAGACCAGCCTTGGATACACACCCCTGTGGTATTTTCCCCTGAGGAAAAGTGTTGTAAGCATATTAGATAAGTACAGCATGAATTTTGAGACCGTAGATGTTCTACTGAAACATTCAGAAGGCGAATTGTCGCGCTTTCTATCACGAGATATGCGCTAGTAATCCAAGCACTTGTATCAAGATACCTCGCACTTTCACCGGTGATACAGTGGTATTCAGCTTGCGACATTTTCCCTCTTTACTGAAAGCTATATCATACGCAGTATTTTAGTTAGCTAGTCTTATGGTCAGGCAAAAATGAATATCAAGCCAAAGTTATGCATCATTCATTGTTTGTGCCAATTTTTTTAGCTTTACTTCAAGAAATTACGGAAGGGAGAACGTGCAGGCACCAGTGAGCGAGAGATCAATATGAAATGATGCTTGCCGATAGCACTGCAGTCACAAAAGACTAGAAGTCTAAGAGGACCTGAACACAGCAAGGGCGGTATCGGACGCAGCCTAGTGCAAAAGACCACTCAATGCTATGGTCATAGACCCAGCAGTAATGGCGCTCATCACGATTACTCATTACCCTGTGGCTCACCTCCCGTTGCACCCTAAACACAGTAAGATTGTTTACCCAGAGTCTCCGTTTATATTCCACTTGCTATTCGTATCCCTATTCGGCCAAAGGGCAGAAACGAAATGGCCATCAACAATTCATTTTTTAAACCACTTTCGAGCAAGCGGATTAGCGGTGTAGGCAGATACCATCTATGACCAGACTTATGCTGTGCAACATCAATTTCAAGTGCGAGGTGTCCTGAGTGTCTGGCTCTAGTCCACTGAAGGCAATGGGGGGCTTGCACTTGAGGCGCGATAAGAACAAGTTTTAAGCAAGATGAATGAATGAATACGGAACGAGACAGTTTTTTGTTTTGTTTTAGCTACGGTCTCACCAAATTAGCTTGGGCAATAGCGCCATTTCATTGTGTGCCGAGTACCGACTTACCCCATTGTTCCCTTGTCTTGGCTCCACCTAGGGCGCACAGGATCATATCGTCCTGCACTCTGATCTACACAGAAAAGTTAACGAAGTAATGTTTGAGAAAAGAATAAAGACATTCAACGATTACAGACAAATTAAAATACAGTATCTTGCAGGGCTGTCATTTGTTACCTGCCCTCAAACAAGTAGTATCTACCATGACATCGATGTTGAGCAAACGGAAAATGCATAACGATTGCAGGGTAGTATTTCTCGCCAGGAGAAAAAAACCGGATTGAACCTACGCTCCACTACCACCATCTAGTCTAATAGTATGTAATTACCGAGTAGACTAGACCTTTTATCGCTCGTCCACTAGGTTAGCGGGTGTCTAGAGCAGTCAGTATTGCTCCCACCGGGCCGCCTGAAATTACAATACCCTTTTCTGGTTTTGACCTCTATCACGCTCTACTGGCATACAATTGCACACAGGTCTCGTGATGTAAGACTTGTTTTCCAGATTCGGATACAATACAACCTTATGCACAACATAACGAAAAAGGCATATCACATGTGTTCGAGTCAAACTTCGCCACCATTGTTCAGGACGTTTTGCTGCCCCACATACCCACCATCAAGCTACTTCGTACTAAGCAACGGTGTCGGGAGGGGCGGTGTAAGGATGTTTTAAAAACCGGCCATCCACCCTGTCTCCTCCGTGTTCCTTTTTTGTGCATATCATTTTCTTCAGCAGACCAAACAACTAAAATCTTCTCAGGATGGTTTACACAATTGTTGTCCACCTTTATGCCAAGGATGACCAAGAGTGCATCGACAGAATATCTGCAAAACTCGTCGAGGCCAGCCAGGTCTATTCCAAGGATAGGGAAACAATTTCTTGGTTCGTCATGCAAGACCACGTGGACCCTCGAGCCTTTACTATTGTCGAACGCTATGAACAAGAAAGTGTAAGTGTTGGCACCTCCTTGGTCCATCATTCGAGACGAGTCGATGACTAACACTAAGTCACGCGAGATTGTAGAGCCAGAAGTATCACCTAGAGAACCCATACTGGCAGACGTTCGACCCCTATGTTAAACCTCTTCTCGAACGACCCATGGATCTTAGAAGATTCCATGAGCTAGACACGAGCAAAGAGGTCAAAGTCCCCCAGTAAAAGCACTGACGGGCTATTAATTCACATATGAACTATATAAATGTACTGTGGTCAATTGAAGTCTGGTATTTTGAGATGATCGGCAGCACCAATACAAGAAGCTCCAGAAGGCATTCCACTGATAGTGGATTAAGGATTCGGGCAACAAAACAAGCCATATTGGGCACATATTTTTGTTGTTAAAAGAGACCGAGTCGACTATTTCTATCAATCTTGACAATAAAATTCAATGCAGAGCATCGATGAGAGCAATAGAGAAGGCAATCCCTCGTGCCTTGAGTATTGAACGTAACTTTGACAGTACCGTGTGGTAAATGCACAACTGACTTTGGAAAAGATTTGTCATGGACTCTAAGGTTCGCAACTCTTGGCTCGCCTAAGGTCTATGCTGGCTGCAACTCAGAGCCTATGCATGAAGACCCCATCCAGGTCGTGAACCCCGCGCCCAAGCAGATTGTAAGACTAAATATGACTGCGAGCCCGCAACAGGATCTGAAGCTCATGGATGAATGCGACTTGGTTGCCCTTGGGTGGATAGGTTTCGAATAACACTGAAAGACTAGGCAGGCCTGCAACCGTTGTTGAAAGAGACATATGCAAAGTTTGGATACCCATGTTTGGTCGACCGAAGGATAGACAGAATTCCCTAGCCTCGTAACTGGCCTTGTACCGGCATAGTTTCTGAATCTGTTCAGATAGATATTGCTGTGACCCTTCATTTAATTGCCGCAGAAAGATTTTTCTCTCCCCATATGCTGCTACAATTTACCTAGGGTCTTTAACCCTCGGAGATCGTTCTTGCTCCAAGCACCAATTTCAGCAACTTCACATCCTAAGCCCTAAACGCCAAAAAAGGACGTGCATATTCCAAATTGGAAATAGAACAAGAATGTGCATTTGCGTTTTTTAATGCCAATCATCTTTTTGCACTTCATAGCATCTACCAATTCGAGTGAAGGCGTCATGAAAGTGCTGATCCTGGTGGCGAACCTATTGTGCTGAGAATGAAATAGTTTTAGTTTTTTGACAGGGCCATCGATCAATTCAACCGCCCTAATCACACGTTCCCATCTCACAATATCAGCAAGTTGCAAGTCTGCCATTAGTATGACATGCTCCACCTCGAGCGTTTCCGCGATCCGTACGCTTTACTGGATATCCCACGGGTCATCATACGAGTGATCGCTGAACCAATCGGGCACTACACGACATTGAATCGTTTCGGATTGCCAGGTCCATGAATGAGCAACTATTCCCAGGCCAGTGGGCAGGAGGGCCTCTCCAGCTTTCAGTATCCAGTTTTGGCGGATCATTTTTGATCACCAAAGCTGGGAACTCAAGCATTGAATGGGGGGGACGAAAAAGATTTCAAGCCAAGAAATTACATTAAAAAATCGGAAACACAATTTGCTTGTGTGCTTCACCAGACACCCCGACTCACTCGGACATTCAAGTGCTAAACACTACGTCTCAATAGCTCAGAGTACTTTTAGTGGCCACGATCCAATGAATACGAAACAGTCGGTAAAAACCCTCGCACGACTACGGACGATGAGAAATGAAATGGTAAAAGTAAGTTGAAATTTGAAAAAAGAAAAGAAAAAGAATTGAAGCAGACGTTTGAACATCTGTGGCCGGATCTCTCCCGCCGGGAATTGAACCCGGGTCTCAAGCGTGACAAGCTTGCATACTGACCACTATACTACGGAAGATTTCAGGCACTGGATTGCCTGAGTAGTGTGGGATCGTTGAGTCGCGCAATGCTAATCCTTACCTAAGGCGGGGGTGTCCTCAAAGAACACGCAATGCAATATACACATACAAAAGATGCTAGGAATAGATGTAGCCGCTTGGAAAATATCGGGATATGCTGGTGCACGGTAAAATGCAGCTTTCTAGAAGTGCGTTCTTAAGAGGCATTCTAATTGCCAGATGCCATTTCAATAACAGTTACCCTATACCTATGTTAAGGGAGAAAACAAACCATCTGATATCTCATTCTGTGGGTGTCTTTCAAAAGGAAAGGCAAACGAGGCAAACTATATGGCCCTCTATTGAATATCAGCTTAAATCCCTTTCATTAACAAGAAGTGTTTTTAACGTGGGGCTGTCTCGCTGCGAGTCCTCATACGTGGTGCTCCAAAACCACGCCTGATCTGTCAAATCTTTTTTTTTTTCACACGTTGACTCACTTGAAATGGATAATCCAAAAACCACAAGTTTCCCGAAGTGAGCCTTCACTGAGACAGTGAATCAAGCTTTACCCATGTACCAAAATCTCCCATTACATTGCTTTCTCGTACATACATGATTCTTTAACCCCTCTCGCTCCCTATCAACACATAAACACCCAGACAGTATCCAGTACGTAAGCCGCATACCGGGGCACACAGATGGACAAGTTCTGACGGGTGCTGGGTATCGACGAGTAATATAATGATCTCCCCCGGAAACACATACTATAACACAGTTGCTGGCTCACCTGGGCGACTTCAACTCCTCACATTTCCCACCAGCACTCCCCCCTTGAAGAAAAACAAAAAAAAAAAAAAAGACACGGCTCACATAGGCTACAACAATGCTGTGCCCGATTACCGGGCGAACACTTTGACGACACCGTCGCCACCAGCGCTCACTACCCACTTGCCGTCTTGGCTCCATACACAGGCACAAATACCTTCACCTCGCATTACACGATGGCTCGTCACTTCTTGGGTGCAGGTGCGTTTCTCTAGGCTCCAGAACCGGAGTGATGCGTCATGACCAGCGCTGACCAGTTCACGCCCATCGGGGCTGAGAGAGAGGCTCGAGATAGCATCAGGGTGGGCGATCATGTTATATGTACATTGCCCTGCTTATTGTTAGCTTTCTGTCTGTTCATCTCAAAACAAAGGAGTAAAACCTACCGCTGTTGGCATCGAAGAACCTGACGAATCGGTCCTCGTGTCCAGAGATAATGGTTCCCTCGACTCCTGATCCGGCCATTGACCGACCTCCTCCTGTAGCCCCGGTGCTGGTTTCCTCCTCGCCCATGTTGCCGCCGTGTTGGTTTGTCTGATCTAAGCCAAGTGTAGTCGCTGCAACAGCGTTGACACTGGTTCTGATGGTTCCATCATACGTCTCCAGGCTGTCCATGTTGCCGATACGGTCACCTGTCTTCGTGTCATAGACGATAATGGAAGCATCTGAGTAAGAAACAACAAATGACTCTCCAGAAGTGCTAAGAGGTGCAATGCACGTCGGGTTCGCCTCTGGGTTGTCGGGTCGATTAATGGTGTGGACCAAAGTATGGTTAAAAGGTGAATTTGAGGCCGTGGTGGGCAGGGGTGAGTTGGAGAACCCGCTACCAGAGCTCATCGAGTTGCCACGCACGCGTCCTCCACGGCCAGTCATGGCTCGGTTTGTCCCGGGCTGGGGAGAGCTGAGCTGGGGAGGCGCGCTGACTGACCAGAGTCGAACTGTGCCGTCGGCAGCACCAGAAACAACGAGGATGCGATCTGTGCTGCCGTATGGGCTGGAGTTGCCAAAGACCGAACCCAGGGTGGCGGGGAGGACGCAGAGGGCCCAAACAGCGTCGGTGTGTCCCTCCAATGTGGCCTTGGGATCAACCCTGCCGCGTTCCCACACACGAATGGTTGCGTCCTGGCCACCGGAAAATATCCAGCCGTCGCCTATCGCACGACCACCAGTAGAGAAGTTGGGCGCGGGGGACCACGAGGTCAGACAGAGAACGGCCCCTGAATGGCCGCGGTGGGTGAAGTTGGCTGTGACATCCAGATCAGACACGCCGGCGGGCAGTCCAGCGTGACCGTCTAGCCTGGGAATGTGAAAGCGCTTGATCATGCCGTCGTCGCCTGCCGTGCAAATCTCAGGCTCACCGGGGCTGCCACCACCAGAGAATATGACTGTTCTTACAGTATCGAGGTGTCCCCGAAGACCGAATCTTAGCTTGAAGCTGCCGCTTTCGGATTTTTGGGCGCCGTTGAATGACAGTTCGTGGTCATTGCTGCGTCTCCTCGACATGGATCCTTTTCTGCGATGAGAGCCAGATCCTCGGCTGGGGGACTTGGGGAGGTTGTCGGCGGTAGGAAAGATGTCTGTGTCGGGCCGGGTCGGGGCTTGGTTTGCTTGCGAGGTGCCAGGCTCAGGGAATGTGCCTTCGGGGAATTCCCATCCGTCGGACTCGGCGCCTCCCACACGCTTCTCTCTGAGCTCGGCGGGATCTTCCATGCCACCTAGAGCTTCCGCCGCGTGGTTTGGTTGGGGGATATGTTCTTCAGCAGGACGACCCGACGTTGACGACGGTGGCGGCCAGTCATTTGAGTTTTGATACAGTGTAGACTGGTGATCTCCGGACGATCTCACCATGGGTTGGGGCTGAAGCTCGGAATTCTTTTGGACGTAGTGCGAAGGAGGAGGCTGCATTGGCGGAGCCTGGTTCGGAGGAGGGGCAGCTCTTGAGTTAATGTCCTGAACGTGGTTCTGGGCGGGCCTTGATGGTAGCTGGAACCTCTCCATTGGCTGAGGAGCTGGCATACCATATGCCTCGACCTCTCGCAGGTCCTCAATCATGGGTAGTGGCGGTGACTCGCGTGGTGGTTGGGGGTTGGCAGGCGTGATCATGAGATACATGAACTCAGACTGGCACTGATCGAGAAAGCTTTTGAGGTCTTGTCGTTGCGCCTCCTCGTCTCCACGATCAATCTTTTCGCCATCGATGCCGTCGACGCCAGGTATCGGCTGAGCCTCCAACGTAGCTGAGCAGGTAGGCTCGGTCAGCGCTGAAGTTTGCGTGGCGGGGGGGTGGGATAGGAACTCACATCTTAGCTTCTCTTGAATCTTGGAAGCCCTGTCATTCTTTGCAGCTTCGTCGGAATTGCCAGCGGGCGTTCCCTTAATCTGAGCGGCCTGCTCCTTGACCTTGCGCTCGAGGATGGAGACGTACTTTTTGAGTGCGCGCTGGGTTGCATCGGCTCTGCGGGCCTGGCCCTCGAGGTTTGCGATGCGACCCTTCATCTCTTGCTTCTCAATTTCCCAGGCGTTCCTGTCGCGCTCGTGGCGGTGCCATTCGGTCTGTAGGAAGCGCATGACGCCCTGCAGGGTATACTCGGTGGCCTGGGGCAGGTTGGAGCTGTTGCCCTGCATCATGGGCCCCATCTCCATGCCTCCCACGCCGTTGCCAGCACTTGGGCCCATCGCGGCGCGGCTGTTCAATTGGGCGAGTGCATCGAGAGCGAGCGGTTATGGGCAGAGAAGCGTGTGCGGCACTCGCTCGCGGGAGGATGGTGGGCTGCAATGGGGTTGGACTGCGGCGAACGATCCGACGGGCGTGAGGAGCGGGAGGGGAAAGGAGAGGACGTCGGGAAGGGTTGAGCTGGATGTCGTTCTCAGTCGAGGTCGTGTCGTGTCGTGTCGTGCCGTGTCGTGCCTTGTACAAGGGGTTCGCCGTGATAGCAAGAGTCGAGATGGTAATGGAAATGGAGATTCCTTTTTCCTGCGAAAGCTCCAGCCAGGTGTCTCTACCTCCGATGCAGTGGTACCAGGTACGTACAGCGTGTGTAGTGTTGGTGCAGCCAGCAGCTTGCCGCCCACTCGAGTTTCCAGCCAATCAGCTGGCGCCCGGGGTCAAGTGAGGCTGCCAGGCATCAATTCTTTTTGCCTGCGCTTTTGGTGAGGCAGGCGGCGCAAGCGATGCCCCTGGATGAGCTGGGATGGCGCTTTGAGCCCTGGACAGCCCTGTCGCGGCAGCGGTGCCTGGATGTGCAGCGAGATGGAGCCGGCTGCAACCAACAAACCAACGAGCATCACACGGAGAGGCAAGGATGTGTCGAGTTTTCCGCTGTCAATCGGCTTCGTCAAACTGGCCTGTCTGTCCTTTTCTCCTGTCTCATCCTTGTCCACAGGTTGCTGGACCATGTTCTTGTCAGCCACGCTAAGCAGCCACACAAAGCAGCCACGCACTCTGCCCATTCACAAGAGTCACTCAAGCACTTCTAGCCGCCAGCGGCGCCGTCCGCCTTCTAATTCCCTCGTAAATTCTCGTCAATTAGCTGGTTAAAACTCCAACTCCTCGACCTCCATTCCGCACCCTAAACATGTCTTGACTGTCATCCCTTCAGCATTCTCCACCGTCCGCCCCCACTCGTGCACATGCTTGCCACCGCCGATGGCATCTCCAAACTTGCTCGCCCCGGACTTGCTCAGTGTCCCTGCTTGTCGCCTGAACGCATCAGTCCGTGTTTTCCGTTTCAGATCCATCAGCTTCTCCTTGAACTTGGCCTCTTTGCGCGCCTTCTTCTGAGCCTCGCGCCGCTCGTATTCTTCGTCAAGCGCTTCGGCCGAGCCCCATTTTGTCTTGATGGCATACTCTTCTACCTGACACCGCAGAAACAGCATCATGTCGTGCCAGTGTGACTTGTGCGGGTTCGGTTTGTTGAGGTGGGGGAGCAGTTCTGGATCTCGTAGTTCGGCTGGGCGGCGGTGATGGCAAAGTCAGCAATTGCTACAAGGCGGCTAGGGAACGGCATCGGCTCACGATCTGTGAGGAGGTAATCCTCTTTGCACTCCGTCTTGGTTAGGAGGGAGTACTTTTCCGGAAATTTGTCTTTGCACTTGTTGCACACGCAGATGTGGAACACTTCCTCCCAGACAAAGTCGACTTCCAGGCTCTTGCACTCCCGACACTTCTTCCTCTTCTCGTCGTCGTCAAGGACACTGAGTCCCGGCTCGTAGGGGCCTGCCTTTCGCCTCTTCAGATCCCGTATCAACTGAAGCCGCTCCCATTCTTCTGCGCTCATGTGTTTTGGTCGCTGTTCCTCGTCGGCTTGGCCGGGTTTGCTGGCACCGATGAGGGCGTAGTTGTGAGGGTCGTCTTCAGCAGTCAAAAAGCCGCCCTTGGTGTCTGTCATTGCGCTCATGTTGTAGTCGACGAATTTTGTAAACTTCCGCGCTGGCCGGAGCGCCTCCTCGTTGCCCTTGTTGCGCCCATCGCGATTCGTCCCTGGTAACGCATCGCTGGTTGATATCGAGTTGTAAGGCCGTTTGCCGGTCGCCTTCTTCGTGATGTGGACGTTTTCCGTGGGCACAAACCCAGAAGCAGACTTGGGTATCTCGGGCCCATCTCCGACAGCACGCTGCTCAGCCTCGCGCTGATCTCGGATTGCTTTTGCACGCAGCCTGCTCTCCTCCTGCATGCCGCGTTGTATTAGCACCGAGGCGTATGCCGCAGCAAACCGACAGCTGGAGAACCTACTATCCGTCTCGTTGCCTCTGGCGTAAGTGGCGAGACGATCTTGGAGGCTTTCGACGTCAACGGTGGGGTCGATGCTCTTTCCATTGTGGTCAGCTTGATATCGCCGCAGGGGTCGCTCGAGAGTAAGCAAGAGACAATGTTTTCTGAATCGGGCAGCGACCGGGAGCCGGGGGCCAAGGCACAGGCCAGGAACAAAACCGATGATGCTCAGGATCAAGATGTGGCGGAGGGGCAGATCGCGACGGCGCAGACAGCCAGCTGTGTCACCAATTAACGCGAGAAAACGTGACCTTCCCGGGGCCCCCAAATGCACCACGCACGAGCAAATGCCATCCCATGTTACAACTCAATCAAGCAGGTGCTTATGATCCTCTGACTATTTGGCTGGTGAGCACGCACCGTATTCTTAGAATTCGTTCTCCGATTGAGCTTCAGGAGGACGAGCTACGCCCCATTACCTGGCGGCTATATATAGAGAAGAAGCGGTTGAGCAGGGGCAAAAGTCACATACACGGTTAATGTGTTTTGGGTGGTCAGATGCCAAATGAATTATTATTTCCCTGGGTCATTTGATGGAGGTATAGTACAATTAAGGTCCACACGAGGTCTCCCCCCAATACAAATCACCACATGCAGCCTTATCGAAAAGGCTCATTGAGACCTTCCTCATTAGACGCGCCGACACCAGATTACTCCTCCTTGGCACCACCACGACCGGCGCGCTCGGCAGCCTCGACGGCCTTCTTGTCGCTCTGGGCGGGACCGCCCTGCATGGCGCTCATAAAGCCCTGGGGCTGCTTGAAGGGGCGCTTCAGGTCGCCCGAGGCGGGCTGGCCCCAGACGTGGATCTTGACCATGTTGTTCTCGAATGCGCTCTTGAGGGGGATGATGCTCTGAATGAGGAGCGGGTTCGTGTACTTGAGGTAGAGGTGCATAAAGGCCATCATGGCGACGCCCATGAACTGGCCTCGGAATGCAGTGCGGATCTGCTGGCTGTCGTAGGCATGGATGGTTGTGGTGACGAGCTTGCCCTCCTCGGTGGAGCCCATGGGGGCGGGCTCGACATACTTGAGGGTGGTCAGGTCTGCGGGAAGGAAGCTGAGTTAGCAGAGTCGAAAAGGCCAAGGACGGGTTGGAGCCCAAGAGCAGGATGGAGACGTGGACACGTGCGTACCCTTCTTCTTGTTGATGGCGAGCTGGACGTAGAAGTAGAGACCAGCAATGATGACATTGCTGGCGAGGTAAAGAGCGCGGACAAGGTTGAGGGTCTGGGGGTCATCGAAGGGGATGCGCTTGGCGACCTGTGTCATGCCAAGGATGATGGCGAGGTTGACGCTGTCGCAGTATGTGTTAGCATGGGAGCATGTCGATTGCGGCGGCTTCGCGGATAGCGATTTGCGCTTGGCCGCATGCGAGCAGATGGTGGGAGTGCAGCGCTTACATCTGAGGGCTGATGCCGGCCATTTTGACGAAGAAGAAGCACCGAGGAGGGTGAGGCAGTGGAGAAGCGAAGGGGCGTGGAGGAGGAGAGGAGAGGAGAGGTTGTTGCTGTGCGAGGTGGGAGAAAAGGACAAAACCCTTGAGGATGGACGGGTACGTAGCACCTTTCTGGAAGACGGTGCGCGGATGTCTTGCTGGCCTTTGTGACACGGCCGCACGCTGAATGGTTCAACGGGCTGTGGCTGTGGACCACTGTGAGCACCATTTCGGACGTGGCGGGTGCCGTGGGCGCGACGGTGCCAATGGTTTTTCCGGATTCCAGGCCCTCGGTAGGCCCTTCACTTCCCTGCAGAGTCGGTATGCTCAGTGATGGCGCCATTTCTCTGGCCTTCTCGCGGCTTCTACGGCCTTTGGTCTCTAATTAGTTATACGCAATTCAGAATTTTCCACAACGCAACACCTTCTCTGAAAGGACTAGCGACTCGCTTCCCTACTTCCTAAGTAAATTTGGCACAGACTACATTGACAATGCCGATTTGTTTACCCTCATGTTTCCAGGATTTGGATTGGCAATTGAGCGTTCACTTGCTAGGCACAGGCGGGCTGCATGCGCGAACATACATACCACGTTCTACAGAGCTAATTCACGTTTAATTTATTTGCCAAAGAATATGTATTGTCAAATATATTCCATCGAATATCAAAGGGGTGATTTTTTTCTTCTTAACTTGTTCAAGTGTAATGGCCCCTTTTCTTCGTGCATTGTTTCCATCATTAACCCGGGCGGACGGGTCAACGCCAAGCCTATTGTGGATAGATACTATCTTAGAGACAAGCCTTTGATATGTTTATATGAAGGGAGTATGATGGGTTCGGCTTTGTTGCTCACAGCTGTGACAGACGGCTGGCCTTCTTCGAGCCTCACTATCATTCTGACACTTGAAAATATAAGTTTAACAGCAATTGAAGAAATCATGTTTTGTTTCTTCTCACGATATTCGCATATTCAAAGGGGGTTCTTAGAGCCTCAATTGAGAGACTGTGACTATCTCCTGGACAGTCGGCCCTTGAACCGTCGCTCGTTCCTACCTCGGCATTCACCTCACAATCGTCAACGGCCCAAGACAGAAAAACACCATGAGGAGCGACATCGTATTCCCGATCAAAGCCATTGCGGTAGGTCTCACTGGGACATGGGACGAAAATCACACCCAAAGACCCAGGGTGCCTACATTCTGCCCCTCGAGTCTGGAAGGGATTGCAGGAGCATGGACCCCACAACTCGAGGCTCAAATGTGCATCGACACGACCCTGATGCTCACCTACACCACCACGATATTTCTGTCTCGGCAGATCATGACCGGGCGTGTGACTTGAGCCGGCAAGCCGAATCTTCCCGCCGCTCACCTTCTCGCCATCATCGGAACCAGCAAGCCTCGAATGACCAACACCACACCGGCCCCTTGGACAACTCAAGCGATTATGTGCATTCACAGCAGAGCAGCAGGGGAACAATGGCAGTGTATTCATCGCACCTGCAGGTAACAGCTTATGTCATTCTGCTCTTGACAGGCCTCAGTCCTAGGCTATGCCCCGTTTGCGTAATGCAACGATGGATATGCCGTGTAACAATCCATCGATTGAGGGTATTTGGTCCTTGACGAAACGGCCCGCAGCCAAAAAAACAAGTTCACTGGGCACACTGGGAATGGAATCAATAGGAAAACCCTGGCCTCAAGCTTTAGACTGCGGCTCAGGCTGTGCAGAAACCGGCGTCAAGTGATGATGATGTTGAAGGAAGCGAGATGCAACCGAGACTGGGTCAGAATGGAAGACAATAAGACATCGACATGTGTTGCTTAGGACCGGGTTGAGAAAAAAAAAAGTGAGACTGTTGATGACATCCACAGCCTGCTAAATTCATCCCTTGATGCTCCCGGCGTCTGAACCATGGGTCTCGGGATAGAGGCGCTGCGCGAGGCTGAAGAAGCACCACACAGCATGCACGATCCTTTGGCGGCATCGTCGATGACATGAGCATGCCACTGTCGACCGGTGGTCGACTCACAACCCCGGCTCTATCGAAAAAACTGCCACTTCGGGAGCCAGGGGCTTGCTCAACTTGCGGCCGATACGGAATTCCGTACGTGCGCTGGACGGGAGAGGAACCCGGACCCCAAAAATAAAGAGCACATTCATTGTGTTGTGTACCTATGCATGAGCGGGAAGGCGGGGCAGATCCCTGCTCGCTGTAGCATTGTGCCAAATGGCGAGTGAGTCAGTGCATTTGATTTCTTCTTTGAATGGTGCCATGTCCTCTCTTGGGGCCTGGCTCGTTGGCAATGGAGATTCCGAGGTCCGTGTGGAAACTGTGGATGCTTTTGCCTAGATTTTGATTGATCTTGGGCGAGGTTTGTGACCCTGTTTAGCCCGATATAGTTGTGGTCCAGTGGGTTTTTGCAGATGAAGCATTGGCTAGCTCTGCAGCGGCGAGGTCACATGGGGGCCGTTTGGCTGCCGATGTTCCCCATCTCGATTATTTGGCTTTTTTCGGCCGAGTCATTTCAGGGCCTAGTTTCGTTGCAAGATAACCGCCATGGTCGCGTAGGATGCGCATGCATCCTTGGGGGGGGATGGCAACAGGCGAATAAAAATAAAATAAAATAAATAAATCGTCGCAATTGTGATGAGAGCATAGCCTCCACCTTTCCCTCCCAAGCCCTCGAGGCTCCTCTCCTATTCGCCCGGCCGCCGCTCGTCCAGCAACTCAGCTCAGTAGAGTAGGATCACTATACCTCCTTGTCAATGGAACGTTTTACCAACAGCGCCTTACAGAGCTGATCCTGGCTCTTCCAGGCACACGGGTGGGGAGGGTGCCCGGGTCCCCGCCGCTTCCCCTTCAAGCGCCGCCCACCACGCCTGAGAGCCAAGCCGGTCTGGATGCTGCCGCAGGCAAGCGCAGCTGGAGGATAATTGACGGTTAGCATTGGGAGGCTTTGCTGAACACCAGCGTCTGCCGACACATCTGTGTCTATGTGCCAGCCAGTGACTCGCGCCTGGTCTTGTGGCCCCCCTTCCTCGTATGTAGCCGCGTCTGGGTCAACCGCCTGCTAACACGGGGCGAATCAGCCACCATGACACCCTCTTTTGCCCGTGTGCCTCTACCTACACAGCACGGCCTCTTTTTCAGCCGTTCTTGTGACGATGGATTATTCGCAATTCCCAATTGCAAATGCACATGGGGAAATTTTTTTCATCACTTATTCAATTTTTTTTGGTCCAAAACTACCCCTCCTAAGAAGTTGTCGCTCGTTTGGGAATATATTCTTACCCGCTACCACGGGCTTGGGTCATGCTGTCAGAACAGTCCCGCATTCCTGCGACTGACCGTGGGTTGGCATCGCCGCTCCGAATCCCCTGCTCCAGAGGGTGAGCATGAGGGTAGCTCCCATGGAAGCACAGAGGAACCAACCTTACCCAGCAAAGTGAAAATTCGCCCATCATTGTTCCCAGAATGCTGGAGGAGCGCGGAACTAGCAAAATAGCAGGCTAGTTACCTGGGGGGTGGAACGGACCAGGGGTCGGCCTCTTGGGTGGGTTTGGGAGCGCGGGTAACCACCATCACCTCCGGCCCAGACATGACATAGCACCCTGGATTGGAGCCTAGATGCCTGGGCAGTGCGGCTCAGGAAGCGGGTACGTAGGTACGTAGAGTCCCAGAGTCGTATGTATTTCCCAATTGAAACGGCGTGAATAGGCCGTGCAAGTAACCATGGAGGAGGCTTGTGGGAAGACGCCCACCCCCTTGCAGTTGGCGTGGATGCCTATCGCTTTATGAGAGGTCAACGATGGTCTCGTTTCCTTATTTCAAGGCAGCCAGCGCCGATTCCAGAAAGCAGTATCTGCCTCAGATTCAGACCATCTCTTTTCTTTTTAGTCCAGTACGCCTTGCGCTTCTACCACATTGCGACGTAGTCTGTTGCCTTTTGAGCAAAGCAGACCGCCGCCATCTCCACTTACACTCGCAAGGCTGAATCCTGCCCATTATTCAACCATGTTTGGCACTTGGAAGTACGATCCTGAGACGGACGAGGTCCAGAGCGTTCGAAACGCCTTCGACCCCGTAACGGCCCGCTCCAGTTCTCACCAAGCCTGCGACCGTTGCCACGAGAAGAAGGTATGTCGCCCCCGAGAAATTTCCTTTGCCCCCCCCCTCAAAGGCCAGGCTGTGCGGCCGACACTTGACTTACACCGTAATGAGTAACTATGCTAACACGGCGCGAGCAAACAGCTCCGCTGTAGTGGAGACAAGAACGGGTGCGACCGCTGTCTCGGTAATAACTTCCGGTGCGAGTATACGCGCTCAGGGTCCAAGTCATCCCGCAAGGGTAAGAAGAAGGAGGAGGAGAGCACCTCCAGCAGCTCAGGCGCAGCATCGCGCCGCGGCGGCTCCTCAAAGAAGTCGTCCAGCAAGCATCACCACCACGGACACACATCACGCACGACGGCGTCCCAGGAAGAGGACGTGCTGGGCCAGTTTGACTTTTCATCGCTGAGCCCAGAAGACGGCTTCGACCTAGGCATGCTGTCCGGGGGAGAACAGTACGAGGCCGTCTCGGGCGGTGGCTATGCGATGCCTGTGTCAACGGCAGCCTCGCATGGCTACAGCGTGTCGCATGCGCCAGATGCCAGCTACCAGTCATGGGACGAGTACTCGCAGTATGTGACAGCGTACGGCCAGCAGCCCGGCTATCAGCAGCCCGGGGGTGACTGGGGCGACTATGGCGACTATTCGCGCCAGTAGGGCTCTCTGCATGGGCCACCCACACCACTCTCTCGCCTGGGGTTGGCGATCAGGGTAAGCCGGAGAAGGTTGTGCGACAAGGCGAGCAGAGCAGCGAGTGGGGCCAGGGCGACAATGACGCCGCGCAGTTTTTTTTATCATCTTTTTTTTTTCTTGGCTGGCAACGACTGCGACACGACCAAAACATGACGAGACGGATTTTGTACCATTATGAGCACTATGCTATACCCCTTTCAGCCTGTTTTCCCAACAACTTCCACTTCTTCGTCTCTAGTTTTCGCTCCTTTTCACGGTTCGACGGTTTCGCGGGTTTCCTGTTTTGGGTTTTTATTTGCCTCCTTGCGATCCATTTTTGTTCTTTTCAATTTTCTTGTTGTTCATCATACATGGGAGAGAGATATAATTATATACAATATGTAGAGGAGGATGCTTGGATAAGATTTATTGGGATGGGTGTGGTAGAGAATTGCCAAATTGTCCCCGCTGATGTAGACCTTTTCTGTTATTATTTTGCACTTCTGCAGGCAATTCTTTCTAGCAATGGTATCTGTTTCCTTGAGCGGATGGTGTGTGATTAATTGGTTGGAATGTCAGATGTTTATTTGCTAGCCTTTCACTTGTTTCTTCACAGCTGTGGGGGGGGGGGGGGGGGGGGGGGGGGGGGGGGGGGGGGGNCCCCCCCCCCCCCCCCCCCCCCCCCCCAAATGTCGTCTATTTGTCTGTTTCGAGTCATCTCTGGACGTGGCAGTGTTCGCAATCGCTCACGCGTCCCACCCGTCAACCACCGCCTCCTCCACCCTCTCATCCCCCCTGGTCAAGCCGGACCGGGGCAAATTACAAGGCCATTTTGTCTCGTTAAGGGTAAAATGATTTAAACGGTGTTTATTTTATTTTATTTTATTTTATTTATTTTCCTGGCAGATTCATGCAGCTGGGGAGAGGAAGGTAGTAAATTTCGCGATACTTTCTCGTTTACGGAAGCGACAGGGTCTCACGGATGGATGATCCCAGGGTGTCAGACTTTTGGGGGTTGAAGCTACCAAAGTGACTGCTACACTGCAGTACCACGGCTGGGCTGCGGGCGATGGGCGCGGGGGCCAAGGATGGCGAAGCACATGGTTTATTCCTTCGTTTGGCGAGTGAGCAAAACACAGCAGCACCAGAAGAAGATTGGGCCGTGGCAGGGAAGCCAGTGAAGACAGCACGAGCGCTACGGAATGCTACTGCTGCATCGCACGACCAAGTCCGTGTCCGCTCGTGTGTCTGCCTGGAAATGGTTGGCGTAGCCTTCTTTGGCTCTCCATTCGCTGAGCGGGTAAAAGACGCAATCGCTTGACACACGGCGGCTATAGGGGCTAGGGGCCAGGACACCAGGCCCGGGGACGGGGATGGGCACCGACCGGCAGGGCTGCTTAGTCAGGCCGTGTGCGCCAGACGGCCCCGCCATGCCCTGTTCTGCTCGTTTGGCTCGTTTGCTTGGTTCCTTGCGCCACGACGTCACATCCGCTCATCACTGCAACGACGCCGAACAAAATCTCGAGTCGCGGATCCTTCGCCCGCCATTGACTCACCTGGCAAAGCCGCACAAGACGCACCATGGCAGCCGAGGATACCGACGTCCCGGCCAGGTCTCTGGCCGACAGGCTTCACGACTGGGGCTGTAAGTCCTCTCCCATCCACCAAGGAAATGAGGCCATCATCATCTGCCATGTCACCTCACCACCAGAATCGGCACTGACAATCCTTCCCAGCCGCATCTCTCCCTCCTTCTCTCCTCGCCACCCTCATCTTCGCCCTGCACGCCCGTCCAATGCAGGCCCTCCCGCTCTTCACCTTCACCCCGGCCCTGCTCTTCTCCTCATACCTCAATCTCTCGGGCTACCCGACTGGTAGCGCAGGCGTGACAGCTGCTTGGTCTGGGCTGTATGCCCTGCTGGCTCTTCGACGCCGGCAGCCCTTTCGATCCAAGCTCTCTATACGAGGTGTCGTCCGTGGTACGGCCATTGGCCTGGGCACAGCCAACTGCATTGCTGGCGGGTGGGTGTATTTCAAGGGCGACTTTGCAAAGGATGCCCAAGACAGGAAGGAAAGAAACCGCTGGGGCCAATTTGATGATGAAGACGAATAAAAACAAATACGTAATAGGTAGCCTGACAACTTCTGAAGGGGACTTGGACTGATTCATGTACGATATGGAGTGTATAAAAAGAGAAAAGCCGCGCCTTGGTACACACAACGTGCCGCTCCAACATTTTAGAACGAAAATTTTATGTTCAGCGACGCTCAGTTGATAGTTTTATGCGATGGCCATCGCGCCGATAGATTGAATAGTATATCTGTTCCGCAGGTAACTGTGTTGAGCTGTTCCTGTTCTCAAAGGACCTCAAAAAATTGATCTCAATAGTCCATGGAGCCCGATGGGTAAATGCGTGTGTGGTGACAATGTACAGGCACGGATAAAATTAACACGGGCGGGGGCGTGCACATTAGCAAATACGCATACCATACACACAAGCACAAGCCGGGGAAAGGGGAGGAAAAAAAAACACGATGCCTCTGGCCAATGATGATGAGAACCTTGATGCGTGGTTACAATTGGTAAGGGCCTCATGAACATAGTATTTTATAAGTTGTGTTGAATAGTTGGGTAATCCAGGTATCTTGATTCTATAGCAATGCGATTGCAGTACGATGCCGTATATGCAGACCTTTCCCCGCCGAATGACCAAACATACGAAGGTTAACTAACCTGTGCCAATGCCGTATGCTGGTCTGAAACAAAAACATAAAAAACGCCAAATTAAACTCGGAGACGGTCTCAGCCCTTGATGCGTCCCCAAACTAGTAGGTGCCATGAAAATGCAAGATTCAAGCCATCGTCACGAACCCGTAAACCAGCAATGGAGTGCTCATCCCAAAGCACGCCATCCATCGTCATGCTCTCCTCGCAGGTCGTGCCAGAACTCAGCCCCATTCCTTCCTATGCTTGGGTATCGAGAAAGTCGCCAAGATGCGTGGATAGAGGTGGATAAGCGGTGCTGAGCGGGATTGGTCATGTCGTTGAGAATCGCGAACATAAAACGAACGGTCGTCCCTTTACCTGAGGAGATGATCCTCTCTCGCCATTGGTCCCATTTGTATTCCTGATACGAACCATATGACCAGTACAAGGAACGAGAACAACAGAGCGCGAAAAAAAGTCCGGGCGTGGACTGGACTGCGCATTGCGTTGTTGTCTGTGGAGAGTCGAAGCGCTGATACCTGGAACTTGCTGATATAATCCAAGTCACACTCCCGAGCCTTGGGCTCGGCAAAGGCCTTGTACTCGTCCAGCACCTTGGAGGTGTCCCAGCTCGACACCTTCCGAACTACACCAACAACGCACCCCGTCCGATGCTTGCCGTGGTTGCAGTGTAGCATTAAGGGGTAATTTTCCTTGTTGAGGACAACACTCAGAATCGACTTCATCGTCTTGAGAGGAATGGCTTCCTTCTTGGTGCCCTTCATGTCAAAGACGACCTGGCGAATGCCTTCACGGCTGAGGAAAGCCTCTAGCTCATGGTCACGACTATCCTTCTTCACTAGGGTTCTGTGTCATCAATGTAAGTTCGTGGTCATGTGATTATCAATAAGATAACACTCACACTACAGTCTTGAGTCGTAAGCCTTTGATGTACTCATAGTCGGAAGGACTAGGGTAACTGCTCCGATAGAAGCCAGGCACAACGACACCAAAGTTGAGAGGCCGTCCATTCAGAGGTGCGGGAGGGTGTTCTGAAGCTTGCGAAGAAAGTGACGACGCAGAAGAAGAGACGGACATCGCTGGTACATGGTTTATTAGATTGTCATCGATGCACAGGTGCTCTCTTGCAACTTACCAGTCGCTTCATAGGCCTTGGTCGTCGAACTATCCTTGCTGCTCATGGTCGATACACTTTGCGACCGAGCCAAGGCCGTGGATTCTTGGGTGGATGTTGTATTTCGTTGACCTTCTTCCATGTCCTTAGGCACCTGCACTGTCCCTTCGATGCCAGGCGTGACAGAGTTGCGTCTTGGTCGGAACGGGGTGGTGGATGGTTTGTGTTGGGTTTCGTGACGTAGCGATTCGTGTGAACTACGTTTTGAGGCCATATCCAAGGCGGGGAATAACAGATCCATGCGGCTGATGTGTTGGGAGGCGGAGATGGAGGTTGGCAAGAGCCCGGAGAGGAAGGGAGACGGGTACTTTGTGGAAGGCTCGGACTTGATGAAGGGTCGGATGAGAAGACGGTGGTGATAGCAAGTGAACGAAGCGGTAGCCGGATTATACTAAGCAGAACAGTCGACAAGAGATGTTAGAATGGCGATTGGAGTAGACGGAGGTCCTGGTAGGATGGATTGTAGACGTCGCGACGTGTGCTTTGTTGTCGAGGAACACTTGTGAAGTGCTCACGCGGCAAGACAGCGCCTTCTAGAGGGTCGTGAGATTCATTTTGACGGCAGTGAAGTGGGCATTAAAGTCCATCACGAGCGAAGGGGAAAACAGGAGAGGAAGTAGTCAGGACGTGGGGGTGGTGGCCTCGCTCGGTGAAGGAGAATGGACGTGTCTTGAGGTGGGAAGACGTGTGAGATGATGTTTGAAGCCGGGTCGGCTGGGGGAAAAGATGGAGAATGAGCTGAATGTAGCGGCAGCCAGGGGATTCGACAGAGAATGGGGAAGCCGGGCCAGGGAGAGGCCGGGATGGTGCAGTAGCGGGCTTGGGAAGGCCGACCCCGATCTGGCGGATTTGTGCCCGGGAGTACGGTGGTGGGTGGGTGGTGGAAAAGAGCGAGACGAGACAGTGGACAAAAAGAAAAGGAGACGCCCTGGAGAGACAGCGGCGTCACTGGCGGTACTGCATTGAGCGTTAGCGCGTCGTCTGCTGCCTGTAGCCGGATGGAGATGATGGGGGAGCGGAGTTGGGAGGAAGATGACCGAGTGGACGTGGGATGGCCCGGCCTAGCGTCGTGGTGGGGAGGGGACTTGACTTTTTTGGGGCGGGGGCGCATGGTAGGCGGCAGTTCGCCTGCCTGAAGAGCACTGAATTATAGGGGGGCGAGCAACTGACGGGGAGTGTCTGAGAACAACTTGTGGCTGCTAGGCCAGTGTTGTTCTGCCAGCCATGACGATTGGACTGTCTGTCACGGCCTTATTGCTTGTTGGCCCGGTAGCCTCGAACAGACACACATCTCATGGATTCTACCAACTCTTGGCATCACGCGTCTGGCTTTGCTTAGTCACGGAGCGCCGTATCAGCAGCTGCTGCCGCTGGCAAAAAGAAAAAAAAAAGGTCGCGGACCAGTGTCGGACTTATTCGCCCCTACACGCATTCTCGGTCTACGTTTGCCACTCGATTGGACGCTTCGGCACACTTGGCGGAGATCTTGGATTGATCAGCCTTGATGCGTCTTCAAGAACCCTGCGCGATCTACTTGGGAATGCCCTTTGAGGGGGTGGCCCTGTTACCTTGGGGGCCGTCGGGCTAACTAAAAAGAAGAAAAAAAAACGAGTGACATTACAGTACTGACAAGATTGGTGCATGGCCCATCACAAGTCACTGGACATATGTAGGTACCTGGCAACGGATGCAAAGAAGAACAGTCTACCGCGTCGGAGAGAGTAACAAAAGGCGAGGCAAGGAGCAACACCCCACTCCGAAGAAAAGAAAAACTTCGATACGAACGTACCCAAAAGGCGCAAAAGTTTCCAGGGCCTCGCCCATCTCCGGTAACAGACAAGGACAGGGTGCTGGGCCAGATACTGGACGGACCACCGAAACTTGTCTTGGGTGGCGGCCCTGGTCCAGAGCCGCCCGTCTTTTCGCCCAGCACCAGCGCCTTAGAACTCCAGGCCGGTATGGCGTCCAAGCGCGGGAGGGGGTGAAGTGACAAGCCACCACGAGGCATTACGTTGTTTGACAAGTTGCATTAGACACGGCGGTGCGAACAACCCACCTGTGTCTCGCCTTTTTGTGAAATTCCCACGCCCAGGCACCGCCAACTGCGCTACTGCATGTCTGGCCCGAAACGTCACCACTCGCCGCTGTCGTTCCTTGAGGCCGGGTGGTCGCTCTGGCTGAGGGCACGTGTAATTCCCTTGATCCCGTTGGCCCATCTTCCGCCAGCGGACGGGGCGGCCCCAGGACATGGCTGGTGGGAATTGGCATTGCGAGCCACGAGAAAGGAGACTACAGGTCAGGACACAACCTATCCCTTCTTCGGCCCTGGTTCAACAAGCACAAAATGGCCTAAACCCTTGCGGCGCAGTGCGGGGAATCCAGCAGCGTACAATCTGCGGCATGGCAGCATCACCAATGCTTCTGCCCCATGGTTTCGACCGTGGGCTGCATTAGTGACGCACAGCACACCACCACGCCCTGGCAACACACCGACCAAACCCAAGATAGGCTTGCCGTCGACATGTTTTTTTTTTTTTTAAAAAAAAAAACAGAAAGGAAAAGAAACTGAAACATCCACACACGCACAAAGAAAATAAATAAATGTGACACACGAAGTTAGAGCTTCCGATGATTCTCCACCGTGCCCTATCAAACCCTTCCAGCACATAGACTCAGTATTCACCCCCCGGACTTCATTAAATCCAGCAGCTCATCCTCTCTGAATAGTGTATCTAACGATCATCTTTACGATTCCATCACTGTGGCGCATTGGTGTTGCTTGTGAGTGGCCAAGCCCTTGAACCAGGCATTTTTAGCGGGCCGTCAGCTCTGGGGCTACATCCAGACTCTTGCCCCACGTCCCTATTTTTTCCTCGATGCTTTTCATCTACTTCTTTGTCATAGGTCATTCATTGGTCTGGTCTGTTTGGTTCCTTTTCCACGTTGTCGCTCTGGGTTCAGCGTATGCACGACCGTCAATTCTTGTCGCTCGCGTATGTCAGCTGAGCACCAAACGTCGAGCATTGGCGTTGATCGGGCATGAATCCGTTCACAGCCCCTCTCGAGTTTGAGGAGACGAGAGAAAATTATGCAGAAACCTCAACGGCTTTTTCGTCTGATGGCGTGGCATGGCAACTTCTGAGTCGCTGCTCCTACGCGCATCGCAGTTTCGCACCCGGGAGCGTCACTTGACTTGGTCACCTGCCTTTATCCAGATCAAATGCGATGCAACATACTGTCCTTGTGTGCCTCTTTGTGATGGATGAAACTTCATGTTGTGGTTGAGACAATGCCATTTTCCAACTACACGTGTAGGCGTCACACTGGACCCCCACGCAACGTTGGCTGGCTGCGCATGCCCTGTCGGGCCCTGTGAATTGCTCGTCTTGTGCGCGCGGCGAGGGTGCACCCTTTATTTTGTCCGGGTGCATCTCCACTGGGCCACTGGGATCGCCTGCGAGACAGCGCCGCAGCCTCCCATGTCCTACGAAAACTCCCAGAAATCAATCCCATCCATCGCGGATGATGCCGGGTATCACGACTGCTTACACATGTAAAAAGCGGAGTGCGCTGGTCTCTTAGATTTCCCTTCCATCGATGGCTCAAGTTCAACTATCTCGAGAGACAGGTTCTTCTTCTTCTGGCCCACCCATAGACGAACCTTGGCGGGGCAGTAAACGACATGCTCAGCCATAGCTCGACATGAGATGTGCGTACTCCGCCCACAGGCCATTTCCAACTTTGGGCTAACTGGGTTTGGGTGAAAGGGCGAGGCAAGTGTCTATTAGCGCTGGTGACTCCTAACAAAACCACCAGACCCGGCATCGATGCGGAGACCAAGGCTATAAGTACGGCTTCGTTGTTCCATGTTTTGAGCCAACACTCCAGTGGACTTATGTTAAATTAATAAACTGGCTGCATGTTACATCTCTGAAATACGTCCCCGCGGGCGCGTCGCCGCTCATCCAGCGCCTTTTGGCCTAGGCCAAAGGCCGTCACAGCCGGTTGCAGGCACTACTCGTGCACAAGCTACGTCAAATCTCCGCGTCGCGGTGGCAATTGATGTACGTTGACAGCTGACATGATGGCCTCGCCTCAGTTTCAGCCTCAATCAGCTCCAGCGCCCGTTGACTCTGGCGCGTTCGGTGCAGGGGTTTCGGGGCGTGACGCCCCCACGTATCTGTGGTCACGCCCGCTGTTCCAGAAGACGATGACTGCAATGGTATGTAAGTGGCACGCCTGCTGTGCAGCGGAGAACCAACCATTCAATTATGCTAGCCTCGCCCGCCCCAGTGTGTTTGACGCTGGGCAACTTGCGTGTCCATCGACTCGCACAAGGTTAGCCGGCTGCAGAATCATCGGCATCATGCGAGTAGGCTCCCAGTTGTTCCAATCTTAGGCTGCATCTCCATCTGGCGCTCCACGGGGCTCCGTCGCTCTTCTTTTGCGTAACCTGGACAGGGATACGGTTCCAGGCGGCCCGAAAGAACCTCCATAGCCATTTCAAATCGCTGTCGCGCGCCTGATACCCCTTCTCTGACCAGTTTGACCAGCAAGATGCCCGAACCAGTTCCAGCCTTTGCCCATCTCGAGACCGATCTGCTTATTTCCCACGTGAAGCAATACTATATTCTACACCGAGGAGAGGGGGAATCAGCCTTGATTCCCGCGGATTTCGCGACCGCACCAGAGTTGCCTGTTTAGGTCACCGAGCTGCTGGGGAAGGGCCCTCTAACATCTCCACGTCCACCCACAGTTTCGGGGCCGCGGACTCAACCGTACAGCTCCCCGGCCCAATGACCAGCCCAGGTGCAAGGAACTAGGCTATCGGGGCAGGTAAATTCTGAGGCCAGCATTAATAAAAGCGCAGATTAGCCTTCTAGTTACTCTCAGAAGGCTTGTCCATAGATGTCGGGTGGTTCATGGCACTTGCGTCCATGTCGGTGCTTCATAGCCGAGTCTGCCTCAAAAGGTTGACTTCGATACTTTTTGTAGGATCTGATACCAAGTCCCGCGCATCATTAAATACTCGTCATGTTCCCCTCGTGTGTGATTCCTACAAGTCAGAGTAAACTCGAGAAACAGAACCGTAGAATTGGTATGTTCACATTATGTGCATGGTTTCATGAACGGAATTTGATCAAAAGTCCAAACCAATAGCCACACAAATACAGCTTTTTTCTTCTTTTCATTCAGATAATAGTATGCGAGACAAGAACAATATGCTAGACCAATAATGTCGCCAGTAAAGGCAGCTCAAGAAAGCAAAGTTTCGCGTATCACCTGATACCCAACTCAACAAACGACCTTATGCCTCCCACGAAATAACATTTCTTCTTCCGTGGACTTTTTTTCTACGAGCACCTTCATCCACCATTCCACAGCCATTCACGCCAACCCATTAATCCACACCAACCTCTGTCACCCAAAACACGAAATATGAAATTGCAAATCTTGTGGTTTATGATCACGACCAAATTGGCTATCATGGCACTACCCAAGCTTGATAAGATCTGCAGCCTATAAATGCGTTAAAAAGGGTTATGGAATAAGGATTTAAAGAATTTGTGAGCTTACTTTCTCAGCCACAGCATATACGGTGGTCATAGTGTGGGTAGCTGGAAGCAGAGGAATCACACTTGCATCCACAACCCGAAGCCCATCTACTCCATGAACTTTCAGTTGGCAGTCAACGACGCCACCTTCCTCCGGACTGCCGATCTTTGTAGATCCGGCTGGATGAAACAAAGTTCCTGCATTGGAGCGAACGAACTGTTCAAGGGCGTCGTCACTAGTCACATTGACCCCAGGCACGATCTCGAAAGGCTCGAGAGCCTGAATTGCGGATGTGCCAGTTATTTTTCTGGTAAATTTAACGCCTTCAGTTAAAATCGAAACGTCTAATGGATTTTTCAGGAGCCCGGAATCGGCGACTGGTGGATCAAATGTGCTGGAGGACGCAGCCCTGACCGATCCTCGCGAATACGGGTGCTGAAGCCCCAAAATCATTGCCCCATCCGCCCAAATAACCTCTAAAATGCCAGACTTGGCGCTGAGAAGGTTTTTGTTGAGTAAATTCTGTTGCTTCTTGTAGCCTCGGACTACTTCGATCGGGGTGTTCGAGGGCAAAAAGGCAGTACCATCTTGAGCAACGGCCCTGTTATGAATTACCTCACTGGCATCTGAATAGTTCGTCAGTGGCAAGAAGATCAAAAAGTCGCCAGTAGGAGAGGTCAAAGGGCCCTTCTTCTCTGTGTCATACTGGACCCTTGCTTCCGCGGCAAACGTGGTGTTGGTGCTGAGGTTGCTTGATACCAGAGGAGCATTGACTGCGCTCTTTATTAGTCGTGGTGACAACAAATTTCGGCCATATAAACATACCGGTATTGACTACCGTAAGCATCACATGATCTTGGAGGTTTTGGCCCACCCCAGGCAGGTCAACAACTGTTGTGACATTGATACTTGCCAAGTGATCTGGGTCGCCGATACCAGAGACTTGCAAGATCTGGGGGGTGTGAAGCGATCCTGCCGCCAAAATGACTTCGTTTTTCACCTTGACTGTCTCCACAGAAGCGTCTCTATTCCTAGCGAACTATAAAACAATAAACTTGCATTAGCTTACGTTTTATTGAAACCAATTAGTAAACAATGCCACTTACTTCCACACCACTGATACGAACGCGACCACCATTTTTCTTCGAAACAAGTCGCGTTACTTGGCGACCGGTAGCAATATGAAGATTCTTTCGAGTGACAGCAGTTTCATAATAAGCTTCTCGGGCAGAAGATCGCTCAAGTGTCTCGGGATTCTGGTTGTGGGGACAGAAGTATCCTCCGAGAGCGTCGCCATTGGCCTGGTCAATAGACCTGCCAACCCCGAGCTCGTCAATCGCACTAATAATATTCTCTAGATAAAGCTCCTGGTCACTACGTTAATCCTAAATAATTGTCAAAAAGTAACACTCACTCGTTGTGGGCCAAAAGAAAGGTGAATAGCTAGAATGCATATATCCAGAAAAGCCATGGGAAGATGCTTCATAAGTAATGTTGTATTCTTTGACAATGTCTCCACTAGGAAGCGTAAAGTTTTCATTCTGAACTTGTTAGCTGTATTGTATGCGGGAGTAAAAAGGCCATACGGACTTTCTTGAAATAGGGAAGCAATGTGTCCCAATTCCAGCCTGTGTTTCCGAGTTCTTCCCATCGGTCATAATCTGATTTGGATCCACGATCAAAAACCATTCTGTTCAATTTGGTTGAGCCTCCAACCACTCTCCCCTGAGGAATCGAGATGTTGCGCCAATTGACCGATTCGCTTGCAATATAGGTGGTATTCCAATCATATTTTGTGCCAACAGCACCACCTGCAAGTCCTGGAATTTTTACAAAGTCCTCGTTCGCATCACTTTGCTTTGGTCAGCGGAAAAATTGGACCCTGAAGTTGCGAGATATTGAACGTACAAATCACCCGCCTCAATAACAAGAACTGATGTGGCTAGCATGGATGTGAGTGACGTTGAGAAAGTAAACACAGGGGGAAGAAGCATTACAAGAGTTTTCGCTTAAACGGTTTGCGACTGTAAGGCCGGAAGCACCTCCGCCAACGACAACATAGTCGTAGGACTTGCGCAGCTGGCCGCTTGCGGCGTTCGGGTAGCCTGTTACAATGGCAGCATGGAAAGAAATCAAAGTAGTTACAACGAAAACTTTGAGTTTACCCATGTTGAACGACGAAAGATGGTTATATCCTTCTAGCAGCATAAAGGGATTGAGATGCAGGCTTAGGCCATTTTATAAACACCCCCAGGGCGAACCTGATGCGGAAAAGCGAACCGAGACACTGCCATTCTAGGAAGGACACCGGAGAAAGTGCCGTGAAAGCTTAATGATTTGAGTTATAATATGCCTCGGTTCTTTCGGAATCCTAAACCAGCTTCAAGTGTAGCGGATACCCCGGGAATTTAATATGGGAGAAACTATGGTTCTCCAAGGGTTGAAATCCCCGCACTCAGGAGCTTCGATTCGTCCCACACAATCTCGTCAGCATTAAGTAACCAAGAGATCTTTCTTAAAATGTATAATTCATGCAGAGTTTACATGGCTCAGTCTAATTAGAGTTCCAGCATGTCGGCCAAGGAGGACTGTGAATGCCCAACACAGTAAAATGAAGGGTGGTGATCAATGATCCAAAAATGCCATCAGATCCGCGCTACGGAAAAAACCCACATTCGGGTGGCAGCTGCAAATTTCATTACGAGCCAGGTGCTAAGATTGATCTCGAATTAGATGATGAAAGATAGATATTGCTGAATTTAGTCTTTTCACCCTGTTTTGGGATAAATTTCTGAGGTTTGTGAACACACTGGTCTGAGGAAGCAATCTCATCAGGAAAGGCTTGATTTGATGACTGTATCACTCTTGACAATCGCTCCATAGCCAAGACTTCTATATGCGCCATGTTTCAGGCTAGGTAAAACTTAAAGTTTAAAGGACTAATCCATCCCATGCTAGTTGCTCATTTTGGTAGCTCTGCCTCCACTGTAGATGTTTCAATTTGAATGGCCTAGCGTAAGAAAACGAGGATAAGTCGTTCTTATTTGAGGAATTATTTCTTCCTGAAAGTGGCTTGCATCATAATGCCGAGGCAATTCGCATTACAGCCGGAATCGCGTGCAAGAGTTCATGAAACATCTAGCTAGGCTACTCATTTGTGGACTCATCGACGTCGGAATAAACGAAACGGGGAATATTTCTCCGGCTAAAAGTATAATCTCATGCGGGAATACAAAGCGACTTTATAGATCTAGAGGATTTTCCTGCATGGTCTGATAGCGCTATATATAAATATTTGACATACTGGGTGATCAAGTAGGTAAGCTAACCAGAGCACTGTGATCTGAACTTTGCCGCTTTGCTTAGTGGGAAGCTGCCCCATTGATTCTGAGGACTTCAAGACGTTATGGTCTCGAAGCTCTGTATAATTGAGGACCTTCAGCAGTCTGTGCCTGAGAAGAGTTATCAAAACCTTCTTCCACTCTCTACTTTAACTTTGCTTCGTTTGTTAGCTCATACCTTGACCGTCAGACAGACTTGCAGATACAAGTTTTGTGTCTAGGGTAGTACGAGCTAGCTTTGACTATTTTTCTAAACAATCTAGAACTTCTGGGCTTCTTGGGGTTGCTGGAAGACAGTTGCTGGTATGCAGAGGGAAGTTACAGTTTCCAGTGATGCTTTAAAGACTGAACATTAGGGCTTCACCATGGCGTCTCTGATGGATTTGATAGGCCGCTGTGAAACTGCTGTATCCCCGCATCTGTTAATGTATAAATCATGGCTGTGCAGAGTTTGGAGTTGCTCCATGGCATATTTACTCAATTTCGCCACTTCCACTTTGCTTTGCCCTGAAAACGTGGCCTTGGACGATTATGGTGATAAATTGGTGAATTAAATTAATGACAAACCCCATAGCGCCATTCGAAACTCGCAACCCAGTCCAGCCCATACCTCGTATTTCCCCATCGATGTCATTACAAAAAGTATTTGACGACAGTGTCATCCCGTGTTCATAATGTTCCTACATCCGCTGTATATCGTATTTTGAAATTGATCAGTTTTAAGGAGCGTCTTGGTCATTACACGTCATGAATACCCGCAAAAGGATAGTCAGTTGCCCTTGAAGAGGCTCAGTCGGATTCGGGACCGCCCTTTGCCTTTGTGGGAGCTCTGGACGCTCATGGGCCGTTCGTCTTCGAAGCTCTCCATGCGCACCATGCGTTGGATGGGTTCGGGAGATGGCATCCTGGGTTCCGGTTCGCCTCGGAGGGCTCTACTGACGCCCTGGTGCTGCCGCTCGTAGTCGTCGTGTTTGGCTTTGGCTTCCATGAATCGCTCCTCGGCCTGGGCCCTGCGCTCCTGCATGATGCGGATTTCCTCATCAAGTTGCGTCATTTGGTTGTGGGCCTCCTGCATCAGATGGTCGTACTCGTGCATCTTTTGCTCAAGAGGCTGTAGCACACTCTTTTGGACACTGGGGCTTTGGATACGATTGATAGCGTTGCCATCCATTGACCCGCCTCCGGGAGATGAGGGGCGTCTCTGGGAGCCAGGCTGCAGTTGCTGAGGGCCCCGTCCGTTCATATTGCCTGGTCCTCGGGGAGGGGATGTGGCGTGGTTGGGGCGGAGATCGGGGGCGGAGGAGGACGATGGCGGGCCTTCGGATGCCGAGGGGCGGCGGCCTACGGGCGGCGCGTTACGCCTGTACCTGCCTGGACCGTTCTGCGAAGGCTCGTCGTCCATGGGAGGGCCTGAATACGAGGGCGGTTGGGCCTTTGGGGAGGGAGGGACTCCGCCGCGTTGGCCGTTTCCACCCTGTGGTCTGCGCTGGCCGGGCGGGTTGCGAGATAACTGACCGACTGGAACGACGCGTTGCTGGGCAGCTGTTAGCGAGCAATTGCGGCAACGGGTAGATATATAGGTATTGAGAGAAGGTTACCCCAGAGGACACGCTTACCTGCTGTGCTTGTGCAAGAATGGCGTCTTGTAGTGCAATGTCGGAATTGGGCGACCGGGGCTCGTCGGGACCGCTAAAGTGGTATTCGTCCAACTCGGGCGAGGGACCGCGTCGATAGTGCGAATTGCCGTTCTTGGCAGCCCTGGCGGCGGCGCGGGCCTCACGAGAGCTCCGCGGAGGACGATCGTCGATGTTCATGATGTTATCGCGAGGTTGAGGTGGCATAGAAATGGTTTTGAGCTTCAGTGCGCAGATGCGCGTGTGGCGTGCTGTGCGCTCGGTGTTGGAATGGCGGATAGCGGGGAAATGGGAGGGGAGACAGCGGGAACCAAAGTCACTTCCACCACCAACGAGCAAAAATCGGTGGTAGAAGGAAGGGAGAAGGCGTAAAGAGAAACAAAGGGTAGTTAGAGGAATGTCCGGACCATTTCTCTCATCAATTTTTGGTAGGGACAAAATTGTCGGCTGGAAAAAGGGATCGGGGAGCGGGAGGTGAGGAGGTTGGTGATTGACGTGGTTGGGTCCACGTCCCAGCCGCCGAATTAAGCCATTCCCCACGCCGAGAGGTGCGCGGCCTTGCAAGACGCTCTATAATTGGAACGATTTTTTACGAGGTTGGAGTTCCACGCATATGCACACGAATACCCCAACGGTCCTCATTCCCGTCCTTGATTGGGTTGGCCGGGAGCCCCTTCTGTGCGAATCGCGCGGTCCCAGCATTTCACCTGCGTCTCTCGTGCTTCCGGTGGCTGGACTAGCCAGGATCATTTTTCCTTTCGCAGGGATGCTTTCACAACCATGAAACCATCCTTTTGACTGTGGTAAGACTGCACTTAGGTACCGAGCAAGTATCGTGCCAACTACAGAGCGCAAAAATTAAAACATTAGATTTCCGAATGGATTAAAGTAATAAAATCAGCATTATTGATTTTCAACTCAAATGTGGCCGTATTATATTTTCGCCATACCTTTTTATGCCTGGGTGAATGTGGCGGGGTACGCAAGCGCAGTCTTAGCACAGCGAAAGGGATACTTAGTACTTACCTGACCGACCGTCTTGGTATGGGGTTTGATTTTCCGTGTTCTGTTGAGCTGTGCAACAGAAGGAAAATGAAATCGCACAATCACGCACAAATGCCTCATTGCGGATACCGTCACTATCCGTGATTGATCCTCTAAGTTGCGAATGAGAATCAGTGTTGACCCAATGTGGAAAGCAAGATATGTTGTCTGCTTGGTCAATCTTGAGCCAGCCCGATGGCTTGCGAAGAAATTTGTGGGTCGTGCCATCGTTTAATTGGGCACTGCTGCTTTTCCGTGACCAGTTAATGAAGCCATCGGGAGCGTAAAATTGTAACGAAGGTAGTGCAGGTACTTCTCTCCTTTAGCTACTGTACAACATGAATCCTGAGCAGAAACAATCCTCAACAATCGTAAAATACTATGTTGAATGAAATAAGTTTATTTATTTATATTTAGGCACTATTTTATCTATTTTAGCTAAAAATGTTAAGATACGTAAGTCTTTTAGCAGGGCCCTATTTAGGTCCTGATCTTTTCGTCGAGTAGGCCTAATCTCACGGCCCCCACAGTAACATCCGGCTTAAACATAATTCCTACGTGTACCCCTATGTCACTCGTTAGTCAGCGATGCAACATGGGGATAAGCTAGATCCTCACCGCCTTCCTTTGATGACCTAGCTCAAGGCTAAAGATCTCGCGGTCGGGCAGCTTCAACTCATGATCCCCCTCCCGGTCAATTGAACGGTCGGCAAAAGATGAAGCCATAGCCGCTAATGCACCCAATATGTCCCAGCTCGACCCCCCTGCCCTTTCCACGAGGAGTGGCCGGTCCAGGAGCCAGGTGGTCCCCACGATTGAGGCATCGTAGCCGCCGGAGCCATTGCAAGAGGCATCTTAGCCTTCCTAAACACTATCCACCCAAAAGAAGCCCCGCGAGCGTATTAACTGGGCCGTAGATATTAATTTATTCTTTCTGAACTTGCTTAAGGTCGCGCAAAATGATAATCTATTGAACTCTAAGAAAGAGGGCAAGTTGAAGCTGGCATTTAAGCTAATAGTTCTAGCTTTAAAATAGTAATTTCCTTATGAGCCTTAGAAGATAAAGAAGCTTCTTATATATTATAAGAACCTGCGGACTAAGCATTGTTAGTTTCTATGGTTAATATAGAAAACTAGAGTAAAATATGAATCTAGGATTGGCATTGTTTATGCTAGTGAAACATAATGGCAAGCATATAATAAACGGTTTACTAATAAGGGCTCATAGCTTCGTACTTATGGTCTTCCTTATCCAGATCTTTATGACTTTATATTCAAGGGCAATAAACCTTCTGGGATATTAGTTATAGAAGCTATAGACTTTGGAATATTAGATTCTATAGACCTGACCAGCAATGAACCTATTAAATATACCTTTATTGATATTAATGCTATCCAATGACCTTCTTGTAAATCACAAAGCTAGACTTCTATTATTGAAACATTATCTTTAGCTTCCCTAGAGATCTAGCGGAAATGGGGATTCTTATTGTTATTATTGAAAATAGAACCTCCGCTATGGAAATAGCAAGTAAAGCGGCCAAATAGCAATAAGGAGAATATTAAGGTATTATTAATAAAGATTTTAGGTTATTTAGAAGGGAAATTAATGGAAAGGCGAGAGACTAGGGCTAAGGATATTAAGATTGTAATTTAAGATGTAAATAAATATTTCCGACTTTCTGCTGATTAGCTAAATCGATTTTTAGATGAAATAGTGCGACCTTTCTAAGCGCTGACTTGGAATAATATTGGAAATAATATTGAGGCGAAAAGGCTATGGTTGTTAAGGATATTAGGGGAGGAAATTAAGGTTATTAAAGAAATGTAGCTTTGAGTTAGCTGCTAGCTTTAGTAGTAGTTGGCGGCGGGGTAGTTAGTGGGTGCGGGGTAAAGGCGAGGGTGCTGTATTTGCTAATTTTTAGTGTATAAGAAAAAAATTACTGTTGATTATAGCAAAACATTAGGAAATTCAATTTATAATAAAATTTAATAATATACCATAGAAAAAATTAAAAAGAAATATAAATATAATATATTTAATAGGTAAAGATAATACTATTTACTTTATTTTATTTTATTTCCCTTTATATTATATTAAAATATATTTTTATAATATGGGGATTTATCCAGTATTAATTCTTGCTAGTAATAAAATTTTAGCACTAATGCTAGTAGGATATCAATTACTACTTTAGGCCTATAGGCACTAATACTGCCCTGCTAATAATACAGTGCACAGTAGCAAGCCATTAATTTAGTAGCTTTTATATTTCCTTAATATAATAATACCAATCTTCCTATATTACAATAGACTAAAATACAGCTAGAAGAGTTATTAAGATATATTTTAGATATATCTAGATATTTCTACTATGATCATTCTATTTAGTAGCTTTAGTTTTATCCTTAGATAGTATTTCTAACTCCCTATTGCCCATTTTAACTTAGAATTCCTTCTATATCTCCTTAGTAATATAGTCTTAAAGCTATATAGGCGTATTACTTTTAATAATATTATCTATCTTTCTTTTTATATCTTCTAGTTCTATTTAATCTTCCTTAACTAATATTCTATCTTTTTTATAGAAATTCTAAAGTGCTATTAAAGTATATATGATTTTTATTTGATCTTTGAAGCTATACTTAGTTGTATTATTCCTTAAGATTTTGAACTTTCTTTTGACCTAGCCAAAGGTCCTTTTAATAGTGATTTAAATATAAGCATACCTAAGATTATATAATTCCTTTGTATTCTTAGGTAGCCACTGCGCCTGCCTCTAATCTTTAAGATGATATTAAATATTTGGATATAGAATAAGGATACCCTATTGCAGATTAAACCTAGTATTACTAAGATAAAATCTTTCTTTAGGAATCTTGAACGTTTGTGTTATAATTCCGTTGGTATTATCGGTAGGTACATAGAATATAATAGGGTATGGTTTTAATGGGGTTTAAGATCCTAGTATAACTAAGGTTAATATTAGCTGGCGGATAGTTAGTTTAAGCTTATATCTTATGGTTTAGTATCTATTATGGTCTAAAGTATAAGAATATAATATCTTATCCTTTCTATCTATTATTAGAAGGATTTTATTTATATATAGTTAGACTTATTATATAATCTCTATAGTAAGTATCTCCTAAGATCTATAATAAATGCCCTCTACCTAGAAATCAAGATTATTATCCCTAATGAACTTATATAAAATTTTCTATTTAAAAGTAAAATTTATCCTTTTAATTATTAGTTTTATTCCTCTATTTCTATCTTATCGTTTACTCCCTAGTAATATATCTAACCCCTACTAGGCTACTATTTCCCTTTCTATTAGTACTTTCTTCCTACTAGTATATTCTATACTTAATTATTAAAAAGCTTAATATTAGAGCTTCCTTTAGAAGATAATCTAGCTAGAATTAGCTTTCTACTAGTTATCTTCTTTTTCTTTATAGGTAATTTAATACCATTAGCTAGGGGAGGTCACTTTCTGAGTTTCTCCTTAAGGTAATTCCTTAGCTTTAAAGGAATTATACCTATCTTTTTATTAGTTACTTTTGTTACCTTTATTATTTATACTTAGACCTTACTAATAATAAGATTAATAATCTTTTAAATCTCCTTTTTAATAATAATAGACTTTTTTACTTTTAACTTAATAATATATTTAGCTAATTTTATATTAACTTTATTTAGCTTTTTAATATACTCCTTTATTTTGCTAGTAATCTTAATAAAGACTTTATTATTATTATTTTTCTTTTTATTAAAGGCTTTATTTAGCTTATTAAATTTGCCCTATAATTACTTACTAGCATTATTAGATTCTACTATAAGTATAGTAGCTATTAGTATAATACCTTTAGTTCTTATATTATTAGTTCCTTCTCCTAACGTACTACTATTTATTATTAGTCTAATATATAGTAAGTATACTATATTATTAATACTAAGGTTTATAGCTAAAGTATTATTTATTCCTCTATATAGTTTAATAAATCTAATTACTAGAACTTTAGCATATAAAGGAATAAGTTTATAATAGCTTTAAACTTTATTATATTATATAATATATTCTCTGTTATAGAAACTAATTATAGCATCTAAGGTAATAGTCTTGGCCTATTGTACAATACTACCAAAGGATCAAGCAATCTCTCTTTTAATTTATTTACTACTCTTTTTATCCTTCTTATAGAATACCTCCTAGGCATAACAAGTAATATCTATATAGAGTTTATAGAGGGGATTAGATTTATTTAGCTTATTATTAAGAGCTCTCTTGAGGCTATTAAGTTTAAACTTATATTTAATAGCTAGCTAGTAATCTTACTAAGTTTATATCTTCTTATTTAATAGCTACCTATTTTTATTATAACTTTTGGATATAAGATAATAATAACCATAGATTTTGCCCTATCTAGTAATTAACTTATTATTACTATTATTAGATTAACCTATTAGCTTTTGAATATAAGCATTATATTAGCAATAAGCTATACCTCCGATAGATTTACTAACAATAAGAAAGGATCTATCTATTACAAGATCATTAGCATTAATCTAATGTTTCTTAGACTTAGATTCTTCTTTATTATTATCTTGCTCTCCTTTATCTTTATTATACTCAAAGGGGGTTTTAACTTCTAATTAAAGCTCTTTATCCTCTTATTCTTTATTCTATTCTTTCTCCTAGACCTCTTTAACTCTAGTATTATTATTCTTATCTTTCATATAGTCTAAGCTATCCTTGCTATAATTGGTTTCTATTAGCACAGGAGTCCCTAATAGGGGATATTTATTGCCAGTAGTAATATACAAAAAGGCTATTTTATTATTATTATTAAGCTTTTTAAGAGCAAATATATCCTTTTATAGCTACTTTATATATTAATAATTATGCTTCTTTTTGCTATAGATAGTCTAGAGATAGCTTTTAGCTATTTACTAGGTAAAATAGACTTTCTTAGAGAGGGTATTATCTTTGCTTTTAAATAGGTCCTTATTAATAAGGTTATATGTTTTATTACTAAGGCTACTAAAGAAGTTATTATTTAAATATAAGTTAATATTATTAAGGTTTTATTATTAATACTCTTTAATTACTTTCTTAGTATTCTTTCCTAGTTATATGCTATTAGGAGTTATATAGGTAGATCTATTAGGTTTAAGGTTAATTAGATTATATTTATAATTATAGTCTTTAAAATTATTTTATAAATTAGTTTAAATAAGCTAAGCTATAGCCTAGATATTTTGTTTTACAAAGTAGATAGTTTTATTCCTTATTTGCTCTAATTCCTTGGCTTACTTCCTTTATTGTTCTTTGAGTTTTTAATTGTATTTTTTGACTTACTTATTATAAATCTCTTATTATAGGCGAGCTTTATTTACTTTCTAGCTAATCTTAATATTCTTATATTATTTAGAGGCACTAAAGGAGATATAGAGTAGGTAGTTAAAAGTTCCTTCTTTAAAGTTAGATAAATTACTTAGAGGGATATATATATCCTTATCTTTATTAATAAAGCTAAGGATCTATCCTAATCTTATATATAGTATTTGTCTATAGTTTGGATTTGGTTAAAAGAGATAGTATATAGTTATTAATAATAGTATAGAGGTAAATATAACTTCTTATCCTATTCTATATATAGATAGTATAAATAAAAGAATTAAGTTTATAGTAGCTAGTTTTGACTTAGTAGCATTTACCTTATGCTTATCTATACTAGTTACTTAAGGCTAGATTTTACTATTTATTTATAGTATATCTTTAGTATAATTTATATATAAGTAGATAATATTATTGAAAATAAGATTATAAATTACTATTTAGTAGTTTTATATATAATGCTTTTACCTTATTTTTATGTTTTTCTTGCCCTAGCCTATAAGGTCCCTTTTTTCTTTTTATAAAGGAGATATTATTAGTATATTAGTTTAGTTCTCCTTTTAAACTGCCTTTTCTAGGTCTACTAGCATTTTAAACTCTTTCTTTTTATACTTAGCTACCTAGTTAATTAAGTGCTCCCTTAAATATTCCTTAACTAGGTTAATAGTATTCTCTTTTATATTATCTTTTCTTAATTTCTAATTATCTTTAGCTATAAATTCTTTTTATTATAGCCAAAAGTATTATATAGGCTTTTTTTAATATTATTTAATCTCTTACTTAATAATTTTCTTTATCTCCTAGTAATTTATTATCTGATTTCTATTAATTATTATTAATAGTAATAATAGTTATATTCTATTAAAGGGGTTTTTGCCTTAGGCTAGTTTTTATATTTAAGCTATAAATACTACTAGGTATACTTTCTAATATAGTAAAAAGTTAAGTTTAATTACTTATTTATAGACTTTATATATTACCTTATAGGGCCCTACCCTTATAGGTAATTATTTTCTTTTTAGCTTACTAAGTAAGTAGTATTCTTTATATAGTTAAAAGTATATAATATCTTTCTAGTTAATATTTATTAGTTTATAGCCAGTATTATAGTAAATTTTTAATAATATAATAGTAATATTAATTAGGAACTATACTTTCCTTAAGTAGATCTTTTATAGGGTATTAAAAGCTTTCTTATTTATAACTATATTAATTACTTTAATTAAAGTAATAAATTCTATTATAATTTATAATTTAAATCTATATATTAGTTTATTTAGTAAATACTTAATTAATATAAAAGTAAAGTTATTTAGGTAGTATTAAATTGCTAGTAATATCTTTATCTAGGGTATATTTGGCTCTATAGTAATATAATACTTAATAGTAATTTCTATTAATTGGTTTTTATATTCTATACTTTTATTAGTTTAGGAGTAATAGGCTATTAAGATAAGTTTTATAGCTTTTAGAAGAGCTAATATAGCCTTCTAAAAATTGCTAATAAATTTTATATCTTAATTACTTAGTATTCTTACTAGGATTCCCTAGTTATATAGTATTTATAATCTTAAGTATATTATTACTTATTTCTTAATTATATATATTATATAACTAACTACTATTATTATTTTCCTAGAAAATAAATAGCTTATAGAATATAGGTAGTTTAACTTCTAGTGCCCTAGGATTACTTATATTATCTTATTTAATAGCTACTTTAGTAAGTTAGTAATAAAGTCTAGTATAATAGTATAAAAAGGCCTTAGTATAGTTAAAATTAACTATAGTTTACTTATTTTCTATTATTAATTAATTACATTCTCTTAGCAAATTAAGCAAAAAGCAATATATCTTTTTATAGTTTTAGATATTTAGTAGAAATAAATATATTTTAGTTTAGCTACTATTTGGTAAAATCTAATATATTTATTATTATTATAGACTATAGTTAGAATAGTTTTAATTACTAGATATAGGATATATAGTCAGTAGCCTTTATAGTAGTTAAGGTAATATAGAAATCTATCCTTAGCTAGCTCCTATAGCTTTTATAGTTTTAAAAGGGCTAATTACTTTTGTTCTTTATCCTACTAGATTTCCTATAAATAGCTATAAATATATCTTATTTTTAGGTCTTTTATATATCTAGCAATTATACTTTACTATAATTCTAGTATAAGAGCAACTTTAATTATAGTAAGATTAGCTATTGCCCCTAGTTTATTAAAAGTACTATTTACTACTTCTTAGTATAGTAGTTTTTCTACTAGTAAATATAATAGCATATTTAGCACTATATTAAGTATACCTAGGATATAAAATATCCTAAGTTTAAAGGTTAAGAAGTAGTTTATAATATTTATAAGCTTAAGATTTACCTTATTTAGGTTTATTATACTTAGGGAAATATATATAATAATCCCTTAGGTTACTAAATAATCAATAATAATATTAATAGGATTGCAGTTTAATTATACTATTTTTCTAAGGCGCCTAATTGCCTATTTAATTGCTATTACTTTAGCTTTAATAGAACTATATCTTCTTTTTACTAGTAATATTAACCTTAATAGAAATAAAGTTAGCTTTAGTTAGGTTATAATTATATTCTTTTTAAGAATTATAGTCCTATCCTAATCACTATATAATTAGAATATATAAAGGCCGAAATTATTCTTATAGGCATCAAGTTTAAAGAAAAGTGGTTTATTTGGGTTATAGTGGTATAGTATTAGCTAATTTGCTAGGAATTATTATAAATCTTTAAATACTACTTTTTTTACTTTAGTTAAAATAAACTTTTTTATTAAGGTTTTCTTTCTTTATATAAGCTTTAATAACCTAGTAAGTATTTCTTCCTTTGCTTATATTTCCCTAAGTAGCTTGGTTTTTTTCTTTTATAGTAGTCTAGCCTATACCTTATATTAGGGTATTTCTTATTAGAGAAATCCTATTATGCCTAGGTAGGTTTTAAGCTTTACTAGGTTAGTTAGTATTATTATTTTCGCAAAGGCTTCTAGCCTATCTCCTATTTTCTATACTCCCTTTATTATAACCTATGCACGCCAAAAGCAGTCACACATAGCAGAAAGTGCTTAGTTATAACCTCATAGATAATACCCCCCTTATCCTATTACTATACTTAGCCAAGACCTACTTTTATACCATAACTATACTACCCTAAATTAATAACTATCTAATAAGAATAGCTCACACGCTAAGACTCTAGCTTACACTATAAGCCATAGAGTATACCTATAAGCTATAAAGCACACCTATACTCTATACTATATAAAGATAAGCCACAACCTAGATAAATATATATAGACAAATCAAAGTATACCATAAAAAATAATCTTAATTAGCTTTTAATATAACTTAATTATATTAATTTATAATTAATATATTATTAGATATAATATCTTTCTTATAAATATCCTTATATATTACTTAGAAACCACTATATACTCTATATTCCTCTGCTAATATAAATCTTGTACTTTAATTAGTTTATATAATTAGGAATTAACTAGAATATTATATATTAAAAGCTCTTATTCAGTGGAATTACTTATATTAACTACTAAGTAATAATCACAATGGCCCCAGTAACCCCATCCTCTTTAGGCCAGTCCTCCTAAGCCAGTAATAAAGGCAAAGGACCTATATCTACCAACAAAGATAAAAATATCCCTATAAATGAGCCAAAGATAACTAATAATAACAAAAGTAATAATAAGAATGAAACCAAATAATAGATTAAGGCCCTTAAATAAGAAAACATTAACCTAAAGAATCAAGTAAATACCCTCACTAATAACTTATAAAACCTAGTTAAATAATTTAATAACCATAAAATCACTAAACTTTAGATAACTATCTAAGCTCTAGGGCAATAATAACTCAATATAATAGCTATTTACAAAAAACACATCTTAGACCTTAATACTTTCACTATCTCTAGAAAAGATATTAGAGAAATTATTAAGCCTAAAGAACTATTAACCTAAAAGAGAAATACTAATACCTTATAAAAATAATTAATTTAAGTTAAAAGCTACTAAGCCATATTCCCCTCCATATTTATTAAAAATATACCTCTTTACATCTAACACGCTATTAGAAGGCTAAAAGGAAAACCTATAAGAGCTATAGAAAAACACCTAAAGAACTTTATTACCTATACCTAGGATAATACCCTACTATCTACTAAGTACCTCTTTAGAAACTTCTCCCACTTTAAGGAAGAAATAAAAAAATAATATAATACCATCAACAAAAAACAAGTAGCCCTTCAAGAATTATCTAAATTTATCCAGAAAGGATCTTATAGTAGCTTTCTCTTTAACTTTAAATACTATACTATTAAACTCAATTAGACCAAAGAAACTAAAATCAATAAATTCTATAAATAACTTAAGGACATAGTATAAAATAAACTTTACTAATTCCTTAACCTGCCCACTTAATTCAATAATTATACTATCTATATAGTATATATTAATAATTAATAATATAAACACTAATAATAAAAGAACCAAAGTAAGAAAAACATTGCTAATACCAAAAGCAAATAGAATATAGAAATAACCTATAAAACTAACCCTAGACCTATAGTCCTAGACACTATACAAAGACAAGACTTATCCTAAGTTACTTACTATAATTATAATAAAAAAGAATATCTTACTAAAAATTATAAAATATATAAGAAAGTGCAATTTAAGAACATTACTAAAGGAAAGACCCTTAATATAACTACCTAATAATCTAAGAAAGTTATTATCTTAGTATAATTAGAAATATCAGAACTAATATAGCAATTAATTCCCAAAGGAAAATCCTATAAAAATATTAAATAAACCCTTGCTATAATACAAAGATAACCCTTAAACCTCCCTAGAAGACTACTAATAATATAAGATAAATATAATAATTATATCCGATGACTTTACCTTACACACAAAGAAAGACAAGCATATATCTAACCTAATAACCTCAAAAGAGCCCAAAAAATCAGCCTCCCCCTTAATTATAAAGATATTAATTAGTTCAATATAATTCCAAAATAGTAATATACTGAAACCCAAATAGGGGATAAAACTTAATAATAGCTATCTAAAGAAGCAATATATAACCAATTACTATAATAGTACCTTGATTATAATAGTAATATCTATATAATAGTATAATAATAATTCTATAATTAATCTATTATTATTATTATCTTTAAAAAATATAATAATCTAAGACTTAATTTAAGTTACCTTAAATACTAGGAAATTATTTGGTTTTACTATTTTAATAATACTTACCTAAGATACCTATAAGCAAAATAAAAATACTAATACTTCCCTATGCATATTAAGGATAAACCTCTCTATCTAGTATATAATTCTTACTTTAATAATTATATATTCAGAGGATAGAAAAGAATAGATAGAAATATTACTATATTTAATCCCCTAATTAATAAACTAGATTATATAGGAAAGGAATAGTTTAACTATCTTGACCCTAAGTATAATATCTATAATAAGAAGAAAGCCTAAAACTAGTACTAACTTATGAAACTTATACCAAAAAACTAATGATGCCCCCTATAAATCTAGAGCCATAGGAGCAGCAAGAGCAAAAGCTTATAGAGTTACTAAAAGAACTCCTATAAAAGACTCTATATATAACCATAATAAATAAACCCTAAGAACAACTAGAATTATAAGTTTAGATTAAAGGAAACTAGTATACTATATTAGTAAATAGTAGAGCATAACTTAACTATATTAACCTATAATTAGTTAATAGATTAAGGCTACTATAGAAGATAAAATTAGAACCCTATATTATATATAATCTTAAAAATATAATATTTAATTATAATAATAGCCTAATAAATAAAGAAATTAATTACCTTAAAGTTTTTATTTATAAAAAGAACTAAGAAATTAACTTTAATATTATAGATACTAGAGAATATAATATTATTTTAGAATACTTATAACTATACTAATATAATCCTAATATTAACTAGTATACTAGCTAGGTATAAGTACTCCCTAAGTATAATATAGCTAGTAATATTTTTAATAAAAAGAGATTTTAAACTTCTAACCCTAACTAAGTAAGGAGTATATATAATAATATAATAAAAATATTACTACTAAAGGAAATAAAGTATAAGTATAAGAATAATTAAAAATAATAATACTAATAAATAATTGCCTATCTATAAGCATAGTTCTAATAAATAAATATAAATCTTAAGAAAATAAAGGACAAAGTTACTATAAATAGGTTATAAAATATACCCTTTAAATACCATATCTATGAATGCTTATTTGCTAAAGAACTCAAAATAAGACTACCTAAATTTAGCCAATGGGATTATAAGATTATACTAAAAGAAGAAACTGTTGGAACGTTGAATTGACCAAAGGGATTACGGTCATCGAGGCCTAAGGCGCCGGCTAGGTGCCTGGTGTGAACACGGTAGGAAGCGAGATTGAGGGTATCACGTGACCCTCTTCCAAACACCAAAAGGGGCCTCATTCAGCCAGAATAGATAGAACAACGATCATTATTACAACAAGAAGACCCCTAGCAGCTGCTACCCTGACTGTGACCTTAACTGCGTCATCCAGTTACCCCGGGACTTACCCACAGAAACTAATATCTAGTTCTACCCAATTTACAACCTTAATCAAGAACAATTAAATACCTTAAAGGAATACCTTAAAGATATACTTAAGAAAGGATATATCCATATCTTAAACTCTAAAGCTAATTATCTTATCTAAATCAAAAAAGGATATAAATAAAAAACCACTTTTTATACTAAATTTAATTTATTCAAATACCTTATTATACCTTTTGGTCTCATAAATACACCTACTTTATTCTAATAAATAATTAATAATATCCTTTGCAAATACCTTAATATCTTTGTAATTTACTGTTACAACCTGGACCTTACTCGGATGGCTACCCTATAGACTGCATAGATCGGGCCCACTTTTAGTGCCCGGATGTGTTGATACTAACCAATGAAACGGAGGCCCGGCAGAACCTCGGCCCCGGGCCGCTAGTTCGGGCTCGGAGTGATCAACACCACGGTGATCATAGTGATCACTGTGATCACCCCGAACGAAACCCTCACTTCCTTGCCCTAAGCCCTGCCCCACGCAATTGTGTATTTAAACCTTAGGAGTTGCTGCCACCTAGGGCACAACTCAGCTCTCAATACAACTTAGTTACCATTAATTAATATATGCTTCAATTGACCCATTACCAGACGTAACGCCCCGAGATAATAACTGTAGCTCTATTCTGCGGCTATAGATATTAACAGGTGAAGGCAAACCTGCAGGTTTGCGCAAAAGAGCTCTTCGAAGAAGAGGGTAGGCTAATTAGCAAAGGAATTGTTGGTGGGGCAAGGGGTGGAAAACTTTTTTATGAAGCTAGTTTAGATTAGGTTTAGTCGGTTAGGCAAAAAGAATAAACAATAAAAAAAATAAAATAAAATAAAAGGAATATATTTAGATAATATATTAATTTTTTATTATAAATATATAATCTAAAGAATTATTTATTTCTAAGACTTTCAGTTTTCTTTTTTGTAGGGGCACGGCTGCGTTGCAGACGGCCGCCTGAGACTACTGTTCCCGGCGCACCATCGCCTTTTGGAGGTATGGAACCCGGAGTATCTGATACCAAGGTGGGACTAATGTCAATAGAACGACCAGTTAATACAACATCTCCTTGGCTGAAAGAGCTACCATCTACATGATTTGGCTTTGTAGAGCTATCAGAGACAGTTGTTGATGGAATGTCGGGATCGCCTGAAGAGGCATGCTGTAGTCGAGCTTTCTTTGAAGGTGGTTGGTGTGTAGGTGTATTGGATCGCTTGATTCTTGATTGCGCTGCCTTTCTATGTATAATAGCGGCCGTAGAAGAAATCTCCGGCGTTGGATTTGAAGTAGATGACTCGGGCAAGGTGATAGCTGTAGAAGATTGGGAGATAGGAACCAATTGAATAGAGGATTTGCTTGATGTTGTAGCTGAAATGAGATCCGTATCAATTGGGGACTCCACTAGGCTCGGGATAGAGGGATTGTCTAGTGATGGATTTGATCGCTCTGTACTGGTTTTGTTCCCAATAGAAGTCAGATCAACAAACTCTGGTGTAGGTATATGCGCCTTGGGGGCGTCCTCTACAATAGAAGTATGTGCAGCAGATATATCAGGTATATTGCTGCCCATAGATGATGGCGGCGTGTGATACGCATTCAAGAGTGACTGGGCTGAGTGTATGGCATCTTGCGTAGGTTGGGGTGGGGACTCTTTTGGACCAGCACCACCGATGTCGGAAAAATCAGAAAGATCAGACAGACCGTCAAGTAGGTCTTCGAATGCCTCTTTATGGGGAGGAATGGAGCTCGAGGTTGAAGTAATAGAGGTTGAGAAGAGGCCTTTTGATGGAGATGATGGCGGAGGATGAGGATTCTTAGTTGGCGTCTGGAATAAGTTCACAGCCGGCCTCCTAATGCATGGAGCTGGAAGAGAAAGTTGAGAACTCTGTGAACTCCCTATTGTTTTCGAATTAGAGGTAGGAGGGGTTGAAATTGGCAGCTGAGTATAGTGTGTTTTGGTAGTGGTTGATGCAGGTGTAGACATGTTGGCAGGTACATCCAATCGGAGCTCATCTCCTTTATCCGTTACTGATATAAACATGGCTAGATCATCATCAAGGGATGTAGATGATGCAATTGGAAAAGACGGTACTGTTGGCTTTGGAGTCTCTGCTGATTCTGCATCACTGATGTGAAGGCCTTTCTCCATGAAGTTCTAAGAGTTAGGGACAATAATAAGAACATAATCTTTGTCGGACTTCGGCGGTGTTACCATAAGAGCATGATTTAGTACACCAGCGATCTTCCCAGTGCAAATAAAATACATGTTTGGCTGGAACTGAGTATTTGGGTTCTGAATCATTTTTTGACAAAGAAAGTCCCAAGGGCTTGTGTGGACTGGAAAAATAACGAAGACTTGGAAGGGATGGTAACCGCGTTTCGGAGTTGCTGCCAAATCGGGAGGTGATATAAAAGTCGATAGCTTTATGAACCTACAGTATTTAAGTTAGATAGTACTTAGTGCAAAGGCAACTGGGCCCTTCAAAAGGGTAAAACCAGAGCCAACGATAGGGCCGGTAAAGCTAATAATGGGGGAAATGCATGGCAAGATACCTGGCCCGCCAAAGGCCTATAGTAGGATTCTGAAAAAGAAAAAAGGAATTGGTTAGATATCATATAGAAAGATTAATAAGGATTAAAACTTACGGCTGGTAGCTATGGTCACGGACAATAAAGGTTGGGATAGTATAATTGGTTGTATGATGTTGTTGATCCTTCTTAATTTTCCATGTGAGCGCAGATGGGCAAACACGTCCACTGGTTAAAAACCATTGTCCTTTCCAATATTCAGAGCGTATATTCTGGTCAGAAACCGAAATATTCAGGCTGAAGTTGATATAAGGACATGTATCACCTGATCGAGGTTGAGAGCAAAGAGATGTATACTTAGCCAAGAGAAGCTACTCAGGTGGGGGAAGATAGATATGAACGATATATTCGGCATTTAGACCCTTAATGCGCTGCTGATCTGGAGTTGTAAAGCGATTTAAGCTGTTTGTCTGGATAAAATAGGTTAGGGACATTTCACCGCCGATATTTATCTGACCACTATAGCGCCTCTTGTGGGCGCCTGGTGGCGATATGCTGGAGGCTGAGGGTGGTATGCTTTAATAAAAAGAAAAGTACTACAGGCAATCAGTGCGGATTCTGAGGTAGTTATAGATACGAGCACGTGGGAAAAGAGAGAACTACCTGCGTGGCATGGTCTGTTTTATTTAAGACTTTACCGTGATTAGCGCAAAGAAAATAATTATGGCAAGGTCATTCGTAAGATCCTACCAAGCATAGATGTAAGAAAAATAGGATAAAGAAATTTAAGTGGTAAATAAGCTTAGACATATACGTATTGAGATAATGCTGCATTTAAACTAATGCAAGGTGGCATGAGCTGTGCAGGTGAAGTGGATTGTGGATAAAATTAGTTGCAGTAGTATACTAAGATTGCATTATATGAATGTATGATTAAAAAGGTGTATATTAAGTTATATATATATCATACCGCCCCCCTCTGGACTTTTGCTTTTAGACCAATTTGGGTTAAATAATAATGCAAGAAAAGAGTCAGGTAGGCTTTTTACGATTTTAGAAAGAGATTATCTATTTGTATTAAGATAGATATTAA